>OY757019.1:126856239-127404194 GCA_963580285.1 Lucinisca nassula | reverse complement strand
GTAAAGGAAAATGTTTTTTTTTTAAAGTAGACACAAGAAATTTGACCTTGATCCCAACATACTGAAAGTCTGACTTGTCTGCGATACTATACAATACTGAACATTTGAGTGAAGTTACATTAAATTCCATCAATACATGAAGGCAGTTTTGCGACAACCAAGTTTTTCTAAAAATAGCCACAGTGACCTTGACCCTAGCACAGAGATATTGTCAACGTGATCATTCTGAGCAAGTCTGATGATTGGACAGAAATTGTGGCCATTAGTGTTCAAAAGGGTTTCCTATGATTTGACCTTCTGACCTACTTTCTAACCCAACATGACCCATATTTGAACTGTAATATTGTCAACACGGTCATTCTGAGCAAGTTTGATGATGATTGGACCAAAACTGTGGAGTCTATGGCATTTACAAGGTTTTTTATGATTTGCCCAACTGTCCTGCTTTTTGGCCAAATATGACCCATATTTGAACTTGACTGAGATAGTGTCGTGATGATCATTCTGAGCAAGTTCGATGGTGATTGACTAAATTGTGGCATACAGTGTTCGCAAGGTTTTTCTATGATGTGACCTACTGATATACTCTCTGACCCGACTTGACCATTGTTCGAACTAGACCGAGATATTGTCATGATGATCATTGGCCAAAAATGTGTCCTCTAGAGAGTTCACGTTGTTTGTTTTGGAGTTTAACGGCCCAGTCAACCCTATTTAGGTCATTTTTGAGATGGTCAGTTTACCTATCCACACTTTTCTTGGGCAGGCTTATACACATTCGAACTTGACCAAGATATTGGCCTGGTGATCATTCTGACCAATATGTTCTGGAAAGGGTTATCCATTGATCATCAAGTTTGATGATGAATGGACCAAGTGCTTAAGTGTTCACAAGAAAAGTTCACTCAGGGGCACTGGATGACGAAGCGGAACAACTCAATGTCACAAAAGCTCACCATGACCTTCAGTCAGGTGAGCTAAAAATACTGAATCTAAGCCATCCAGGACAAAGGTCAATAAATGACCTTGACCACTGGAGTTGATAAACGTCTATTCAGATGACTCAAAATATCAATTGTGACACCATAAGATACTACAAAATTGGTAAAAAAACCCACTGATTTGCCCTTTTAAATACAAAGGTCTAAGTAACCAAATCTGAAAACAATGAAAAAAATAGGTCAAGATCACCCAAATGTCATAATTTGAACAAAACTGGTGCGGCCCATGTTTGTTGTTCAAGTTTCAAGGTTATCTGCCTTTTGGTTTTTAAAGGTTTTTACCATATATGGGCATGGTAGCCATCTTGGTCATGTGAATCCAATGTCATGAATTTGTTTTCATTGCCTCAGCCCATCTAGGCTATAAATATAATTTAGTTTCAATCAGTTCAGCATTTAACTTGAGAAGAAGACAGAAATGCCAAGTGATGCCAATGTTTTTTCTAAAAATAGCCAAAAGAATAAAAATCAAAAATGAGTTCCTTTAAGAGCAATGAAAACATTCATAAGAAAGAAGATGGGTCATACTCGTAGTTTCGGCTAATAAAGCCTCATCAGTGACCCTGTAATGATCCGGCAAAGAAAGCCAGAGGAAACATACTGCAATTTTGCATATTTCGAATAGGCAGTCGACCATGATCCAAACACCCTGAAAGTCTGAATTGCTTGAGATACTGTATTATTATACAGAATATTTGTTTAAAGTTATAATTACCCCTAAAAGGCTGGTAAACCCTGAAGGGGTAGCCTGGCAAACAGCACAGGCCCAGATCAGACGTCGCAGAATGTGGCATCTGATCAGGGTCTGCCCTGTTTGCTAACAGCATTTTCTGTCAAATAAAATACCCCTCCTGACCAATGTATTACAAAAAGAGGACAATTCTGAGCAAGTTTGATGATGATTGGACTAAAACTGTGGCCTCTAGAGTGTTAACAAGGTTTTTAGATGATATAACCTACTGACCTACTTTTTGACCCCACATGACCCATATTCGAATTTGACCTAGAAATTGTCAAGATGATCATTCTGAGCAAGTTTAATGATAATTAGACTAAAATTACAGTCTCTAGAGTGTAAACAAGGTTTTTCAATGATTTGACCTACTTTTGACCCCACATGAACCTTATTGGATTTTGACCTAGCTATTGTAGAGATGATCATTCTGAGCAAGTTTGATGATGATTTGACCAAAACTGTGGCATCTAGAGTGTTAACAAGGTTTTTCAATGATTTGACCTACTGACCTATTTGTTTTGGCCGACATGACCCATAATCAAACTTGAACGAGATATTGTAAGGATGATCATTCAGAGCAAGTTTGAGAATGATTGGACCAAAACTGTGGCCTCTAGAGTGCTAACTTGGTTTTTCTGTGGTTTGACCTACTGACCTAATTTTGTGACCCGCAATGACCCATATTTGGATTTGACCAAGATATTGTCAGGATGATCATTCTGAGCAAGTTTTAGGATGACTGGACCAAAACTGTGGCCTCTATAGAGTGTTAACAAGGTTTTTCTATGATGTGACCTACTTTTTGACCTGAAATGACCCATATACAAACTTGACTGAGATATTGTCAGGATGAACATTCTGACGAAGATTGGGGAAGATTGGACCAAAACTGTGGCCTCTAAGAGTGTTAACAAGATTTTTCTATGATTTGACCTACTGACCTACTTTTTGACCCGACATGACCCATATCCGAACTTGACCGAGATATTGTCAGGATGATCATTTTGAGCAAGTTTGAGGATGATTGGACCAAAACTGTGGCAGCTAGAGTGTTAACAAGGTTTTTCTATGATTTGACCTACTGACCTATTTTTTTAGCCGACATGACCCATAATCAAACTTGACCAAGATAGTGTCTGGATGATCATTCTGAGCAAGTTTGAGGATGATTGGACCAAAACTGTGGCCTCTAGAGTGCTAACAAGGTTTTTCTGTGGTTTGACCTACTGACCTACTTTTTGTCCCGAAAAGACCCATATTCGAACTTAACTGAGATATTGTCAGGATGATCATTCTGAGCAAGTTTGAGGATGACTGGACCAAAACTGTGGCCTCTAGAGTGTTAACAAGTTTTTTCTATGATCTGACCTACCGACCTACTTTTTGACCTGAAATAACCCATATTCAAACTTGACCGAGATATTGTCAGGATGAACATTCTGACCAACTTTGAGGAAGATTGGACCAAAACTGTGGCCTCTAGAGTGCTAACAAGGGTTTTTTGTGGTTTGACCGACTGACCTACTTTTTGACCCGACATGACCCATATTCGAACTTGACCGACATATTGTCATGATGATCATTCTGACCAAGTTTGCTGATGATTGGATCAAAACTGTGGCCTCCAGAGTGATAACAAGTTTACGCACGCACGACAAACGACGCCGCCGGACATCTCACAGTCACAAAAGCTCACCATGACCTTCGGTCAGGTGAGTTAAAAAAAAAACAGACCCAAGTCCCCTGTTCAGGCCCATTTTCCCAATCTTCACTCTGACAAGACAATCAACACACCAGTGCTGTCACTGATTTGATTGTTATATTATATGTCAGTGATTTGATTGTTATATATAATATATGTTTGTTTATCACACTTGACACATTTCAAGACTTGTCTAAACTGCCTGTGTTACTTGTGTTGACTGCACACAAATGTGATTTTTTCCTTGCTGATGTTGGTGAAACCGTGAACACTGTATAGTTTTCAGTTCTACGTTGTTAATCCTCGCTTCCGAAGGTTTGCTTTTTTACAGTTCATTTCATATTTCCTGGTAGAGTGCGCAAATTCTGTGAATATTAGTGAAAAAAAAAAAACATACACAAAAAAAAAAACAGCCAAGTGCTGTTGAGTTTGGCTCTGCTGTTGAGTTGAAGTTCAGTGAAAAATCTCATTTCATATATCACATGCACCAAATGAATTTAAAACATGATAAAAGAAAAAATCCTAGTCCTTTTCATCCCCATCCCCAGGTTCTCTAGTCAAAAAGAATGTTTTCATTCAGCTCTGGTCCCATAGCACTGTCACTGTGTCATCCAGATCTGAAACAAAAAACACAACACATTCATTTACTTCTTTACACCAGCTTTAATAATAGTTTTTTAGGACACCTTTTCTCCTAAAATTTGAACTGATTTGTTTGGCAATCTAGCAAAGAGTCCAAAATGTGGAGATGAAATGGAAAACAGTGTAGACCCCAATAAGGCTGTTCCTGCAGGAGCAATCTGATCTGGGTCTGTACTGTTTGCTTAGTGGGTAATTGTTTCAAAATTGATAATTTTGTTTGATTTGAGTTTTAACGTCCCCATCAACACTGTAAAGGTCATTTTGGAGACGTTGCTTCCAATTTTGTGGGACTTTTACCCGACATCGAGATGAAATGACATATCAAGCCCTGTCGCCCAATGAAACCAATAGGGTTTATTAGCATGGACAGTCCGCCTCGCACCGCGATTCCTGGACAGGCTTAGACCATCTAAGCGGTTTACCAGTACTAGTGTGCGGGCCGGATTCAGTTCTGCGTGGAAGCATCATGCAGCCCATATATTTCTTCAAGCCCCTATGAAAATTGAATATGAAATCCTTAGCTAAAAAAACTAGACTCATTGTAACACTGTATCTTTGTCTTTCAATGTTGTATACATGGCTGTAACAATTACTACCCACTCTTTGTTTACAAGAATACAAACAAGCATACTGATATGATTGAAATGATGACAAATTAGAAATGATATAATCACTATACTGGATTTTGTGCGGTTTTGTAGTGAGCAAGCTACTTGCCTCTTTAACAAGAAAGCAGTCTGAGGGACAGCCAAATCCCCAGCTGCACTTTGTATCAAGGCTCAACCTTGTGACCTTCACCTGTGACCTTGACTTGGCATGGTTTATTTGTGGGTACTGCAAATCAGCTTACTGAGGGGGTATATTTCACAAAAGTTAAATGAAAATCCTTCTATGGAAAAAGGAGATATGGAACGGACACAAAATTCAAAGTTTCAAACCCTTGACCTTCACCTGTGACCTTGACCTTGAGTTGGCATGGTTTATTTAAGGGTTCTGCATATCAGCTCACTGAGGGGGATATTTGATGAAAGTTTAATGAAAATCCCTCTAGGGGTAAAGGAGATAAGGAACGGACAAAAACTATTAAGTTTCAAACTCGTGACCTTCAACTGTGACCTTGACCTTGAGTGGGCATTGTTTATTTATGTGTTCTGTTCATCAGCTCACTGACGGGGACTTTTGACAAAAGTTTAATAAAAATCTTTTGACGGGTAAAGGAGATATGGAACGGACACAAAATTCAAAGTTTCAAACTTGTGACCTAAGTCCTCCCAATGTGACCTTCACTTGGTGTCAGCATGATTTGTTTATGGGCTCTGCACATGAGCTCACTGAGGGGGGTAATTGACCAAAGTTTAATGAAAATCCTTGCAGGGGTAAAGGAGATATGGAACAGACACAAAATTCAAAGTTTCAGACTATTGACCTTCAGATGTGACCTTCACCTTGAGTCAGCATGGTTCATTTATAAATGGGTTCTGCACATCAGCTCACTAAAAAGAATATTTGACCAAAGTTAAATGAAAATCCTTCCAAGGGTAAAGGAGATATGGAACGGACACAAAATTCCAAGTTTCAAACTCGTGACCTTCAACTGTGACCTTGACCTTCAGTCAGCATGGTTTAATCATTTATGGGTTCTGCACATCAGCTCACTGAGACAAATAATTGACCAAGTTTAATGAAAATCTATCGAAGGATTTAGGAGATATGGAGCAAAAAAGAAATTGTTACGGACAGACGGACAGACAGACAGATGAAGGTAATTCCTGCTATCCTCGCTCTGCTTCGTGACGGGGGATTAACAAGGGGTCATAAGTTCAGGTCCCAGCTTCTCCAGACTTTAGGCAGTCTTTAAACCCAGGTTTCATCTCAATATGACTATAGTTTCTTGTGGTGCCCAAAACTAAGAACTCACACTCTGGGTTTTGCGTGTGTGTGCACTCCATATTGAGTGGCTGCTTAAAACAGTTTGGATATATCCAGGAATCATTACAGCCAAGTTGAGCTGTAATCGTTTAAGCAGTTTTTGAGTCTTTTTCTGGAAATCACACATACCTACTTGATACTTTTGCCCCTTTAATCAGCCAGAGAGCTCTTGTAGCCATCTGCTGTGCCTTTCAAATCTTTATATGTATAGACTCCAACAGCAAGTCTTCTTCTGAAGCTTCAATCGAAGTATGGGTAAGTTCTGACCCTGAAAAAAGAAAATGGAACTTGTTTCATATTGTCACATGTATTCTTATCGTGTTACATAAACTGCTATACTGATAATAGTAAAACTGCTGCAAAGATCTAAGCCTGCCCAGGCAAAGGGGTGCGAGTAGGATTGTCCCTGCATATAAACCCTATTGGTGTGTATGGGTGGCCGTGCTTGAGATGTCATTTTACCTCAATACTGGGTGAGAGTTCTACAACTGACGGTGACTTAAACCTCGGTTCAAACAAATAAACTAGACACCAATGTAAATACCTTCGTGACATTAACCTTGCCACCTTCCTACCTTAGGTGTCTACCCATGTGTTGGAAGACTGTTGTTCTGTAGTATACATGTAGCTAAATGTTTACGTAAATTGTTATAATCAAAAGATTTAAGCAGGGGTATGGGCAAAACCTGCGGGTACCAACTGGTAATGTATGTCTTGGCTCTAAGGTGAGAGTTGGCTAAAGCTCCACATGATCCCTGAATTAATCTAGGTCATTAATCTATTACTGACTGTTACAAGGTGGTGCTTGTTGTGGTTTATTCCAAGTGTCAAGGTTTGTATGGTACAGTCTGACTTTTCATTCATTTTATAGCTTGATGGCCATCTGCCTGGAAAGAGGTGTCCCCTTGGTGTCTTTATTGTATACGCATTCCTTTCCAGTTTGGTGGAAAGATGTGAAATACAACTGTACTGGAACTACTTCATAACACTATTTATGGAGTCCAAAGCAGAAACTGTGTTAGTTAAACAACCGTGTTATATCCAAACAAAAACGTAGAGATTTTAGAAAAAGTACTATTTCTATACAATCTTAACATTTTTGGGATCCATCTTGAAACAATAATACATGTATATGCAAAAACTGTGTTATAATGAGTTGTGGTGTATAATGAGCCTAAGTTAATGGCAAACATATGCATTTAAGTCAATACACCCTTTCATGTCTTTTCGCACAAGCTGTCATTTCTTACAGATATTAAAACAGAAAACTACCAGCTGTTCATTCAATTGAATTGTGACACAAATTAGAGCATTCGGGTAATGTCTTACAATATAAAAACTCAAAAAAGGACTTTCAACCAATTAACACTGATAACATATCTGCTACTTACATTTTACAAGCCTTAAAAAATAAGGAAGGATTGCTACAAGGTGCACTAACAAGTCCCTTCTTTTTTAAGATTTTAAGGATGAAAAAGTCATACTGGGGACCTTCTCAAATTTCTTTAAAGACATCCAAGAAATTTTCATCTACAGTCAAACCTGTTTTAGTGGCTACCTCTATTAAGCATTAGCAAGCAACCTGTCTTAAGCAAGCAGGAATTCAGTTCCCGAATTCACCTGTGTTAAGCAAGCACCTGCCTTAAGCAAGCTCTTTTTTCCCAGAGGTGCTTGCTTAATACAGGTTGGACTGTACTTTGATGGCATTTTGAATTATTTTTTTTTTTTTTTTTTCAGTTTTTGTATCATATCAAGACCATATAGATATAATGACATAAAAATTCTGGTTAAAAAAATTGCCTACCAAGACTTTTTAGCCTAATATGTACATATGACATTGCAAAAACTTCAAGACTGAACCCAGATCAGTTTTTGCTTTTTTGACTTGCATCCTGGACAAAATTTGTCTAACAGTCATCTAGGATGGCGCACAATATCCAAGTCTAACAAGTGTCTATAATCTTTCTTTGACCAGCATCAGACTGAGACTGGCCATTGCATGATTTCATGTATACTGGACTCATGTTTAAGTAAGTTTATTTCAGGACTTGGCATTTAGTTACATGTACATGTTTGAGGTTGGTTCACACTGATTGCTTGAACACGACAGTTTCTCATCAACTTACCGTTGCTTCAAAAAATCCCAAGAAACTGCCACTTTCCAACAACAAACATACTACTGGTGTCCTTGTCATAATACACCAGCATGGAAGCATCCTTCACTCAATCCAGAAATTTCCATCTCTAAAAGGCTGCTCTCAAGCAGAAACAAATAGTTTGTTGTCTTTTATATAAAATGACTACAATGCTGTTGTCAAAATGGACTAGTCCAACCACACGACAGAACTGCAGATTTTCACAGAGAGTTCTTTGCTACCCTGAAATGACCAAAAAGAACTATTCAAATATATGTAACTTGCATATTAAACATAGGCTTTATGTATTTATTACATATGATCAGTTTCCATATTAATAAATTATTATTTTAATATACTCAATTTGTCAGACACTATGCAACCACAAACTATGAGTGGCCAATGCATGAGGTTCAGATTAGTATTGTTCCATTATGGGATTTATTCATGATCACTATCAATTGATAAAAAAAAAAAATAATAATTGGTTGTCAATTAAGCCAGGGTTGGACATCAACCCAGGACCTGTGGACATTCGGCCTCCGCCCATTGGGGCTTGAAGAAATAAATGGGCTGCATGATGCTTCCATGCAGAACTGAAACCGACCGCACACAAGTACTGTTAAACCGCCCAGAGGATATAAGCTTGCCTAGGCAAAGCCGCAAATAAACCCTATTGGTTTCATTGGGCAACAGGGCTTGCGAAGTCATTTCATCTCAATGTCGGGTAAAAGTCCCACAAAATTGGAAGCAACATCTACAAAAAAGACCTATAGTGTTGACGGGGATGTTAAACCTCAAGTCAAAGTCAAACAAACAAAACCTGTGGACATTGTCTCATGAAAAGCTAGAAAGGTCTAATAAGGTCAGTGGCTGGCTGGCCGAATGCGAATGGTCCAGTTGAAAATCTGCTGCCAGATTTATTAAAAGGCCCTTATTAAAATACATTTACATATTTCTAACCCATTTACAATAAAATGTTTGTTTTCAGTTTGTTGCTCGAGTTAAAGATTACTGTGTAAATAAATAATAATAGAAATAATCTGATGACTGTCGAAGTAACATATAACTTTAGTATGATTTTTATCATTTCCTTGGTCATGTTGAACTTAGATCAGGTCCAGTGCATCCCAACAGTTACAGGACCACCTTGTCTGAATATTTAACTAGAAATGCGTCCATAGGACACGGATGCCCCTGCCTAAAAATATCTCTATATCATATTCTTATTCCTCCATAGAAAGTTATTGACCGTGTTTAAGTTTTGGACCCTTTTTTCACATTTGACATCTAAGTATGACCTTAACCTTGGAGGTAAGGACCTTGGTTTTTTGTGATTGTCTCATGATGGCCAACATTTCTGCCAAGTAATTTCAAAATCAATCCTGACATAAGAAAGTTATTGACTGCGTTCGAGTTTCCGACCATTTTTTTACCTTTGACCTCTAAGCATGACCTTCACCTTGGAGGTTCGGATCTGGGTTTGCACTTGACACATTGTCTCATGATGGTTAACATTTCTTCAAAGTAATTTCAAAATCCATCCAGAAATAAGTAAGTTATTGACTGCGTTTAAGTTTTGGATCCTTTTTTGACCTGTGACCTCTTAGTATGACCTTGACCTTGGAGGTACGATCCTGGGTTTTGCAGGTGACACATCACCTCGTGATGGTTAACATTTTTACAAAGTAATTTCAAAATCAATCCAGAATTAAGAAAGTTATTGACTGCGTTTAAGTTTCAGACCCTTTTTTTTACCTTTTTCCTCTAAGTATGACCTTGACCTTGGAGGTACGGACCTCGGTTTTGCATGTGACACGTCGTCTCATGATGGTTAACATTTATACAGAGTAATTTTAAAATCCATCAAGAAATAAAGAAGTTATTGACTGTGTTTAAGTTACGGACGCATGGACAGGGTCAACGCTATATGCCCTTTCCACCATTCTTCGAATGGCGGGGCATAAAAAGTTAATGATGAACCCTGTTAGGGTATAGCAGAAAGCTATTAACCAAGCATTTACCCCAGAAAGGTTGGGTACTATCATCAGGGATACAGACTAACAGGTGCCACGTTGCCCAAGACGCCTAAATTTTTGCAGAATGCGGTGTCTCATCAGGGTCTGCACTGTTTGCCACTCATCCAGTATAACTTTGGATAGGGGGTAGTAAATTGTACCTATCAAGTAATCGATTAAAAGCACATCAGAAATGATAATCATTTTTGGGGAATTTATCGATCGATTAATCGTGTCAGCCTTACACTACACTATCTATCTACTAAAACTGTGATTGAAGAAGCCTCCGTGGTTATGCTACTCGCCTTGTAAACCAGGGATTGCAGGATCGATCCCGGGCTTCTCCAGACTTTCGGATGAGTCTTTAAACTGAGGTCTCATCTCTGTATGACCTTAGCTGTTGGTGGTACGTAAAACTCAAACACTCACTCACTCTCACTCAATACTGACTGTGATCGGTCACTTTTTGACATTGCGTTCACACTAAGTTTGCTATCTTTCTTCTTATACTGAGTCAGTCATATTTGACCATCACTTCAGTTGAATAAGTGGCTAAATTTAGAATTTTGCTGAGAAAAGAAGAGCCACTGGATGCATCCTTAAAACAATTTACAATCTGCACAACAGAGGTATTCAAAAATGCATACCTCTGAACCTGAAAGAGGTTCAGACATCGAAATAATCAGTGCAGCCGGGTTTCAAATCGGGGACCTCTAACATCAGAGGCAAGTGCACTAACCACTGAGCTACATGTAGCATGCTCACTTAGATGCAATGACAACTCAAGCCAAGCTCTGCTGCCCAAACAAACCAAAAGGGTTGATATGACTCGCACCACTTTGCCTGGGCAGACTTAGAACCTATTTCAGCTCTGCGCGAAAGCTTCATGCAGCCCAGTCTATTTCTCCAAGCCCTTTCTTTCTTTCTTCCGGTTTCGCCTTAACCCCAGTAGGGGACACAGACAGTGTACATGTATATTACTCCAGGATGAAAGCCTACACAGCAATCACGGTAGGGTTCTTTAACCTGCAGAAGGGATGGTTCTCTCTGCATATGGGGCCTCCAGTTAATGTCCCCGATCCGAAGGACTGTGCACATTATGACATCCATCCCTGCAAATGATGCCAGTGGAGTGTGTTCGGACACCAAAATTTTCACACCGCTGCTGGGGATCGAACCCGGGACCTCTAGCATCAGAGGCAAGGGCACCAACCACTGAACTGGGGTCCACAAGTTTGTTGTTTGTTTGATTCGAAGTTTAACGTCCCCACCAACAATGTATAGGTCATTTTGGAGTCGCTGCTTCCCATTTTGTGGGACTGACATCTCAAGCCCTTTCTTTCTTACTACTCATACTGTGATCGGTCACATTTGACCATTACTCCCAGGTTTAGATCAAAAATTATTACATACACTCCAGGTTTGCAGGATGAAAGCCTACATTGTAATAATGTAATTACGGTAGGGGTCTTTAACCTGCACAGGAGATGAGACTTCCTGCACAGCAGGCCTCAGCTGCTTTATAGTTTATACTACTAGATTGCGGTGAAAGCTTCAAGCTTAATGAATCGCTCTCGAAGACTCATTCCAGGTGTTTTCATGTGCGCGTGACTTTTCACGTGCACGTGACTCTGTGAGAGAGACCTCCAGTTAACATCCCGATCAGAAGGACTGTGCACTTTGTGACCACTTAGAGCCCTGTTGCCAAATAAAACCAATGGGTTTATCTGTTTTTAAGCATGGTCTAACTCGCATCGCTTTGCCTCGGCAGACTTGGATCCTCTTTCTTTCTACTTATGCTGCGATCGGTCACACATGACCATTACTCTCAGGTGTACATTACATACACTCCAGATCTGCAGGGTTGAAAGCCTTTTACGTAAGGGGGTCTTTAACCTGCACAGGAGATGACTCTTCCTGCACAGGAGGCCTCCAGTTAACGTCCCAATCTTAAGGACAGTGCACTTTTTGGCATTTATCTCGGTAAATGATGCCAATGGAAAATGTTCAGACACTTAATAAATCACCGCCTCCGGGGATCGAACCGGGGTCTCTAGCATCAGAGGCAAGTACACTCCTAGCGGTTTACCAGTGCTGGTCTGCGGTCGGTTTCAGCTGTATGTAGAAGCACCATGCAGCACATCTATTTCTTCAAGCCCCAATGAGCTGGGCAGAGGGTGCGCCCAATTTGTTTGTTTGATTTGAGGTTTAACGTCCCCGTCACCACTGTAATGGTAATTTCGGAGATGTTGCTTCCAATTTTGTGCGACTTTTACACAACATTGAGATGAAATGACATCTCAAGCCCTGCCACCCAATGAAACCACTAGGGTTTATTAGCATGGACGGTCCGCCTCGCGCCGCGGTTCCTGAACAGGCTTAGATCCTCTAAGCGGTTTACCAGTACTAGTGGCCGGATTCAGCTCTGCATGGAAGCATCATGCAGTCCATATATATTTCTTCACGCCCCTATGGGTGGGGGCCAAGGGTGCGCCCAAGTGGCTTTGAGTCAAGAGTCTTGAAGAGAAAGTAGGTCAAGTGGGAGCGTGTTCGAGTTTAACGTCCCACCATCAGCTGAGGTCAAATGGAGATAGGACCTCGGTTTGAAGACTCATCCGAAAGTCTGGAGAAGCCCAGGATCGATCCTGCGACCCCTGGTTTATAAGGCGAGTAGCGAAACCACTACACCAAGGAGGCTACTTCTAGAAAGTAGGTCAAGTGGAGTCGAAGACATAACCAGATATTTTGCATACTGTTGACTGATTCTATTTGTGGTTATCACAGTTGGATAACAAATAGCCTAAATTTGTTGAATAAAAATATATCTGAACCAATTTGCAAACAAAATGAAACACGCCTAAAACCAAGAAAAAAATAGCGTTTCTTGGAGGCGCCATATGAGAATTTCTGCGAAAAAAAAGAGAACGAAATAGATACTCCCGTCAATACAATCAATAATATACGCACCTGAGGTAATTTCCCACTGTCAGCGATTGAACCACTAAAGTTCGAATAAGCAGCAACGTCGTGTTAGACCAAAACAATATTTTCTTCGCTTCGATATGCGCCATCTTGATTATTATAATGAGGAAAGTGACGTTGCGCCCCGCGTGACTAATTTTTCGTAAACTAATTGCTCATTGGCTCCAACCATTAGGCATGTTAATAGTCTGTTAATGAGCATTATACATGCTGCCCTAACAAATGCAGCCCATTTACTGGATAATTAATAGCTTTTACACCAAAACAATGATGAGTTTCTGATGGCCCAAATGGAGTGCTGGAACCACAAGATGACGAGAGGATCAGTTGAGAGAAGATTTCTCATCTTGGAAGTGCTACTGAGGTTAATAAAATGGATTCAGAAAAAGTTTTTAGTATGGTTTTGTTTGTTTGATTGGAGGTTTAACGTCCCTGTCAACAATGTATAGGTCATTTTGGAGACGTTGCTTCCAATTTTGTGGGACTTTTACCCGACATTGAGATGAAATGGCATCTCAAGTCCTGCCGTCCAATGTAACCAATAGTGTTTATAAACATGGACGGGCCGACTCGCACTGCTTTGCCTGGGCAGGCTTAGATCCTCTAAGCTGTTTACCAGTACTCGCGTGCGGGTCGGTTTCAGCTCTGCGTGGAAGTATCATGCAGCCCATCTATTTCTTCAAGCCCCGGTTTATATAATTGTATGCTAATGTACAGCTATAATATAGGGATCAACCATAGATTTTCATGCATTAACATTTGCCGGATCCCGAGGAAGCTGTTTGAACATGAGGCCGCTAGGCCGAATGTTCAAATATCTTCCGAGGGATCCGGCAAATGTTAATGCAATGAAATAACCATGGATGATCGTTGTTCTTGCATAACTAACGAATCCGACAGCAAATTTTGACGAAAACGCCCAAAAGTTCCATATAAATTCCATATAAACTCTTCAAATGCGACAGGCAAACCAAAATGGCGGCCAGTTCAGAATGATGTTTACAATGACGTTGTCATGCAGTGACGTCATCATAGAACCCTAAAACGCTACGTTCAGGGCGAAGACGTTACGTCACTCAACGTAACGTAAATAAAGCAAGGCCCATCTTGTGATATCAGAAGCTCAAAATCCATGTTCAAACAGCACGCGAATTTCATGATTTGAACATGGTTTTTGCTGTTTGACCACGGCTTTCGGTCCATTTGACAATGGCTTCAAACAGCCATGCGCATAGGTTTTTATGCAAGAATATACGTTTACCTTTGATGTGTCAAAGTTCAATAAAAAAAATGAAAGTGCTGATAGCGCGGGTGGGTCGATTGTCTTTGAGTGAAAGTTAGGAAAATGGTCCTGAATGGGGACTTAAGACTAGTTTTTTTTTTTGTTAAACCTTTAAACTCGATACTCGACAACTTTGACTCGATACTCGACTTTTTTGACTCGATACTCGACAATTTCAACTCGATACTCGACTTTTTTAACTCGATACTCGACAATTTTGACTCGATACTCGACAATTATGACTCGATACTTGACAATTTCAACTCGATACTCGACATTTTTGACTCGATACTCGACACTTTACAAACCGTGAAACTCGATACGCACTTGCGTACACATTACAAACGTAAAAAATAGACGTAGAAGAAAACGAAGAAGAAAAAAACGAGGAAGGAGAAGAAGAAGAAAAAAAAGAAGAAAAAGAAAAAAGAAGAAAAAGAAGAAAAAGAAGGAGAAGAAGAAGATGAAAAAGAAGAAGAAAAAGTAGAAAAAAGAAGAAGAGGAAGAAATGGTGATGATGATGATGAAGAAGAAGAAGAAGAACGAGAAGAAGAAGAAGAAGAAGAAGAAGAAGAAGAAAAACTGTATTTGTCTAGGATATACGCAACACTATTTATTAGCCAGCATAGTTTCCTCCTCTGCCACGGGACCGCACTTACAGGAAAGAATTTGCTCCCTGATGGAGCAAATTCTTTCCTGTAAGAGTGGTCCCCATTTGGTAAACGGAGTTATTATTTTTAGTATTTTCTTTGGTTTGCGTACAAATGATTTTCTTCCAGCTACGCCCCTGATACTGTTACGACCCACAACTTCTAATCCTGAATTATCTTCCTTGGCCTACAAGTTTATAACCAATGACAACTGCGTCATGGATACGACTCTTTCGCACAGAGTCGATTTTTTTTCAGCTATGCTCCATTCTTTCATTATGGCTGTGATTTCGGAAGATGGTGGCTCGCCCGGGATTTGACTTTCTTCCCAAAAATGACCTCGCGTCAACATACGGACTTGAAGAAAAGGGGTGAGGTGTTACGGCCCGCAGCACCTAACCTACATTATACCTGCCTTGGTTGATTATGCGGAAGACAACTGAGGAGGACAGTTGACTCTTTGGCTTAGTGCTTAGAGCAGTTGATTTTACCCGATTGTCCCAGGTTCGAATCTCACCATTAGCGATTTTTCCCCTTTTTACAACTATGCTTCTCTCCATTGTTACGACATTCTTGTCGTAAGAATACCCAAGTAAGAGTCTTATATTCTTTATTTCAGAAAGATACATTATGGCTGAGTTTGAGTTTAGCGATGCTGGTCATCCAGATGACCCCAACACCATGTATACTATTGCCGAACCTAACAGTGAAACTTAGGATTGGGCTCAAGTTTTGTCTGGGTCTCACAAGGTGCCGTGTTCGGTCCAGTTTTGTTCTTCGTGGACATTAATGACATTTTTACTGACATTGTGTAACAGGTGACAAAAATGCTACACACCTTTGGTCCGGCCGGGATTCGAACCCGGGCCGCCGGATTGATAAGCAAATCTACCACGTTGCTGTAAAAGCCGGCTTGTACCGAAAGGCAGTACAAGTGTGCTATATACCTATACGCTATGACATTCTCCCCCTCCACATTGAAATTCGCCCTCGAATTTCTGGGAGTCCGAGAATCATGTGAAATGATACTCAAGGAGTTCTAATGCACGAACCCTCAATTTTATTGGTTCTCTGCGTAGTTATCTGCATAATGTATTGCATTAAACGGCCTGAAAACTCACTCCGGTAACACACCCGTGCGACATAGTGTATTTTTTCACATCTCCTAAATGGCTACTTCTGTGATGAAAATCCGTGATATGTTTCTTATTTATACTGCAAACATAGGTTGTGGGTGCTCATTAGAATCGTCTCAAGAAAGCGGTTCTAACGTGTACCCAAAACCTATGTCTTATAGCAGATATAATAAAAAAAGTATGTATATCCCCTTAAATCACAGTTTTCTATATATAAAGTAAGGGGTGTTCATTTCACGGACTTGTTCGCATGATGTCATGGCACATTTTCATGCCCAACATCCTAGTCTATCCATTTGGTTCCGAAATTTACGTTAGTCTTCTCTGTAACTCTAATTTCCCGGCAGTATACCCAGTCGTCTGCGAACAGTCTTATTTCTGAGTCAATGTCGGTGGAAATATGATTAATATACAGGGAGTATAACAGAGGACTAAGAACAGTCGCATTCGGGACCCAGACAAAACTGGAACACACTCCATAAACTCGCCATTAACTCATATTGGCTCCATATATATCATTTACAATAAGAGCTGAAACTATAGGTGACCAATGCCCACCCCACCCCACCCCCCCCCCCCCCCCCCCCCCCCCCCCGTTGGAGCCAATTTCTGAGTTTTTGCAAAATTTCAAGGGGAGATAATTCAGCCAAAAATGAAACAGAGTTATGACCCTTGGTCAGAATGGGCAGATTCTATATGCCCCCTTCCCCTGAATCAAAGATTCTCGGGGGTGGGGGTGGGGGTGGGGGGGGGGGGCGGGGGCGTGGCATAAAAACTTACTATTTTCAGTAGCAAAGTAAGGAATCTATAAATTCAAGAGTCTCCCCTCCCCAAAAATGCCGAAACTAAATAAGTTGGGTTCCAGTTGTTCATAAGTGGGGGATGTGGAAAAAAAACGTTCTGGAAAGCCAGAATAAATGTTCACCCGTCCCCTTTGTCCAAGCAAGATTTTTACCCAACCCTTTAAATTCGCACGTGCATAAGTTCGGAGATCATATTGAGAATCAAACAGGCATTAAAGAGTATGTAACAGCAAAATGGGTCGTTTTGAATTAAAAACAACATCATGTATCATGCCTTCGCTGGCGGATTAAAGAGTTTTATTTCAATTTATTTCGCCCCCGCCCATCGGGGCTTGAGAAATAAATTAGGCTGCATGGTGCTTCCGCGCAGAGCTAAATCTGATCACAAACGAGTACTTGTAAACCGCTTAGAAGGACTAAGCCTGCCCTGGCAAAGCGGTGTGAGTCAGATCGTTCAATGCATATAAGCCTTCTGGTTTCATTGCGCGGCAGGGCTTGAGATGTCATTTCATCTCAATGTCGGTTAAAAGTCCCACAGAATTGTAAGCAACGTCTCCAAAATGACCTAAATAGTGTTTACGGGACGTTAAATCCCAATTCAAACAAATATTTCAATTTATGAAGAATATAATCCGTGTTTGTTGTACCCAAATTGTGCTGACTAACCGCGTTATGGTGTATCATAACCCGTGGTAAGGTGTACCCTAACAAAAAATCAACCATTGAACCATCCACGGATTCAGTGGGTAATGACATGAACTGGGGCTCAAGCAAATGCATCAATGGATGCTCTGAAATCGCAATAACATATAAATCACAAAATCATGTGCACAAAAGATGTGTTACTGTCTAAAATCATTTACCGAAGTATGCTGGGGTTGGTGAAGCACACTAGACGAAAGAAAATTGTTTGTGTTTTCGTTAATAATGAACAGAATTCTCTGCATCTGTATCAGTAAATGGTAATACCATTACTCTGTAGCTATGCAAAATAACCACCAAAAAAGATTAGGATCCGGGCTAAAATAAACCTTTTTCTTACCGAAAATACTGCTGTGACGTCATGATTTCTGTAGCGTTCGTTGTACTCTGTCACGTTCGTTGTACTGCGGTAACCGGTGTGTACACGGGTATTCGCTTGTAAATCGTTAAATAGCCAAGACGTATAGAATGGTTAAATTACGATAATATGCCCGTGTGCATTAATGGCGTCTTTCTTATCTCAAAACCCGAACACATTTTTCAGATTATTTTTTTTTTATATAAAATTTTCTTAGTTCTAGTCCAATTATAGATTGCTGGTGCTCGTTAGAACCGCCTCATTGTGGCGGTTCTAACGAGTACCAACAATCTATATTTTTGAGCAAACATAAACACAATAAGGAATACCCAGTGTACCTCATTTTTCTGTATATAAAATGGTGTTGAGGGTTGTTTTCATTGTACAGACTTGTTAATCTGATGTGAACAAGTCCGTGAAATGAACATCCCCTTAAACCCGACTTTTTATATAGAAAACTGGGGTTTACAGGGGTAAACATTATTGTTTTCTTATTGCTGCTCGAAGACATAGCTTGTGGGTACTCGTTAGAACCGCCTCAATGAGGCGGTTCTAACGAACACCCACAACCTATGTTTGCAGTATAAATAAGAAAAATAACACGGATTTTCATCAGAAAAGTAGCCATTTCGGAGGTGTGAAAAATGCACTTTGTCGCACGGGTGGGTTATCGTAATAATAAAGAGCACTAATCTGTGTCTTCACTGGTCGCACATTCATTCATTCATTCATTCATTTATTCATTTCAGTGCTGATGTTACTGGGACTCCTGTTTCTAATAATGTTTCTGTTCAAACCTTTCGGCCAACAGACCAAGTCCGTCAGCGTCGTTGACCTCACTGATGACTAAATTATTTTAGGTACATGTAAGTATATATATTTAGATTATTTTAGGTACATATAAGTATCTATATTTAGATTCTTAGTGCATTTACATGTACAGAAGAAAAACCAATAAGTAAGAATGCAATAAAGCGATGTAATAAATTCGATAATCGGCTAGTGGATTATACGTCCCGTAACGTTACACGTGGGACATCCTTAACGACGTCGCGTTTACTAATGGCGGAAAGTTGACAATTTTGTACAAAAATCGTGAATTAAATGCGTTTTAGGTGCCATATGAATTTGTGTGATTTGAGGTTTAACGTCCCCGTCAACACTGTAAAGGTCATTTTGGAGACGTTGTTTCCAATTGTGTGGGACTTTTACCCGACATTGAGATGAAATGACATCTCAAGCCCTGTCGCCCAATGAAACCAATAGGGTTTATAAGCATGGACGGTCCGACTCGCACCGCTTTACCGGGTAGACTTAGATCCTCTAAGCGGTTTACCAGTACTCGTGTGCGGGTCGGATTCAGCTCTGCGTGGAAGCATCATGCAGTTTATATATTTCTTCAAGCCCCTATGGGCGGGGACCAAACTCGCACCGCTTTACCCGGGCAGACTTAGATCCTCTATGCGGTTTACCAGTACTCGTGTGCGGGTCGGATTCAGCTCTGCGTGGAAGCATCATGAAGAATCTTGCATTTGTGCCCATGTATTAATTATTGAATTTAATAAACTCTCTGAAGAAAAGGGATAAAATGGTCGACATAGCCTTGCATTTTATCCCAATTCCTCAACTCATTTAAGAAATTCAATAAGGAAATGAATGTTGTTTCTCTGATGTTCGTGAAAGTATGAACGCAGTGGGACTTCAAAATGGAATTGTTTCATGTGAACTTTGCTAGCGATCCGCTGTCGTTAATATTTTCATGAACAGCAGAAAAATTAAGTTTATTTCTCAAATTTACATTCTTTGCTCTTCATCACTGGGAGAAAAATGCTTATAGGGCAAACTTTTAAAGAAGAACATTTTCACGCTGTTTTTTTTTTTTTTTTTTTTACAAAGAGCGGAACAGCGCTGACATCGCCAACGCCTAATCCGATCGTATAGAACGTTGGTTAAGATTGAGGTCACTTCACGTCACTAAAATCAAATGAATAGATGAATTCATGGAAGTTTTGTTTGTTTGTTTGATTTGAGCTTTTCGTCCCCGTCAACACTGTAAAGGTCATTTTGGAGACGTTGCTTCCAATTTTGTGGGACTTTTACCGGACATTAAGATGAAATGACATCTCAAGCCCTGCCGTCCAAAGAAACCGATAGTTTTTTATAACCATGGACTGGTCGACTCGCACCGCTTTGCCTGGGTAGGCTTAGAGCCTCTAAGCGGTTTACCAGTACTCGTGTGCGGTTCGGCTTCAGCACTGCGTGGAAGCATCATGCAGCCCATCTATTTCTTCAAGCCCCTATGGGTTCATGAAAGTATGAACTACACTGTTTTCTTTACTTTTACATTAGGCTTCATCACGATATCAAGTCCGTGAGAAGAAGACCCCTCTAAACCCCACTTTGCATAAAGAAAACTGGTGTTTAGGGGTGTATATATTAGCTGCATTATTTTTGCTCAAAAACATTGATTGTAGGTACTATGTTGAAATCAGAAATAAAAAAGGAGTTACAATTTTTACCTAATATTTGTCACTTCTGACACCATGTTGGACGCCATTATTTCACATGGACATGTTTTGGTAATGTTACACCGGAAATGTAAAAATTAATACATTGCCTTTCATGTAAGATCCTCTATGAACACACTGATTAACGTGACGTCACATGATCATTGAGTGACGTCAATATAAATCATGATTGTCTCTAATATAATTGAATGATTACGTTAGTGTGGCAACAGCGCTGTGCAAGTGTTGATAAAAAGGGTGTAGTTGTTTTCTTATTTAATTTTGGCTCTCAAACCGTTTTTTTGTCAAGCAAAGGTTGGAAAATATTATAAATATTGGGAACTTTGTTTGCCGTTCATCGAAATATGAATAACACCGGGTCACTTAGAAGTAACACCAGCTGATACCGTCTTCCAAACATTAAGCAAAAACAACTTGGAGATGATTTGAAGCAAGCTTATTTGCCTTAGAGAAAATGTAGAGTAAAAAGATTACCATAGTTTCTCAATGGCAACTTCCCTGTCGGGATCGTACAAAACTGATTGACGGATATAGGCCTACTCGGGCACAATCCACTCTGCTAATGTCTGAGCCTCATTGGGGCGGTTCTAACATGTACCAACAGTCTTTAATTTTGACCGAAATAAGGCTAATAATGTTTACCCTTATAATTTCAAGATATCTCTACATTTCGATAACACCCCTGCGACAAAGTGCATTTTTTCATAACTCCAAAATGGCTACTTTTCTGATGAAAAAGCGTAATATATTTTATTTTTACCGCAAACATAGGTTACGAACGGATGCTCGTTAGAACCGCCTCGTTGAGGCGGTTCTAACGAGTACCCAAAATCTAGTCTTGGAGCACAAATAAGAACAAGATGTGTTTGTGAAAGACGAACATGTCCCCGGGCATGGTTATTTTTTTTTCAAAGTTGGTCACAGCTCAAAGTCAAGGTCACAGGACAAGATTTTTGGTTTGAGTGGGAAGTCCTTGGCACAAGGAACTTACATGCCAAATATGAAGGCCCTATATTAAACGTTTAGAAAGTTATGAACAATAATATTTTTTCTTTAAATAGGTCAAGGTCACAGGTCAGAAGATTTTGCATGAATGTAAAGCTCTTGTCACAAGGAACCTACATGCCAAATATGAAGGCTCTATCTTAAACGAATCAAAAGTTATGATCAATGTTATTTGTTCTTTTAAGTAGGTCAAAGTTCAAGGTCATGGTCAAAAATGTTTGCACGAATGTAAAGCTCTTATCACAAGGAACCTACATGCCAAATATGAAGGCTCTATCCCAAACGGTTCGAAAGTTATGACCAAAATGTTAATTTTTTCTTTTAAGTAGGTCAAAGGTTAAGGTCACAGGTCAAAACGTTTTGCATGAATATAAAGCTCTTATTACTAGGAACCTACATGCCAAATATGAAGGCTGTATCTCAAACGGTTCAAAAGTTATGACCAATGTTAACTTTTTTCTTTTATGTAGGTCAAAGGTCAATGTCACAGGTCAAAAATTTTTGTGTGAATGTAAAGCTCTTGTCACAAGGAACCTACATGCAAAATATTAAGGCTGTATCTCAAATGGTCCAAAAGTTATAACCAAAATATTTGTTTTTATTTTAAGTAGGTCAAACTTCAAGATCAAGGTCACAGGTCAAATTTTTTGCATGAATGTGAAGCTCTTGTCACAAGGAACGTTCATGCCAAATATGAATACTCTATCTCCAACGGTTCAAAAGTTATGACTAACGTTAAAGTTGTCCACGGGTTTAGCGGTTGATCGTTACACGGACTTGTTCAGATGATGAATTTGTCTGAATTGAGGGTTTTCAAGGGCGTTCATTATATGCCTTTTTACTGTTCACATGATGAATTTGTCTGAATTGAGGGTTTTCAAGGGCGTTCATTATATGCCTTTTTACTGTTCACATGATGAATTTGTCTGAATTGAGGGTTTTCAAGGGCGTTCATTATTTGGCTTTTTACTGTTCAAATGATGAATTAGTCTGAATTGAGGGTTTTCAAGGGCGTTCATTATTTGGCTTTTTCACTGTTCACATGATGAATTTGTCTGAATTGGGGGTTTTCAAGGGCGTTCATTATTTGGCTTTTTAACTGTTCACATGATGAATTTGTCTGAATTGAGGGTTTTCAAGGGCGTTCATTATTTGGCTTTTTAACTGTTCACATGATGAATTTGTCTGAATTGAGGGTTTTCAAGGGCGTTCATTATTTGGCTTTTTAGTGTTCACATGATGAACAATTCAATTTGTCTGAATTGAGGGTTTTCAAGGGCGTTCAATATTTGACTTTTTACTGTAATGCTTGTTTAAAATTACTTTTCCTTTTCACGAGAATTTAGTTTGTGAATTTGTGTCGATCTGTCTTGGGCATATTTGCAAAAACAAAACCATTACGAAAACACGCCTATATAATTTTGCCCCCCTTGAACCCCATTTTTATATAGTAAAACTGGGGTTTCCGGGGGTATACCTTATTTTTCTTATTTCTGCTCTAAAATATAGATTGTGGGTACTCGTTAGAACCGCCTCGATGAGGCGGTTCTAACGAGTGCCCGCAATCTATATTTTGAGCAGAAATAAGCAAAAAAATTTCACAATTTTTCATCTTAAAATTTTCATTGTTTTCGGCGATAAAGATGGCAATGTATTCGTTGAGGCGTGTTTGCGTAATGCAACATTAACAACAAAAATGTATGTTTCTTGCTCTCTTTTCAGATAATTGACAAAGACAAATGAGTCCTTTGGAATTAAACCCAGACTCAGCTTCGACAGTAATATAGTATTGCAGACTTAATAACAACGCAGCGTCGACAAACTGCGCCTACATGCGATATCCACGAAAATAATGCGATTGTAGAAGTATCGACACTAAATGATTACGCTTAAAATCAGCGTCAAAATTCTGCACAGAAACTCAGCGCCGACAATAATATTATTGGCGGCGAAAGTAATCATATGAAATGTTAAACTACGCCTAAAATCAGTGTCGACTGTTACGTTATGAATGTATTAAACTGCACACAAAATTACTGCAATATTTAAATTGTTATTATACTGTTGAGAAAAAATAGAATAAACTAAAAAAAGAAATGTTACTCATTTTGTAATACTTTTACCTACACTACACCAATTATTATGACCCGTACTGCACTGCGATAACACACCCGTGCGACAAAGTGCATTTTTCACATCACCAGAATGGCTACATTTTTGATGAAAATCTGTGACATTTTTAGCTCACCTGGGCCGAAGGCTCCAGGGGAGCTTATAGTATAGTGGGTCCTCCGTCGTCCGTCGTCCGTCCGTCGTCCGTCCACACTTTTGAGCAGCTATATCTCTGTATCCTGCAGGCTGATCTCAATCATTTCTCACCTGTAGTATGCCTCTGGTGGGGCATTGATGACATAAACTTTTTTTTGAAATGGCTCTAAAACTTTGGTTCCTATGGCAACCACAAGGTCCCATAGACTTACTATGGGAAAATGCTTGTCATCACCGTAGCGCCTTCAGTTTTGATCGGATCTTTCTGAAACTTATATGTAAGGTGGCTGGGGATAAAAACTCGGATGAGTTCGAAAACTGGCCAAGTCGGCCCATTTATCATAGAGTTACGTCCCTTTGATTGCTGAAAATGCCCATTTTCGACCTTGTCATCACCGTAGCCCCTTCAGTTTTGATCGGATCTTTCTGAAACTTATATGTTATGTGGCTGTGGATAAAACCTCGGATGAGTTCGAAAACCGGCCTAGTCCGCTGGTTTATCATAGAGTTACGTCCCTTTGATTGCTGAAAATGCCGATTTTTGACCTTGTCATCACCGTAGCCCCTTCAGTTTTGATCGGATCTTTCTGAAACTTATATGTAAGGTGGCTGTGGATAAAATCTCGGATGAGTTCGAAAACCGACCAAGTCGGCCCTTTTATTGTAGAGTAACGTCCCTTTGATTGCTGAAAATGCTGATTTTTGACCTTGTCATCACTGTAGCCCTTTCAGTTTTGATCGAATCTTTCTGAAACTTATATGTAAAGTGGCTGGGGATAAAATCTCGGATGAGTTCGAAAACCAGCCAAGTTGGTCCATTTATCAATGAGTAACGTCCCTTTGATTGCTAAAAATGCCGATTTTTGATCTTGTCATCACCGTAGCCCTTTGAGTTTTGATCCGATCTTTCTGAAACTTATATGCAAGGTGGCTGGGGATAAAGCCTCGGATCAGTTCGCATACCGGCAAAGGTGGCCTATTTATCATAGAGTTAGGTCCCTTTGATTGCTGAAAATGTTGATTTTTGACCTTGTCAACACTGTAGCCCCTTCAGTTTTGATCGGATCTTTCTGAAACTTATATGTAAGGTGGCTGGGGATAAAACCTCGGATGCGTTCGAAAACCGGCCAAGTTGCCCCATTAACTATATAGATATGTCCCTTTGATGGCTGAAAATGTCGATTTTTTACCTTGTCATCACCGTAGCCCCTTCAGTTTTGATCGAATCTTTCTGAAACCTATATGTAAGGTGACTGGAGATAAAACCTAGGATGAGTTTGAATACCGGCCAAGTTGGCCCATTTATCATTGATTTACGTCCCTTTGATTGCTGAAAATGCCGATTTTTGACCTTGTCATCACCATAGCCCCTTCAGTTTTGATAGGATCTTTCTGAAACTTATATGTAAGGTGGCTGGGGATAAAATCTTGGATGAGTTCGAAAACAGGCCAAGTCAGCCCATTTATCGTAGAGTTCTGTCCCTTCGATGGCTGAAAATGTTGATTTTTGACCTTGTCATTACCGTAGCCCCTTCAGTTTTGATCGGATTTTTCTGAAACTTATATGTAAGGTAGCTGGGGATGAAACCTCGGATGAGTTCGAAAACTGGCCAAGTCGGCTCATTTATTTTAGAGTAACATCCCTTTGATTGCTAAAAATGCCAAATTTTGACCTTGTCATCACCGTAGCCCCTTCAGTTTTGATCGGATCTTTCTGAAACTTATACGTGAGGTGGCTGGGAATAAAATCTTGGATGAGTTTGAATACTGGCCAAGTCTGATCGGATCTTTCTGAAACTTACATATAAGGTGGCTGGGAATAAAACCTAAGGTGAGTTCGAATACCGGCCAAGTCGGCACATTTATCATAGAGTGACGTGCCTTTGATTGCTGAAAATGCCTATTTTCGACATTGTTATCACTGCTGCCCCTTTAGTTTTGAACGGATCTTCATGAAACTTTCAAACAAGGAAGTCAGGCAGAAAGCTTGGAGGAGTTTGAAAACTCTTGTTTTTGAACTTGTCATCACCATAGCCACTTCAGTTTAGATCGGATCTTCTTAGCAAGTCAGGAATAAAAGCTTGAATGAGTTTGAAAACCGGTGAGGTCAGCCTGTTTATCATAGAGTTAAATTCTACTTGATTTTCAGAAAATGCTTACCCTGTCATCACCATGTCCTCCCATAAAGCCTTCAGTAAAGGTTGGCACTTCCTTAAACTTTGAATCTGTTAGCTCAGGTGAGCGATACAGGACCAAGCTAGCTTGGTCCTCTTGTTCTTATTTATACTTCAAACATAGATTGTGGGTGCTCTTTAGAACCGCCTCATTCAGGCGGTTCTTATGAGTACCCACAACCTATGTCTTGAGGCATAAATAAGTAAAGATAATGTATATCCCTTAAACCCCAGTTTTCTCTATCTAAAATGGGGTTTAGGGGGTGTTGTTCATTTCAGGGACTTGTTCACGTGATGGAACTAAAGGGTCATCTTTCGTGAGACGTCTGTATTTTCCACACACATTACGTTTACAAGATTTGTAAACACCCCATTGTAAATTCAACTTCATAGTGGAACTTCAGTGGCTCGAACTCCGCTGGCTCGTTAAACATGGATGAGTCGAACACGCTCTTGAGTCCTTAGGGAATTCCTCCAAATACAAAATAAACACAATTTATGGAGATTTCTTTTTTCTTGCAATTGTATGCTGTGTGTACTCATTAAAATTGTCTCGATGGGGCGATTCTAATGAGCAAACACAATATACATTTTAAGTTGTCCCACAATTATCTCCATTATGCCTCATAGTAACCCTCCGTGGCTCAAACTACCGTTGTCTCGAACAAATTTACATGGTCCCAAAGGGATTCGAGCCATCGAAGTTCGACTGTATATATACAAGGGTATACGGTAGTTTCCTTATTATTTTTGCTGAAAAACATTGCTCGAAGGTACTCGTTAGATCCTCCTCATTTGTACCGAAAGGTTTGGTTTTCAAGGATAAATCATTGCTCTGATTACAAAAACACGCCTATACAAATACATTGTA
The DNA here is from genome assembly GCA_963580285.1 of Lucinisca nassula. NCBI lineage: Eukaryota > Metazoa > Mollusca > Bivalvia > Lucinida > Lucinidae > Lucinisca > Lucinisca nassula. The sequence continues at coordinate 127,377,272 of OY757019.1, read as the reverse complement.
AATTTTACCGCAAAAAGTCTAAAATTTTATGATCAAAAGTTGTGATACTTTTCTTATTCCAGCTTAAAATATAGATTGTGGGTACTCGTTAGGACCGCCTCATCGAGGCGGTTCTAACGAGTACTACAATCTAAATTTTAAAGCAGAAATAAGAAAAATAAGATATATCCCTACAAACCCCAATTTTACGATAAAAAAGTGGGATTCAAGGGGGTCAAAATTATATTGGTGTGTTTTCTTTATACTGATTTGTTGACATGATGGAATATTCCTTGAAAATACCTATGAGATCATCATGTTAAAGCTAGTGCAAGTGAACATGTTGACGCCTTCGTGGTGTAGTGGTCACTCTACTCGATTCATAAACCAGGGGTCGCGGGTTGGATTCCCAACTTTTCCCAACTTTTCGGATGAGTCTTAATACCGAGGTCCCATCTCCATATGATCCTAGGTGTTGGTGGGACGTAAAACATACACTCTCCCACACACCAATGGTCATGCGCATTCCATCTGTGTTTTGGCGACGAAATAGATACGAGGGTCGTTCAATAAGTATCTGACCTTGCCTACTTGTCACGCTTTACCTCTTCTTTTTCCACATAGTCATACCGCAGCAATAAGCATTTCCTCCATTGATGTTCCGAGGCTGAAAGTCAATTTCTGTAGAATTCAGGGTCTTTAGAGTCAGTCAACCCTCCAACCGCCGCCTTAAGCTCTTCATCTGACCGGAAGTGACATTCATGCAATTCTTTCTTCAAGTTAGGAAACAAAAAATAATGACTGGGTGCCAGTTAAGGAGAACAACCTATGTCTTGGAACAGAAATAAGAAAAATAATGTAAACCCCCTAAAACCCCATTTTTTCGATATAAAATTGGGTTTAGGCTTTGCCGGTTTATTTCGTGATGTAATACCACTTGGACATTGTTTATTTATTTGATTTGGTATTACGACCCTTTCAAGATTACTTCACTCATTACGAGCCGATCGTTAATCAGAGGTGGGCGAAATTCGGAGAGCCGTAGAAAAAAACCCCTGACCTTCAATTGCAGAACCTGAAATATCTCATGTGATCCGAGCTAGGCTCGAACAGCAGCGGTGAGAGACTTAATGATTAAGAGTTCTTGAGTATTGGTAAAGCGCTTAGAAACATATCAATTTGGGTATAAATTATTGTACTATTCTGAATTTGTGTTGAGTGATAAAACTCATTATTTTAAAAAGTCTTTGCAATGAAGACCACTGATCATTTAAATGGAACGTGGCTAGTTTTAAAAGTATTAAACCTTCATAAATAGAAGTGGAGGCAATGATCAGGAATCGATACAATTAACCCACAGCATCCATCAGAGACACCAAAGGGAAAGAAACACAAACATGAAACAACAGACCCTAATGGAAACATCAATAGCGGAAAGCCAAAAGGACAGTTACTATCCCACAAATAGGCCAATAGGTTATCCAAAATAAAATAATATAAGCGACACAAACACTCAAAGACAAACCATAACAAAATAAACGGCGACAGAAAAACTGAAAAGTCTGTTTTACATAGGATTTTTCCTTCTTCACGGATTTAATAACGTAATGAGTATGGCGTTATATCATTGAACTTTATGTGAAAGTACATTCGAGCCGCGCCAAGAGAAAATATGTGAACATGTGCATCTGGCGAAGTCTTAATAAGAAGTAAGCCTGCGCAGGTGTGCAGTCTAGTCACAGTCTTCGCTATACACTATATGGCTGCCTGGTGAACTCCGTTTTCGTCATGTTGGCCGGAAGACAGCATTATATCAGACGGGCAACTTCGGCTAACTTGAAAATCTTCATGAAGGCCTCTTTTCGCTTCCCACGGCTCATCTTTAATCCGTTTAACGCTGTTTATTTCACCGTCCACGTTTTCACCAATAATGTGTGTCTGACTGTTCTTGCCTAGCGACCGAGTTTTGAACATATGCAAACGGAGTAGATTTTGTTTGAGTTGAGGTTTTACGTTCCCGACAACACTGTTAAGGTCATTTTGGAGACGTTGCTTCCGATTCTGTGAGACTTTTACCGACATTGAGATGAAATGACATCTCAAGCCCTACCACCCATAGAAACCGTTACGGTTTAAGGAGCAGTCCGACTCTCATCACTTTTCCTGGGCAGGCTTGGTCCTAAGCTGTTCACCAGTACTCAAGTTCGGTCGGTTTCAGCTCTGCGCGGAAGCACCGTGCAGCCCAATCTATTTATCCATGCCTCAGTGGGCGGGAAGCCAACGGAGTAGACCCAGATCATTACTGTTAATGTACCAGTGCGCTATATATATATGGTACTTGAACATGTAAACAATAAAGCCATTGTTCTCGTTCATTGTCATAAATAGACGCGCAATCTGATCAGAGTCTTCTTAAATATGCGAAGGCATTGTTCTCGTCCATTGCCATAAATGGACTCGCAGTCTGATCTGAGTCTTCGTCCTGCGCTATATGTATAGCACTTGTAGAAACTAACTCGAACATACTAAGGCCATGTTCTCATCCATTGACATAAACGGACGCGCAGTCTGGTTAGTCTTCGCGCTGTGTTTTATGTATAGCACTTGAAGATAATCGAGACTGATGAGGACTCATTCGTCGCTAAAAGTGACCGCGCAGTCTGACCATAACCGTCGCTGTGTGACACGTGTCTAGTAATTGTATATTATACATCGCAAGTGCGAAGCCTTAAATTTTACGGGACGATTGGGATCATCATGCCTCATGTCAAATCAAGGGACTTTACCTGTACTGGCACTTTTTCCAGCTCCGAAAGTCCCGAAAAATTTAAACAACCTCGAAATGACCCAATTTGTTTTTATTTGATTTTCTCAAATTTAACATTGGAGGAAAGAAAAATCATTTTTCTACTTAAATTATCCGTCACATTTTTCATTGCATAATGAATGTATTAATTACTGTTGTTTAATATCAGATATTGTCGAGTATTTTTGCTAATTTACTATTAAAGTACATTAGTCATAGGGTCCTTTTTCTATTCTAAAATTGATCAGTCTTAATTTGATGAAATATATATATAAAATTTTATTCAAATTAACGGTAAAATATTGAATTTTTATAATCTTAAACCACATTTTCGCTATCTAGCGTAGTAATGCTAACATTTATGCCAGAGAAAAATGTTCCCTATTAACTTCTATATCTTTTGTCTCGTAACTTTAATCGGACACAGGTAATGTAGTGGATAACAATTGTCCCACTTGCGGAATTCACAAGACCTTGCACATATGCTCGAAAACACAAGCGGGGAAACAAAGCAGTCAAACAAACAAACAAACAAACAAACAAACAACGACAACACTACTACTACTACTACTACTACTACTACTACTACTACTACTACTACTACTACTACTACTTACAAGAAATATCTTTAAAAAAGATAAATGGCGTAAGGGATACTGGAATATGAGTCTTGAGACTATTTTGTGGTTCAATATGAAAAGAAGAACTGTTTTCAAATATAAACTTTAGATCTATTACGAATTCAAAAACAGTATAAAAAGTATTTGAAAAACCCGTGCCATTTGGGCAACTTTTTGTTAAAGGGTATACACCTAAGTCATGCGCACCTAAGGTCGAATCTTTCGGTGAACAAAGTCTATAATGCAACAAGGTCTTTTTGAGGTCGTGTCTGACTGGACTAAATCTTGTCAGAATAAGTTCCCTTTGAAAGCTGACACGACCTCAAAAAGACTTTTCAAATACACTTAACCATAGAGATGAGCCTCAGTAGGGACCCATGTAATAAAGAATTTAATACTTGCAACTGGTCGCAGCATTTAAGAAGACATATTCCGAACTCGTCTTTTAAAGGTTGAATTTTAATATCTCTTCAAAGTCGAAAAAGTGCACATGTATATTTCGGTGTATTTTGCGTAAAACTTCCCTTCTAATTCTTCACAATAAATCACAGAACTTTCAGGCCACTGTACACGATCTCCGTTCACTGTACAACGACAATACAAGTAAGTTTTACAGTTATTTATTCAAGTAGCGACATTTTAAACGCTGGATATAGAAGACTGGAGTCGAGTATGTTACAAAACCATGGCATGTTTTCACAGAAATATAATTTTCATTCATTTCCGCTTGGGAAATAACATTTTAATTCGGAGGATTCTGAAACTGAGCCATCGTTTTGGGACAAAACCGTTTGTTTTTAGCACGTTTGAATGATTAAAGCATTCCCATAGCTCATACGAAACCTGACAACCAATCTACGTGTTTCTTATACAATTCACACACCACAGACAATTTGTAGGATATGAATGTTTTACCATAACCCTCAAAATAAATAAACAAACACAAATTTTGCTCGGCCCCGCCCATCGGGGCTTGCAGAAATAGATGGGCTGCATGATGCTTCCACGCAGAGCTGAAACCGACCGCACACGAGTACTGGTAAACTGCTTAGAAGATCTGAGCCTGCCCAGGCAAATCGGTGCGAGTCGGGGCGTCCATGCTTATAAACCCCTTTGTTTCATTGGGCGACAGGGCTTGAGATGTCATTTCATCTCAATGTCGAGTAAGAGTCCCACAAAATTGGAAGCAAAGTCTCCAAAATGACCTATAAAGTGTTGACGGGGACGTTAAACCTCAAATCAAACAAAAACAAAGCATACCGTGTCAACCTTATTTAATCCTGCAAGTGACAAACCGCCACTGCACAGAATCGCTGGTCCCATTCAATCATCCCAAACACTGTACATTTCCGGTCCTAAACTGTGGGGATGCCGCACATGGAACATCACCATCCAAGAAAGGAAAATTTACAATCTCAAACTCAAAATCATCGCGTTTATCATATTTCTTTTCAGGAAACAAACCCATCTGCAATAGATAGATGTAAATAGAAAAAACGGGGCCTCGGGATGAGAAGAATTTGCTTTATTTAACTGGGGTGGGGCGGGGGTGTAAATTTGACCGATCAAACCATCGAAATAGGTAAATTGTCAATATTTAATAAATCATCCAGATACCTAAAAGTCGAGCTAAATGCTTCAATGATTTCAGATTGGTTTTCAACGGAAAGTGACATATTGAAGTCTCTATCATAACAAAATAATGACAGAATAATTACCCCCGTAAGCCCAGTTTTCTCTATATAAAGTGGGGTATAGGGGGGTACTCATTTCACGGACCTGTTTACGTGATGGATCATGAAATACTTTCTACCGTCGTAATCCCCCTTCCGCTGATTCAAGAAGTGTAGTTGTCAGTTTCTGGCGAAAGAATGCGCACTGTTCTGGTTATCCGCTTACGTATAAGCCTGCCCAGGAAAAGTGTGGATATGTAAATTGACCTGCTCAAAAATGACCTAAATACGAGTAGTGTTGACTGTGCCGTTAAACTCCCCTACAAACAAACAAACAATATTATGTATGTTGCCAATATTTCCACCAAGCATAAGGCATAGGCCTAGTTCCTGTTTATTTATAAAATTAAAGCATGCCATTTTACTTTCCTTTTAGCACATCATAATTCCCTTTATTATCGACACAGTTGAGAGAAGAGAAGTTGAACTTGAAACGAGTATTGTATTTAGAAAGCTTTAACTTGTAATTTACTGCTTATTGTTTATGTAGTGTTTTCCCATGTAAGACGTGTCAAGCCTTTGTTAAACGTGCATTTTTTTACCTATGTAAACATTGTTGGTTTATAAATTAATTGTAAAAAAGTACTGCAATGATATGTTAAATTCAGTATTTAGTTATCTTATATAGCTTACATGTACATGTATAGCGGTTACTGACCAGTTTGGTTTGAAATTAATAAAATTTGAAATTTGTGTCTGAAAGTGCGGCCGGTAATAGAGAAGGTATATTATATACTTTAATTTTAAATGTGTTTGGTTATTAAATTGTACAGCTTTTAAATATTCTCAGTGGTATTTTTTTGACCATCAGGCCTCAACTCAAGTCCAGTGATATGAAACTTGGTTGTTCAATGCAGGCTGTCTGTCAATGTACACTAACTAAAACACAACGCGAGGTTAGACCGTAGTGGGATAGCCTAGTCCCTACCCCAGTCTAGTACACTGTACAAAATTAAAAGCTTGTCTATAATAATTTACTTCATTGCAACTATTTTATTAGATAGCGGATATTTTCCATTGTTTAACATCTGCATTGCCGTACTGTACAACTTTAAATAGATAAATGTCATACTCAGGTGATTGTTCAGCCACGAATATATTTGTCAAACATCGGTAAACGCTATACTTACCGATACTTTTTTGCAGAAGTTTACACATTTTTAACCAATCGCAAATTACAATTTTTTCAATCGAGACTAATATCAATAAGTAGGTCAAAAGCCAGCTTATACAGCTACGCCGAAAAAGAAATAATAATAATATTAATAAAGAAAATCACGGATGAGAAATTTTTTTTACACACTCACCCATCCAAGTTCACCCATTCAAGTACTAACTTAACCTCAAATTATAGAAGTTTCGCTTTCGTCCGGTGCTGTGAAATGAGTATAAGTTGACTAGCGCAATATTTCATTTATTTAAGAAATAGATCAGCTCTAACTGTGATTTGTTGAGTAATAAATCACAGTTTGGAGGTCAGTTGTAAAGTAGATCAAATCACGAGCGCGTAGCGCGCGTGATTTGTCTACTTACAACTGACCGACAAACTGTGATTTATAACTCAACAAATCACAGACTAGAGCTGATCTATTTCGATTCTAACACGCTGAAAATCGCTAATAATGTTGTTGTTTCCTTCAAAATCTCACAACCTTTCGCCATTGTTAGAAGAAATCCCGCTAAAATTATCGACTGAAACACATGCATTTATATCCTTTTCTAACGTTTTCGATGCGAGAAAATGACGTTACACCGTCTAACGTCAAGGAAATCGACTAGTGTCGTCATAAATTGGCAGTTTTTAATGACGTCACCCGTCACGCTCTTCCGAGCTGTGATTTGTTGCAGAATAAAACACAGCCGTTTCCCATTGCCTATATAGGCGCGCTGTGTTAGAATAACTAGTAAAAGCCAACTGGTGTCCCTCCTTTTTATCTAAGAAGAGCGAAATATTAACTTAACGTCCAGTGTGAGTTTAACCGATTAACGAACTTTTGTTTAGGTTTCCATTATGGTCTGGTCGCTTAATGTTTGTATTTCTTTCCCTTTGGTGTCTTTTATGGATGGAGTAAGTTAATTGTATCAATTCCTGATCTTTGTTTTACTTCTACTTTAAATTTCAAAACGTACATCTTTTTAAAAAAGCAAGAAAATGCCACATTATTTTCGATTAATAATAGATTTATTTCTTCAGCTAAATATAGGTCTACTTTCACTTTCGTTTGGTAATGACTGTGAATGTTTTATTAGAATTGCTTGTAACATGTCTACTTATGAAACCTCACTTTATATGACATCACTTGAACAAGTTCGTGGAATGAACACCCCATAAACCCCACTTTATAAAGAAAAAAAACTGGAGTTTACGAGTTGGGGGGGGGGGGGGGGCGGTTCTAACGAGCACCCACAACCTATGTTTGAGGTATAAATAAGACAAATATCATGGATTTTCATCAGCAAAGTAGGTCCCCGCCCATCGGGGCTTGAAGAAATAGATGGGTTGCAGGATGATTCCACGCAGAGGTGAAACCGACCGCACACGAGTACTGGTAAACCGCTTAGAGGATCTAAGCCTTCCCAGGAAAAGCCATGGGTGCGAGACTGACCGCCCATGCTTATAAACCCTATTGGTATCGTTGGGCGACAGGACTTGGGATGTGATTTCATCTCAATGTCGTGTAAGGGTCCCACAAAATTGGAAGCAACATCTCCAAAATGCCCTATACAGTGTTGACGGGGATGTTAAATCTCAAATCAAACAAACGAACAAATCATCAGAAAAGTAGCCATTTTGGAGATGTAATAAAATGCACTATGTCGCACAAATGTGGCATCGTAATAAGCTACATCGCACTTTCGTTTATTTATTAATATATATATTTTTTATTTATTTATTTAGTTAGTTAGTTTATTTTTTAAACTTACATTATGGGAGCTCCTTAGACCCGGTGCAATCATTTAATGTATGTTGTAGCACAAAAGAAGAATAACGTGTGTGTGTCATCACGAAGTTAGCAAGTCCGTGTAACGTATACACTTGTAGACCCGACTTTATATACGAGAAACGTTGGGTTTACAGAGCCTACTCTGGGTTACTTATTTCTGTTGAAAACCGTATACTATGGATACTCGTTCGAACCGCCAGGGAGCAGAAATAAGAAAATAATGTATAACAAACATAGATTGTGGGTGATCGTTAGAACCGCCTCATTGGGGCGGTTCTAACGAGTACCCACAACCTATGTATTAGAGCAGAAATCATGAAGAAAAATAATTGCATACCACTGTACACCCGATTTTTTCTCTCTATATATATGTGTGGCTTATGTGAGTGTTCATTTCACGGACATGTTCACGTGATGAACGTTAATGCATATTTTTGAATATTTTGCTCCTAAAATAGAAATGGAGGCAATGATCAGGAATCGATACAATTAACCCACAGCTCCCATCAGAGACACCAAAGGGAAAGAAACACAAACATGAAACAACAGACCCTAATGGAAACATAAATAGCAGAAAGCCAAAAGGACAGTTACTTTCCCACAAAATGGCAAATAGGCTATCCAAAATAAAATAATATAAGCGACACAAACACCCAAAGACAAACCATAACAAAAATAAACCGCGACAGAAGAACCAAAAAGTCTGTTTTACATGGGATTTTTCATTCTTCATAATGAATATGGCGTTATATCATTGCACTTTATGTAAAAGTACATTCGAGCCGCGCCAAGAGGAAATATGTGAACATGTGCATCTGGCGAAGTCTTAATAAGAAGTAAGCCTGCGAAAGGTGTGCAGTCTAGTCACAGTCTTCGCTATGTTCTATATGGCTGCCTGGTGAACTCGGTTTTCGTCATGTGAGCCGTAAGGCAACATTATATCAGACGGGCAACTTCGGCTAACTTGAATCTTCATGAAGGCCTCTTTTCGCTTGCCACGGACGCGCAGTCTGGTTAGTCTTCGCGCTGTGCTATATGTATAGCACTTGAAGATAATCGAGACTGATAAGGACACATTCGTCGCCAAAAGGGACCGCGCAGTCTGACCATAACCGTCGCTGTGTGACACGTATCTAGTAATTGGAGATTATAAAATCGCAAGTGCGAAGCCTTAAAGCCTGGCATACGGGACAATTGGGATCATTATGCCTCATGTCAAATCAAGGGACTTTACATGTGCTGGCACTTTTTCCCTCTCCGAAAATCCCGAAAAATTAAAACAACCTCGAAATGACCCAGTTTGTTTTTATTTGATTTTCTCTAATTTGGAGGAAAGAAAAATCATTTTTCTACTTAAATTTTCAGTCACATTTTTCATTACATAATGTATGTTTTAATTACTGTAGTTTATTATCAGATACTGTCGCGTTTTTTTTTGCTGATTTACTATTAAAGTACATTTAACATAGTCTTTTGTTGAAATATATATAAAATTTTATTCAGATTAACGGTAAAATATTGAATTTTGATAATCTTAAACCATATTTTCGCTATCTAGCGTAGTAATGCTAAAATAGAAGTGGAGGCAATGATCAGAATTCGATACAATTAACCCACAGCTCCCATCAGAGACACCAAAGGGAAAGAAACACAAACATGAAACAACAGACCCTAATGGAAACATCAATAGCGGGAAGCCAAAAGGACAGTTACTTTCCCACAAAATGGCAAATAGGCTATCCAAAATAAAATAACATAAGCGACACAGTGGGTGGGGGTGGGGAGGTGGGGGGGGGGGGGGAGGTGGGGCTTAAATCGACCCCACTTGGCCACAATCCTCGCCCCCACTTCCGTCACGATTAAGACAGACGACCTGTTCAGTCCGCATGAAGGCCCCAAATCCACCAGCGCAACACCCCCGGGAACACAAAAATCAAACAACCACAGAGACGAAACAACGGCGAGGACTCGAAAGCAAGAAACCACTGAAATGCTGGAGAAAAAGAAAACCAACAGTTAGACTCCGATGGGTCCGACCAGAGACAGAGCATCAGGTATCAACCAACATAAGCCTTAATGCTGGGACCGTCACATAATCTGAGGCCCAGCCCACTTAAGAGACCAAAATTGACCTTGCCGTTAAATAGGCCAGTGTCAACCTAGTGTCAGTTTGGAATAAACTTGGCATTTCTTCGCCACCTAATGCTACATACCACCAAGTTTCAAGGCAATTTACATAGTTGTTCTAGAGAAGAAGATTTGTTTGGTCTTTACAATAATCGGGCATGGCGGCCATTAAGGTCAAGTGACAAAAACCATTTGATCGAATTTTGGTTCGTTCGTTGCCAGTGAGCAGCATATGAAATTAAACTGAAATTCATCACGTGAACAAGTTCGTGAAATGATGACCCTCTATACCCCACTTTATATAGAGAAAACTGGGGTTTACAGGGGTATACATTATTTTTCTTATTTTTGCTCCAAAACATAGGTTGTGGGTACTCGTTAGAACCGCCTCGATGAGCAAACGAGCACCCATAACCTCTGTTTGCATTATTTATAAGAAAAGTATCACGGATTTTCATCAGAAAAGTGGTCATTTTGGAGATGAAAAAAAATGCACTTTATCGCACGGGCGTGTTATCGTAGTGTGGACCAGAAGTTATGGAGAAAGCATCCTTAGAAATGTCGATGGACCTGAAATACAAGCGACCTTGGGTGAAATTTGCCTAATGACGTTGACCTTTGCCATTCATATTATACGTAACAGGCCACAAGGTCCCCGCCCATCGGGGCTTGAAGAAATAGATAGGCTGCATGATGCTTCCAAGCAGAGCTGAAACCTACCGCACAAGAGTACTGGTAAACCGCTTTGAGGAACTAAGCCTTCCCAGGCAAAGCGATGCTAGTCGGACCGTCCATGCTTATAAATCCTATTGGTTTCATTGGGCGACAGGGCTTGAGAAGTCATTTCATCTCAGTGTCGGGTAAAAGTCGCACAAAATTGGAAGCAACGTCTCCAAAATGACATTTAGTGTTGATGGGGACGTTAAATCTCAAATCAAACAAAGAAACAAACAGGCCACAATAGTCTTCGAAAATTCCCCATTGTTTTTGGCCAGTGGTTCTGGATGAGAAGTTTTTTTGAAGGTTTGTACCGTATTTGGACATGGCGGCCATCTTGGTCATGTGAGCACGATTTTACGAATAATTTTTGTTCCCCAAACCCGTAAAGCGTCTACATCTGATGTGGTTTCAATTAGCCCAGAGGTTTCAGGGAAGATTTTTTTGAATATGGTTGAGATAACTGACGGACGGACGGCAGACCACGGAGCTTACCCCAGGAGCCTTTGGCTCAAGGGAGATAAATTAGAAGAATCTAGAGAGCTTTTGACGTCACAGTATTATCAGGTCAGTATAATGGACGTCGGTTATTCGTTTCAGAAATGAAAGCATCACGTGAACAAGTCCGTGAAATGAAGATCCCCCTTAACCCCACTTTATACAGAGAAAACTGGGGTTTACGGGGTATACATTATTTTTCTTATTTCTGCTCCAAGACATATGTTGTGGGTGCTCGTTAGAACCGCCTCGTTGAGGCGGTTCTAACGAGCACCCACAACCTATGTTTGAAGCAAACATAACAAAAATATCAGAGTTTTTCATCAGAAAAGTAGCCATTTTGGAGACGTGAAAAAATGAATTATGTCACACGGGTGTTTTATCGAAATGGTCTGTCGAGACAGCGGGTGGACGGGGGCAGAATAATCGTATAAGAATCTTACAACGAATGTGAGGAGTTGATAGAAAAAGCCGTCCCAAGAGTCACAATTCGGCATCATGAGGCTTGTCAAGTGATGCCGGACAGTGATCCCGAGGGGCGGATTTTGTGTCTTTCCCTCATCTACGTAGGTAGTCGACGTCGACGTACTGAGATGACAATATTGTGGTGCAGAGTGAAGAACCTTAACAACAAACAGGCCGTATTCAACCAGTACTAATCAAACACATGCGAAAACGATTTCTATTTTGCCCCTGGGTAGGATAACCTAGATGGGATAAATCGTGGGGCTACCTAATGTCGCATGCAAAGATATTTGTTAACGTGTAAGGTAAACTGACACAAAAATTAGTTTGTTTTTCAGTTTATTTGTTTTTTGGTGTAGTTAAGCATAACAATAACATTACTGTCGACGGTGATTTTGCCCATTTGTCTAACATTTCAACAGCATTTCTGTCGACGCTGATTTTGGGTATAATTCCAGTGAACCCAGTCTTTGTCAAGGATGCATCTGAAATAAAAGAAAGCACGTAATATAACTCATGGGATCGTCTGAAGTTTAGCTTGTACCAATATTAACCCTTGTCCTGCTGAATATTCATATATGCCACACCCACTACCGATTATCAACCAATCGGATTACTTGATGCAAATTATTACAACAAATTCACAACCTGACTGACAAACAATGTAGATCCTGATCAGATGGCTTCGTCAGAAGCCATCTGATTTGGATCTACATTGTTTCAAAGATAAGACGTATCCGGGATTAGCAGGACAAGGGTTAAGTAAATAATGTTGTCCCGGATCAGACGCCGCGATCATGAATAAAAATGAGGTGCAATAAATAAGAAAAAAAACCAGGGATTTTCATCAGAAACATCAGGAAAACATATCCGTGTGAAATAATGGCGTCCAACGCGGTGTCAGAAATGACAAATATTGGGTAAAAGTTGTAACATCTTTCTTTTATCTGCTTTCAACATAGACTGCGGGAGACAAATATTAGGTAAAAAATGTAACATCTTTCTTATATCTGCTTTCAACATATTTGCGTAATCTGTGTCCTTGAACTAAAATAAGTCAGACAATGTATTACCCCGTAAACCCCACTTTTCTCTATATGAAGTGAGGCGTAGAGGGGTCTTCGTTTCACGGACTTGTTATCGTATTGGGTAGCCATTTTGGAGATATGAAAAGAGTGCACTATACCGAACGTGTCTGTGTATACGTTTTGGTTTGCTATGGTTTTGTTTGGTTTTTAGTTTACGCCTAACATGTACATGTACATGTGTTTCCACAGACGCGAACGATCCTGGTCTTGTTGTGCCGACTCTGCAATTTTTATAGCCATCCAGAACAACAACAACAACAACAACAACAAAAGTATCTTAACTACGGATTTTAATATTTTCTAGCATTTTGATGAAAATTCATAAGACTGTCAAATAGCAAAACTAATACTTAAAATCCTGTGACTGTAGTCCTTCAAAGAGGTTTGCTCTTTTTTCAGAAATAGAAATGTGACAAAAAATAAAATACCAACCCTTACTTTTTTTCGACATTTTAGCAGAAACACAGCTATTTTTAGGCCTAAAGTGTTATCAAACCTGGCACAAAAATGGACCATTTTGAAAGGTGATTTTATAACAAAAGTATTATTTTCTTCCTCGAACGACAAATATACATACATGTATGATCAGTCCTTCAATTTGGAATCTAACACAGCGCACCTATATACGCAATCGAAAATAACTGTTTTATTCTGCAACAAATCACAGCACGGAAGAGCGTGACGAAAGACGTCATTTAAAACTGCCAATTTATGATGTCACTAGTCGATTTCCTAGACGTTAGACGGTGTAACGTCATTTTCTCGCATCGAAAACGTAAGAAAATGATATAAATGCATTTGTGTCAGTCGATAATTTTAGCGGAATTCCTTCTAAAAATGGCGAAAGGTTGTGAGATTTTGAAGAAAAACAACAGCATTATTGCCGATTTTCAGCGTTTTAGAATCGAAATAGATCAGCTCTAGTCTGTATTTTGTTGAGTAATAAATCACACTTTGGAGGTCAGTTGGAAGTAGACAAATCACGCGCGTTACGCACTCGTGATTTGATCTACTTTACAACTGACCTCCCAACTGTGATTTATTACTCAACAAAACACAGTTAGAGATGATCTATTTCTTAAACATAATAGCCTATTTTCATACAAACACGTTAACGTTCTAAGCAACCGTTATATTTAGCCCGAAAGCCAGGTAAACATTTTCATAGTCCTTTACAGCCCTAGTCATTCCGACAACACTGTTCCTAGACAGGCTTATACATGGGCTGATAACCAGTCCAGGGTCAGGTGCATCTAACAACGGCCCTTCTTAAATATCCGGAAGGGAGAGAATGACCGTAGAAAAGTGATCACGATCAATCTGCACGAAAGAATGTTGCCCACCCGTCGGGGGTCGAAAATGCGGCTTCCTCATCACCAGTCAGATGTGTATTCGGCTAAAAACATTATTAGCTTTGAAAAACTGGCTTCTGGTTGGACTCCAAAAACAAATGAGAATAAACATGCTTACCTAAAATAATTTAGTCATCAGTGAGGTCAACGACGCTGACGGAACTGGTCTGTTGGCCGAAAGGTTTAAACAGAAACATGATTAGAAACAGGAGTCCCAATAACATCAGCACTGAAATGAATGAATGAATAGATGAATGAATAATTGGACGAATGGCTGGATGGGTGGATGGATAGATGAATGAATAAATGAATGAGTGAATGAATGAATGAATGAGTGAGTAAGTGAGTGAGTTCTTAGACCAGTCTGTGTATCCGCGTAGCCTGACTGGACCCTTTGTTGTTCTTATATTTCTGGAGTATATTCTCAACCCCTGGTTTACATGGCAAACGCCACAGCGGCACCTGTAAAATATTTTCTTGCACACCAGACAAAGAAATCCGTGATTTTACCCTGGGATAGAAATTTATGTTCTGACCCTGGTGTTCCATATGTGGAGCGCAGTGGTGCAGTGGTAAAGTATCGAGCCCCACGAGCGGCAAGTGTTGTTTCCTTGAGCAAGAGACTTTATCCGCATTGCTTAGTACTGGTTCTACCCAGGAAAAGAGGGCCACATGGAAGATTAGTACTAGTTTACTAAATGTGTTATCCTCTATAAATAAGGTCGATTATTATTATTCCGACCCAGGCAACTAACATAAATGCGCTTCAATTCTATTCAACTGCCGGAACTACTTCCGCACTACTTTTATTTTGTAAACAATATACATGTGGGAGCTGTCAAAACTAACCGGAGGTGTTGTGCAAAAAAAGAATCAAATATAGGGTTCTGTTGTAGATGGGCGTTTCCAACCCTCGGGATGACCGTGCTGAGCGGAACCTCGGCGTAGCCTCGGTTCCACTCAGCACGGTCATCCCTCGGGTTGGAAACGCTCATCTACAACAGATCGAATCCCATATCAGATTCTTATATTCCCACCAAAATATATTTCTGTATATATCACATTCAATTCTGGCCATGGAGGACAACAAATACAGCAGAGTTGTCATTCTTGACCTCGGCGAAGCATTCCCTATGTTCAACTGCTTTTTGGGTCGAATGTTTTTGAACTGACCCACCCAAAGTTATTAGGCGCATTAGCTTTTCAATGTTGATTATGCCAGTCACTGACTTGCTGGAAATCAAAGTTACGGTTATTTACAGAAAATAGCCTCAAATTTCTTATCAATGTGAGGTCAGAGTGTTGCGTAAGTGGGTTTCTATAGAATCTGGACGGAAATCTGAGAATCGGTCGAGAAGCATATCGTACTCATAATTGTGTTTGCGTTGCTTTGGTTTATGGTCATTTCAAGAACAGCTCGCTTATATCAAATTAATGTAATCGGAGGTGGAAGAAAACTGGAGTACCCAGAGAAAGCTACCAGGCCTTTTTGTTGTCGTAATTAAGTATGGTCAGGACGAGGCTCGAACCGACGGCAGTGGGAGACGGCGACTGTGTCCTTAACCACCAGGCTACGAAGGCCCGTAAACTTATGCAGAATGTCAGCTTCAAGATAAACAGACACTTACGTCCACCTTCTCCAAATCCTCCTTTACCACCACCTCCTAGATGGACTGGCATGTAACTGGCACCATCACTTCCTTAACCATAATCAGCCACAACGAGGCCGAACACACAAACAAGGGCGGTAACTGCGCAAGTAATAGCCTTCATGATGCTTAACTCTGGAAGAAATCGAAATTTAGAACATCTATTCAATCGGTTAAATTAAGAATCGAGGTGAAAAATACATACCGACTGTTTGAATAAAAAAAAAAAAAAAAAGAAAGGAAGAAAGGAAGAAAGACAAAGAAAGAAAAGAAAGAAAAAGTTTCATGTTACTCCAAAAATAGATTGCAGCTCCTCGTTGGGCACAATGGTAATAAGTCCCTGTAATTAACGCCCCTTAAACCCCCATTTTATTTTTGAAATCTGTGATTTTCAGGATGTGTACTTATTTTACATATTTCTGCCCCAAGATATAGGGTGTTGATAGTTGTTAGAACCGCCTAAATGAGGCGGTTCTTACGAGCATCCACAACCTATGTTTCGAGTATTAATAAGAAAAAAAAAACTTTCAGAAAACTAATAGTTTTGGAGATATGAAAGAAAGCACTATGTCAAACGGGTGTGTTATCGTGTGATGGAAGAATCTTGTTCAGGCGTGTTTGCTGAGTACTCAAATTTCATGTCTTTGGACAAACGAAAAACATCTGTTGTAAATAGTTTAAATATGTTTTGTTGCTTAAAGACAGAACATATCTTTTACCTTGATTACTTCCATTTTGTACGTGTAAGGTTAGGTTTACGTGCGTTTTCATTGCACTGTTGTTTTAATCAGATGCAAGTAGCAAATAAGCTAGTATGCCTTTGCCATTACGTGTACCGGCCTTTCATGTGACAAATATAGCGTGTTCTTTCGTATCGTACCTCTTTTCTGATGATTTGTTTTTGCATTGATCTTATTTCTGTTTCAACCATGTATGGGTTTAAACAATAATAAGCAAGTTGAAACAGTATAAACAAGATTTGAAAACAAGCGAATGACTCTATCTATCTATCTATTTATCTATCTATCTATCTATCTATCTATCTATCTATCTATCTATCTATCTATCTATCTATCTATCTATCTATCTATCTATCTATCTATCTATCTATCTATCTATCTATCTATCTATCTATCTATTTATCTATCTATCTATCTATCTATCTATCTATCTATCTATCTATCTATCTATCTATCTATCTATCTATCTATCTATCTATCTATCTATCTATCTATCTATCTATCTATCTATCTATCTATCTATATTGTGCGTGTGTGTGCGTTGGGGGGGGGGGGGGGGCTTGTAATATCCCCACCCCCATTCTAACAAATTCCCAGAATATGTGTTTTGGAGCAGGAATGTAAAATGTAAATCGTTTTAAAATAATATTGGGAGTATGTCTGTTCCATTGCCATACATGTAACAATTAACGTTATACGAGTGGGTGGCTCATGCTGTGACGCGTGTTTCGATTGGTTGCTAGAAATAAGGGGATGGAGATACTGCAACTATGCCATGAATAATTTTATATAAATAAATGAGACAGGCAAGTGACCTTCTCTGCTGCAATGAGTACTAGCCAAGATAAGGCTGCATGTCGTAGGTTAAATAATTGTTCAGAGCCAAGTGGATGGCTTAACGCTACATCATTTCGAGTTAATGGGCATAGGACTGTGTGCATAGGCTCCATACTGTGCATACGTATTCAAGTGTTGACGGAATACTGTCTTGTTTGCTGCTTCCCGAACGCAGTTTTATTTTGTTCTGATATTAGATAAATAAAACAAAGGACTTAATTAGCAGTTTAAGAGATTCTATCGACATGTATGTTGACGTTCATGTTGGTGGATAGATCGAAACCTAAGTACCTTGCAGATGAAACAATTTCAAGGGCAGGATTATGCAGTATATATGGTGTGGGGGTTGGAGTTCTTGGCTAGGTTATGTGCAAAACTTGAACTTTCTATGTTTGAATTCCATGTCCCAGTGAGATTCTTATGACTGGACGGTCTAAGTCCCTCTACGGGGTGGGGTGGGGGGGGGGCTTGGTAATCGGACAGGTCGTTTATATGTTTAGGTATAATAACAATAACAAGGTGCCTAGAACTGATCCTTGCGGTACACTTGAAGTAACTGGAACCTCATCTGAGGGCTCACCTTCAAGTTCAACTGCCTGACCTCTCCCAATCAGAAAAGACTTAACCGACTGGATACTTAATCCATGTTACTGTTTCGCTGTAGCTTGCGAAGGAGCTTCAGGTGATTCACCTAGCCAAAAGCCTTGCTAAACCCAAGATAAGAACTATTTGTTGACCTTTTAATCATGATCTGACAAGGTCATAAAGAAGCTGAATAACATGGGTGTCACAAGATCTGCACTCCAAGGCAGTTAAGTATTTCGCGATCATAAGGTATGTCCAAATCAAATCAAATCGAATTTACTTCTCTCCCGTTATACAATATGATAACATGAGAACCAAAACGTTGTACAAACATACGGTTTCACGGCGGCACAATGTCACAGAGAAAAGATGTAGGACATAAACTTTAATCCTTCTAAATGCCAGATCCTTCATGTTACCCGACGTAAGAACCCCATCCCAAATGTGTACCTCTTGCATGGCTCCATAAGTAACTTGGGGTCACCATCTCTGATGATCTAAACAGCAGCCCCCAAGTTGACAACATAACTACGAAAGCAAATCAGACCCTTTGATTCTTGAAAAGAAACATTCGGGTCCATAATAAGGACCTGAAATCAGTTGCATATAAGACTCTTGTCAGGCCGCAGCTGGAGTATGCGTTCACTGTATGGTATCCCCACACTGCCACTGATATATACAAAGTGAGAGCAGTCCAACGAAGGGCTAACAGGTGGGCTACACATGACTATAGCTACACTTCAAGTGTTACAGCTATGCTGAAGGACCTAAATTGGCGCCCCCTTAAACAACGCCGCATTGATAACCGTCTTGCCATGATGTATAAGATCACTTATGATCTCATCATCAATACTAGACCATCAGCCAGCAATCACCCCCTTGCATAGAAACAGATTTACACCCTCACAGACTACTACAAGTACACCATCTTTCCGTGGACTATTATTCACTGGAATTCTCTACCTGCCTATGTTTTAACGCTTCCTACTCTGGCTCAGTTTAGCAGTGCTGAACTAGCCTGATGGCTCATGCTTCTCCTTAAAAGGCCCAATTCTGTGTTTATCTTTTAACTGTACTAACACTCTCTTTTCCCACTGTACAAACCCATTTCACCAACTTTCCTTTCCTTTTATTTCAGCTAAGACGAATCAACACTTGGTTCGCCGGAACACGTCTTATGTCCCCCTCTGGGGTTTAGACGTACTGGAAGAAAGAAAGAAAATCGATAAAAGTCGAAAAAAACTAGAGGACAACAACAGGTCAATCTGTTGTCATTACCAATTTCTTATATCCCCAACCCTACTGTCCCTTTAAAATTACTGATAAAAAGGAGACCGACAATGAAAGTAACGACGAACAAAACAAACCTTTGTTTATATTAAGATTGACAGTTGTGAAACTATTTAGAACACTTCTCCGCCATAGCACTTTATGTATAATTGTTCAAATCAAATCGCCGTACTGTTCCCAGCAAAATGCCGTCCAGTATTTTATCTGGTGACGCAAATTGCCGTACTCTGGCCTTCGCGCGTTTCGGCTTGCTTATTCAGTCACAATATTCTTTGGGGGAAAAACAACTAAAACATTACAAGCAGCGAAGGATTCGGCTTCTATTGATGCCACTTAATTGAAGATTGTCAAAGCCGTTTCTGTAATAAATTCACAGATTGTTGAAGCTGTCATGAATTTTCGTGGTACCAGCCATGTACCAGCCGACTCATTTGTGTGTTTAAATGGCAGCTGACAAAGCTTTCCGAAATTTCTTTTTAAGAATTTCAGAGAAAAATAAGTTGAGTAAATATGGGAAGTGAGTTTAAGTTCTGACACTACGTAATAACGCCAACTTAAGCGATTACCTACCGTCGGTATAATCATTTTCCTCATTTATCTGGTACTTTTGAGTAACAAGTTCTGGAGTCGATGCTACACGGTGATTATGATATCACATCCATGTGACCTGGGTCATTCTTTCATACTTTGTATGATAAACTTTTATCATATAATTCTTAATTATACTCCAAATATAGTGGTTATCAAGTCCGTGACCACCCCCTAAGCCAACTTCTTTACGAAAACAGGCCTATTCAAATACATAGTAAATTTTTCCGCCGAAAAAACGAAAATTTTAAGATGAACAATTGTAATATTTTTCTTATTTCTGCTCAAAATATAGATAGCGGGTACTTGTTAGAACCGCCTCATCGAGCCGGTTCTAACGAGTACCCACAAACTATATCTTAGAGCAGAAATAAGAAAAATAAGGTTTACCCCTTTAAACCTCAGTTTTACTATATAAACGTGGGGTATAAGGGGAAAACTATATAGGCCTGTTTGCGTGATGTAAGAACTGGGCCCAGATGTAAACAAAACAAGTGCGCAGGCTTATCCCTGTGATCGTGAGTCAGCGCAGCTGTCACTTGACTCAGTGTCTGTGGCGG
Organism: Lucinisca nassula; assembly: GCA_963580285.1. Classification (NCBI taxonomy): domain Eukaryota; kingdom Metazoa; phylum Mollusca; class Bivalvia; order Lucinida; family Lucinidae; genus Lucinisca; species Lucinisca nassula. The sequence continues at coordinate 127,356,693 of OY757019.1, read as the reverse complement.
GGATCGGTCATGTCAGCAAATTGCCAGACGAGACAGCAGGCGGACGAGGGCAGAATATTCGTATAAGAATCTTACAGTGAGTGTGAGGAGTTGATAGAATATAAGAATCTTATATGGGTGAGAGGGAAGGACAGAAAAATCCGTCCCGAGGGACACTGTCCGGCATTACGAGGCTTGCCGAGTGATGCCGGACAGTGATCCCGAGGGACGGATTTTTCTATCCACCCCTCACACTCATATTGGATTCTTTTTCTTGCATACCTTCCATTTCTTAAAGCGGATTTTTAATGCCGCAGTCACTTCGGTAACCAACGTCCGCCATATTGTGTTGACACTGCAGGAATGTTAAGTGACGTTGCTGTGACGTCAACCTTAATGACGGCGCATACGAGGTCGTAATCAACCAGTGCATTTATCAAACACGCGATTATATTCGATTTTGGGTCGGAACACCAGGGTCAGACGAAAATTTCTATCCCAGGGTAAAATCACGGATTTCCTTGTCTGGTGTGCAAGAAAAAGCCGTTCAAAGAGTCACAATTCGGCATCATGAGGCTTGTCGAGTGATGCCGGACAGTGATGCCGAGGGACGGATTTTAATCACGTAAACATGCCTATATAATTTTGACCCCTTTGAAACCCACTTTTACATAATAAAACTGGGGTTTACAGGGGTAAACCTTATTTTTCTTATTTCTGCTCTAAAATATAGAGTGTGTGTACTCGTTAGAACCGCCTCATCGAGCCGGTTCTAACGAGTACCCACAAACTATATCTTAGAGCAGAAATAAGAAAAATAAGGTTTACCCCTTTAAACTCTAGTTTTACTATATAAAAGTTGGGTATAAGGGGATCAAAAACTATATAGGCCTGTATGCGTGATGTAAGAACTGGGCCCAGATGTAAACAAAACAAAGGCGCAGGCTTATCCCCATCACGTCAACAAGTCCGTGAAATAAAGACCCCCCTAAACCCCACTTTATATAGAGAAAATGGGGGTTTACGGGGGTAAACATTATTTTCCTTACTTCTGCTCCAAGGCATAGGTTGGGGATACTCGTTAGAACCGCCTCAATGAGGGGGTTGTAAAGAGCATCCAAAACCTATGTTTGGATTATAAATAAGAAAAATATCACAAATTTTCATCAGAAAAATTACCTTTTTTGAGGTTTGAAAAATGCACTGTATCACACGGATGTGTTATCGTAATGCTGTGATCGTGAGACAGCGCAGCTGGTATTTGACTCAGTGTCTGTGGCGGGGATCGGTCATGTCAGCAAATGGCCAGACGAGACATCGGGCGGACGAGGGCAGAATAATCGTATAAGAATCTTACAGTGAGTGTGAGGAGTTGATAGAATATAAGAATCTTATTTGGGTGTGAGGGGTGGATGGAAAAATCCGTCCCGAGGGATACTGTCCGGCATCACGAGGCTTGCCGAGTGATGCCGGACAGTGATCCCGAGGGACGGATTTTTCTATCTACCCCTCACACTCATATTGGATTCTTTTTCTTGCATACCTTCCATTTCTTAAAGCGGATTTTTAATGCCGCAGTCACTTCGGTAACCAGCGTCCGCCATAGTGTGTTGACACTGCAGAAATGTTTAGTGACGTTGCTGTGACGTCAACCTTAACGACGGCGCATACGAGGTCGTAATCAACCAGTGCATTTATCAAACACGCGATTATATTCAATTTTGGGTCGGAACACCAGGGTCAGAACATTAATTTCTATCCCAGGGTAAAATCACGGATTTCCTTGTCTGGTGTGCAAGAAACAGCCGTTCCAAGAGTCACAATTCGGCATCATGAGGCTTGTCGAGTGATGCCGGACAGTGATGCCGAGGGACGGATTTTAATCACGTAAACATGCCTTTATAATTTTGACCTCTTTGAAACCCACTTTTACATAGTAAAACTGGGGTTTACAGGGGTAAACCTTATTTTTCTTATTTCCGCTCTAAAATATAGATTGTGGGTTCTCGTTAGAACCGCCTTATCGAAGCGGTTCTAATGTGTGCCTACAATCTATATTAGGAGCAGAAATAAGAAAAATATCACAATTTTTCTTTTGAAAATTGTTGTTTTTCCTCGGTAAAATTTACAATGTATTTGAATAGGCGTGCTTTCTTAATGAAAAGGGTGCAGTCTTATCCCTGTGTTCGTGAGTCAGCGCAGCTGTCACTTGACTCAGTGACTGTGGCGGGGATCGGTCATGTCAGCAAAAGCATCACGTGAATAAGTCCGTGAAATGAACACACCCTTAAACCCCACTTTATACAGAGTAAACTGGGATTTACGGGGTATACATTTTTTTTCTAATTTCTTCTCCAAAACATAGGTTGTGGGTACTCGTTAGAACCGCCTCAATGAGCACCCACAACCTATGTTTAAAGCAAACATACCAAAAATATCAGAGTTTTTCATAAGAAAAGTAGCCATTTTGGAGACGTGAAAAAATGCACTATGTCATACAGGTGTTTTATCGTAATAGTCTGTCGAGACAGCGGGTGGACGAGGGCAGAATAATCGTATAAGAATCTTACAATGAGTGTGAGGAGTTGATAGAAAAAGCCGTCCCAAGAGTCACAATTCGGCATCATGAGGCTTGTCAAGTGATGCCGGACAGTGGTCCCGAGGGGCGGACTTTGTGTCTTTCCCTCATCTACGTAGGTAGTCGACGTCGACGTACTGAGATGACAATACTGTGGTGCAGAGTGAAGAACCTTAACAACAAACAGGCCGTATTCAACCAGTACTAATCAAACACATGCGAAAACGATTTCTATTTTGTCCCTGAGTAGGATAACCTAGATGGGATAAATCGTGGGGCTACCTAATGTCGCATGCAAAGATATTTGTTAACGTGTAAGGTAAACTGACACAAAAATGAGTTTGTTTTTCAGTTTATTTGTTTTTGGTGTAGTTAAGCATAACAATAACATTACTGTCGACGGTGAGTTTGCCCATTTGTCTAACATTTCAACAGCATTTCTGTCGACGCTGATTTTGGGTATAATTCCAGTGAACCCAGTCTTTGTCAAGGATGCATCTGAAATAAAAGAAAGCACGTAATATAACTCATGGGATCGTCTGAAGTTTAGCTTGTACCAATATTAACCCTTGTCCTGCTGAATATTCATATATGCCACACCCACTACCGATTATCAACCAATCGGATTACTTGATGCAAATTATTACAACAAATTCACAACCTGAATGACAAACAATGTAGATCCTGATCAGATGGCTTCTTCAGAAGCCATCTGATCTGGATCTACATTGTTTCAAAGAAAAGGCATATCCGGGTTCAGCAGGACAAGGGTTAAGGATGTATGGTTCCTTTTATTTATTGCAAGTTTGACAAAACTCCATTTATTTTAAGTAAATCACGAGTGCTGTCCCGGATCAGACGCCGCGATCATGAATAAAAATGAGGTGCAATAAATAATAAAAATAGCACGGATTTTCATCAGAAACATCAGGAAAACATATTCATGTGAAATAATGGCGTCTAACGCGGTGTCAGAAATGACAAATATTTGGTAAAAGTTGTAACCGTAACATCTTTCTTTTATCTGCTTTCAACATAGACTGCGGGAAACAAATATTAGGTAAAAAAAGTAACACCTTTCTTATATCTGCTTTCAACATAGATTGCGGGTGCTCGTTAGAACCGGCGGTTCTAACGAGTAACCACAATCTATGTTCTTGAACTAAAATAAGCCAGACAATGCATTACCCGGTAAACCCCACTTTTCTCTATATAAAGTGAGGCGTAGAGGGGTCTTCGTTTCACGGACTTGTTATCGTATTGGGTAGCCATTTTGGAGATATGAAAAGAGTGCACTATACCGAACGTGTCTGTGTATACGGTTTGGTTTGCTATGGTTTTGTTTGGTTTTTAGTTTACGCCTAACATGTACATGTACATGTGTTTCCACAGACGCGAACGATCCTGGTCTTGTTGTGCCGACTCTGCAATTTTTATAGCCATCCAGAACACCACCAACAACAACAACAACAAAAGTATCTTAACTACGGATTTTAATATTTTCTAGCATTTTGATGAAAATTCATAAGACTGTCAAATAGCAAAACTAATACTTAAAATTCTGTGACTGTAGTCCTTCAAAGAGGTTTGCTCTTTTTTTTCAGAAATAGAAATGTGACGAAAAATAAAATACTAACCCTTACTTTTTTCGACATTTTAGCAGAAACACAGCTATTTTTAGGCCTAAAGTGTTATCAAACCTGGCACAAAAATGGACCATTTTGAAAGGTGATTTTATAACAAAAGTATTATTTTCTTCCTCGAACGACAAATATACAAACATGTATGATCAGTCCTTCAATTTGGAATCTAACACAGCGCACCTATATACGCAATCGAAAATAACTGTTTTATTCTGCAACGAATCACAGCACGGAAGAGCGTGACGAGTGACGTCATTTAAAACTGCCAATTTATGATGTCACTAGTCGATTTCCTAGACGTTAGACGGTGTAACGTCATTTTCTCGCATCGAAAACGTAAGAAAATGATATAAATGCCTTTTTGTCAGTCGATAATTTTAGCGGAATTCCTTCTAACAATGGCGAAAGGTTGTGAGATTTTGAAGAAAAACAACAGCATTATTGCCGATTTTCAGCGTTTTAGAATCGAAATAGATCAGCTCTAGTCTGTATTTTGTTGAGTAATAAATCACACTTTGGAGGTCAGTTGAAAGTAGACAAATCACGCGCGCTACGCACTCGTGATTTGATCTACTTTACAACTGACCTCCCAACTGTGATTTATTACTCAACAAAACACAGTTAGAGATGATCTATTTCTTAAACATAATAGCCTATTTTCATACAAACACGTTAACGTTCTAAGCAACCGTTATATTTAGCCCGAAAGCCAGGTAAACATTTTCATAGTCCTTTACAACCCTAGTCATTCCGACAACATTGTTCCTAGGCAGGCTTATACATGGGCTGATAACCAGTCCAGGGTCAGGTGCATCTAACAACGGCCCTTCTTAAATATCCGGAAGGGAGAGAATGACCGTAGAAAAGATATCACGATCAATCTGCACGAAAGAATGTTGCCCACCCGTCGGGGGTCGAACATGCGGCTTCCTCATCACCAGTCAGATGTGTATTCGGCTAAAAACCTTATTAGCTTTGAAAAACTGGCTTCTGGTTGGACTCCAAAACAAATGAGAATAAATATGCTTACCTAAAATAATTTAGTCATCAGTGAGGTCAACGACGCTGACGGAACTGGTCTGTTGGCCGAAAGGTTTGAACAGAAACATGATTAGAAACAGGAGTCCCAGTAACATCAGCACTGAAATGAATGAATGAATAGATGAATGAATAATTGGACGAATGGCTGGATGGGTGGATGGATAGATGAATGAATAAATGAATGAATGAGTGAATGAATGAATGAATGAGTGAGTGAGTGAGTGAGTGAGTGGGCGAGTTGTTAGATCAGTCTGTGTATCCGCGTAGCCTGACTGGACCCTTTGTTGTTCTTATATTTCTGGAGTATATTCTCAACCCCTGGTTTACATGGCAAACGCCACAGCGGCACCTGTAAAATATTTTCTTGCACACCAGACAAAGAAATCCGTGATTTTACACTGGGATAGAAATTTATGTTCTGACCCTGGTGTTCCGACACAGGCAACTAACATAAATGCGCTTCAATTCTATTCAACTGCCGGAACTACTTCCGCACTACTTTTATTTTGTAAACAATATACGTGTGGGAGCTGTCAAAACTAACCGGAGGTGTTGTGCAAGAAAAAGAATCAAATATGGGGTTCTGTTGTAGATGGGCGTTTCCAACCCTCGGGATGACCGTGCTGAGCGGAACCTCGGCGTAGCCTCGGTTCCACTCAGCACGGTCATCCCTCGGGTTGGAAACGCTCATCTACATCAAAATCCCATATCAGATTCTTATATTCCCACCAAAATATATTTCTGTATATATCACATTCAATTCTGGCCATGGAGGACAACAAATACAGCAGAGTTGTCATTCTTGACCCCGGCGAAGCATTCCCTATGTTCAACTGCTTTTTGGGTCGAATGTTTTTTAACTGGCCCACCCAAAGTTATATGGCGCATTAGCTTTTCAATTTTGATTATGCCAGTCACTGACTTTCTGGAAATCAAAGTTACGGTTTTTTACAGAAAATAGCCTCACATTTCTTAACACTGTGAGGTCGGAGTGTTGCGTAAGTGGGTTTCTATAGAATCTGGACGGAAATCTGAGAATCGGTCGAGAAGCATATCGTACTCATAATGGTGTTTCCGTTGCTTTGGTTTATGGTCATTTCAAGAACAGCTCGCTTATATCAAATTAAAAATTAATGTAATCGGAGGTGGAAGAAAACTGGAGTACCCAGAGAAAGCTACCAGGCCTTTTTGTTGTCGTAATTAAGTATGGTCAGGACGAGGCTCGAACCGACGGCAGTGGGAGACGGCGACTGTGTCCTTAACCACCAGGCTACGAAGGCCCGTAAACTTATGCAGAATGTCAGCTTCAAGATAAACAGACACTTACGTCCCCCTTCTCCGAATCCTCCTTTACCACCACCTCCTAGATGGACTGGCATGTAACTGGCACCATAACTTCCGTAACCATAATCAGCCACAACGAGGCCGAACACACAAACAAGGGCGATAACTGAGCAAGTAATAGCCTTCATGATGCTTAACTCTGGAAGAAATCGAAATTTAGAACATCTATTAAATCGGTTAAATTAAGAATCGAGGTGAAAAATACATACCGACTGTTTGAATAAAAAAAAAAAAGAAAGGAAGAAAGGAAGAAAGACAAAGAAAGAAAAGAAAGAAAAAGTTTCATGTTACTCCAAAAAATGCCCCTTAAACCCCCATTTTATTTTTGAAATCTGTGATTTTCAGGATGTGTACTTATTTTACATATTTCTGCTCCAAGATATAGGGTGTTGATAGTTGTTAGAACCGCCTAAATGAGGCGGTTCTTACGAGCATCCACAACCTATGTTTAGAGTATTAATAAGAAAAAAAAAAACTTTCAGAAAACTAATAGTTTTGGAGATATGAAAGAAAGCACTATGTCAAACGGGTGTGTTATAGTGTGATGGAAGAATCTTGGTCAGGCGTGTTTGCTGAGTACTCAAATTTCATGTCTTTGGACAAACGAAAAACATCTGTTGTAAATAGTTTAAATATGTTTTGTTGCTTAAAGACAGAACATATCTTTTACCATGATTACTTCCATTTTGTCCGTGTACGGTTAGGTTTACATGCGTTTTCATTGCATTGTTGTTTTAATCAGATGCAAGTAGCACATAAGCTAGTATGCCTTTGTCATTACGTGTACCGGCCTTTCATGTGACAAATATAGCGTGTTCTTTCGTACCGTACCTCTTTTCTGATGATTTTTTTTTCATTGATCTTATTTCTGTTTCAACCATGTAATATATATATATATATATATATATATATATATATATATATATATATATATATATATATATATATATATATATATATATATATATATATATATATATATTGTGCGTGTGTGTGTGTTGGGGCGGGGGGGGGGGGGGCTTGTAATATCCCCTCCCCCAATTCTAACAAATTCCAAGAATATGTGTTTTGGAGTAGGAATGTAAAATGTAAATCGTTCTAAACCTCCGGCCCTCACCCATCCGGACTTGGAGAAATAGATTGGGCTGCATGGTGCTTCCATGCAGAGCTGAATAGACCGCCGCACATAAGAACTGGTAAACCGCTGAGAAGATAAGCCCGCAAAGGCAAATGACCGTCACTGCACATAAACTCTATCGGGTTGTATGGGCGTTAGGCCTGCTCAGTCCCACAAAATTAAAACAACGTCAACAGTGTTGACGGGGACGTAAAACCTCAATTCAAATAAATGTCCAGAATATGTGTTTAGGAGCAGAAGTAAGGACAATAATGTATACAATTTCATCACGTTACCAAGTCCGTAAAATTAACACCACCGTATACCAACTTCATATAGAGAAAACAGGTTATTTTTTTCTAATTTTGTGGGACTTTTACCCAGTATTGAGATGAAATGACAACTCAAGCCCAAGCTCTTCCGCCAAAAAAACCAATAGGGTTTATATGCATGGACGGTCCGAATTGCAATACTTTGCCTGGGCAGGCTAAGAGTTTCTAAGCGTTTTATCAGTATTCATGTGCGATCGGTTTAGCACCATGCAGCACAATCTATTTCTCCAAGCCTCGATAGGCGGGGGCCCAAATAATTATGATAATTGTGATGAAAAGGAAAAAAAATTAATGAATTAAAAACTAGTAGAAACTTACCTGTTTGACTGCCACAAAAATGCAAGTGACATGAATGAGTGTGTGTTTCCTTTTATAGGCGGACCTCATTGCGGAGGGGAACCATGTCCGGTACACAGAACAGGTACCCGGAAGTGCAATTTGACACCTGGTCTAGACCTTTTTGTCAACAATTTTCGGCTATAACAACTCAATTCATTACGATAACACATCAGTGCGACATAGTGCAAATTTTCACAACTCCAAAATGGCTACTTTTCTGATGAAATTCCGTTAAATTTTTCTTATTTTTACTGCAAACATAGGTTGTTGGTGCTCGTTAGAACCGCCTCAATGAGGCGGTTCTAACGAGTACCCACAACCTATGTCTTTGAGTAGAAATGAAAAAAAAAATGTATATCCCCGTAAATCCCAGATTTCCCTACGGACTTGTTCACGTGATGTGATATTATGGGGAGAACATACATCTTCACGGGAGACAAATCTTCGAAAAAAGAAAACGTTTCTCAACCCTACATGTATCTACTCTTAAGGAAAGAATTTATTTCCTTTAAGAGCAAAACTTCTTTCCTTTGAGAGCAGAACCAATTGTTTGAATGACTGGGCTTCTTGAAAATCAAACAAGAGATCACAGAAATTGTCTCCCTTGGAAATATGGCGAGGAAATCTGCCCTTTGTACCCATTTATCTTAAGGGAGTCGCGTCAATACAAAAGCTGCCTTCCGCCTTCTCAGCGAAGACTCAGATCAGTCAGCGTACACCCTTACTTGGAACATAGCCCTCTTTTATTCTTCTCCATGGGTAGAAACCAGTACTTAGTAATGTGGATAAAATATCTTACACTTTGCGCTCGCGGGGATCGAAACGGCTACCTCTCGATCTCAAATCCGAAGCTTTACCACTGCACCAAAATAAATAAATAAATCATGAGATAAAGGTTCTTATCGTAAAGGCGAAAAGCAAGGCTGAACCCTTATGCCGCTTAACATTAATACTCCTTCCTATGCAAACAATGTAGTTCCAGATCAGATGGCTTCTGAAGAAGCCATCTGATCTGGATCTACACTGATTGTCACTCTGTTTTCAAATTTGCATATTTTGATTATTAACTAATTCTATTTGATGATAATCAGAATGGGTGTGGCTAAACTAATGTATTCAGCAGGATAAACTAAAAGGTTAAAGCGTCCCTGTGCACAGTCTCTCTAGAACCTTTGTTAGTCGCGTAAATGTAGAGGAGACACTTGGGTAGCTACAGACCCGCAGTTACATCTTTGCTGTGTACGCGCATTGAGTTTCAAAGACTTTTTTCGTAAAATCAGTTAAAATAGAGGAAAAGAAACAAGTATCACTTGATGAAATGTCTTTTTTAGAATCATGGAAGTTACCACTATCTCAGATTCATCATGATAACAGGGTCGTGGAATGACTACGTACCCCTTGTAAACTGCACTTCATATAGGACAAAATGGGGTTTATAGGGATATACGTTTTCATATTTCTGCTAAAATCATAAATTGTGGGTAATTGTTAGAACCACCTCATTGGGACAGTTCTGGTGCTCGTAATAACCGCCGGACTGGGGCGATTCTAACGAGCAAATACAATATACGAAGTAGAAAAAAAAATCAAATTTCTCATCCGAAAAGTACCAGTTTGGAAGGAGTGTTTCAAGTCAGTGCTTTTGCTGCGGTTCCTTCATGTTTTGTGTTGGTTATTCTGATTCTTTCCCTAATTATATATGTTGTTGCGTTGATGATTCTGATTCTTCCCCCTATTTGGTGGTTCAATGTTAGTTACATTTGTCCTTCCGGTTTCATGTTTTTCATGTCGGTGATTCAGAGTATTTCCCCCATTATGTATATTACTCCTTTTTAGTTAGGTTTAGATATTCTGAGTACCACCTGTTTGGGAAAGAGCTGCTGAAAAATTCAAAACAAACGTAGCTGTGATATACAAATCACTTGGAGATATCCGATTTTTCGAGATATCCGATTTCGACATACAAGGAGTTAAAATGTATAAAAATATTGGCAAAATATTCGGGAGTGAAAAAGACTTCGACATAATTGACATAATTGATATTATCGAGAGAGCCGAAGTCGAGATAGCGAGAGTCACCTGTATATAGCCATATATTGCCGTATATTTACATTTCCAGTGTAAAGTCTAATGTAAACCTATAGAAAACAATGTATTACATACTTACATGAACACATCGAGTCACATGGTTTTCACTGATGACATGTGACGTCAGTGTAAACCATGGTTCTCTACGGGCATTGGTGACGTCAACGCTGTTCTGCTCTTTGGATAAAAACAGCATGTAAATAATTTTTAGCTTTAAAGGTTTGTCCTGTAAGCATTTTTCGCCCAGTGATGAGGGGCAAAGAATGTACATGTAAATGTTAAAAATAAACTTAATTTTTCTGCTTTTCGTGAAAGTATGAACTACAGTGGGTCGCTAGCAATGTTTACATGAACCACCTTGGGGTTCATTTATTTTGCACGTGACCCACTACGTTCATACTTTCATGCACAGCAGAAAAATAAAAATCATTTCTTAAATGTACTACGTTTCATTACGTTTATTGTCGTTCTTCTGTATGTATGTATGTATGTATGTATGTATGTATGTATGTATGTATGTATGTATGTATGTATGTATGTATGTATGTATGTATGTATGTATGTATGTATGTATGTATGTATGTATGTATGTATGTATGTATGTATGTGTGTGTGTGTGTGTGTGTGTGTGTGTGTGTGTGTGTGTGTGTGTGTGTGTGTGTGTGTGTGTGTGTGTGTGTATGTATGTATGTATGTATGTTTTGATTTGAGGCCAGTTTAACGCCCCCGTCAACACTGTATAGGTCATTTTGAAGACGTTGCTTCCAATTTTGTGGTTTTAACTGTGTTGCCAGTTTCAGTGTCCTGCTTCAAATAGTGTAGGGGGAGTAGTGGAGACATGAACACTGCTATTTAACCTCCATTGCTAAACATATGACAATGATGTTTATGTCATTCAAGAGGAGATAATTCTGCAAAAAGGGGCTGGCTCAGAATCCTGTTATGCACATATTCATGTTTCAATGTCCTGCATCATAATTATACTGTAGGAGGAGTTGCGGAGAAACGACCAGAACTATTTAACCTCATATGCTGCACATATGGCCAAAATGTTTAAGTCGTTCAAGGGGACAAAATTCTGCAATAAAGCGCTGGATCAGAATCCTGTTTCATTTATGCAAATGTCCAATGCATGTCGGAATTATGTTGCAAGTTTCAATGTCATGCATCAAGTACTGTAGGAGGAGTTGTGGTTACTGGAACGGAACTATTTAACCCATTTTGTACCAAAAACCCCTGGCAAACAGCGCAGACCTAGATAACACGCCGCTGAACGCGGCGTCTGACAGGGCCTACACTGTTTGCAAAAAGTTCAGCCATTTTCCAAATTAATTTTGAAGAAAACACAACATGACACCCCTAAATTGCCCAATGTATGTCGGAATTATTTTGCAAGATTCAATGTCCTGCATCAAATACAATAGGAGGTCCTTCTCCTTCACCGTGCGTATATATGTATTTAGACGTGTCCTGTAAAGCGAAATGTGTTTTTCGGAATTGTGCACGGATCACAGATTGAGTTGATCAAAGGGATCCTTGTTGTCTTGAAACTTATTGATGCGCCTAGCATCACGAAAACACGTCCTGCTGTTTAAATCAGGTGCAAGTTACAAACATAAGCTAGTTAATTAGACCCCTTAAAGTCCATTTTATATAGTAAAACTGGGGTTTACAGGGTATACATTATTTTTTCTTATTTCTGCTAAAAACATAGATCGTGGGTACGCGCGTAAGGACCGCCTCGCCAAGGCGGTTCTATAACGAGTTCCCACAATCTATGTTTTGAGCAGAAAAATATCAGAATTATTTGTCTGAAAATGCTCATCGTTTTTTGGAAGTAAATTTTCAGGCTTCCAGAAAGTATATATACTGGCTGATCTGAGCCTTCGCCGTGCGCACTTGTCAGACGGCTTCTTTTTCACTTGATGCGCCTTGCTTTAGGGAAATGGATACACAGGACAGACTTATTCGCCATATTTCAAAGGGAGACAATTTATTGGGTTTCTGTTTCAGTCGTTCTAACAATAGGGTCTGCTCGGCCCCCGCTCATCGGGGCTTGAAGAAATATATGGGCTGCATGATGCTCCCACGCAGAGCTGAATCCGACCCGCACATGAGTACTGGTAAACAGCTTAGAGGACCTAAGCCTGCCCAGGCAAAGCGGTGCGAGTCGGCCCGTCCATGCTTATAAACCCTATTGGTTTCATTTGGCGACAGGACTTGAGATGTCATTACATCTAAATGTCGGGTAAAAGTCCCACAGAATTGGAAGCAACGTCTCCAAAATGACCTTTACAGTGTTGACGGGGACGTTAAACCTCAAATCAAACAAAACAAAATAGGGTCTGCTCTCATAATGTTAACAAGTCCGTGTAATGAACACCCCTCTAAACCCCACTTTATACAAAGAAACTTAGGGTTACAGGGGTATACTTTATTTTTTCTTATCACTGCTCCAAGATATAGATTGTGGATACTCGTTAGAACCACCTCAATGAGGCGGTTGTAACGAGCACTAACAACCTATGTTTGGAGTATAAATAAGAAAAAAAGTATCATATTTTCATCAGAAAATGACCATTTTGGAGATATTTTAAGAATGCACAATGCCACATGTATTATTGAGCCAGCGCATGACAAAACCTACGATATGACATGTGCGCCCAAAGAAGACTCAGATCAGCCTGCGCATCCACATTCGTGGTGCGCTCTAAGGATAGCTAGGGGCTCAATGCTCCTTCATGCAGCAAGAGAAGTCTCTGGTTAGACCAATGGATGCACCGGTTGATCTGATTCTTTGGTGGGCGCACATGTCTTATTGTAGGTTTTGTCGTGCGCTGGCTCAATTTTGTTATCGCAAGGCTAGCTCTTCGGGAAAAAAAATTGAGATCTTAATATTGAGTTGTTATAGTTGAAAATTGTTGAAATCAATGTCTAGACCAGGTGTCAAATTGCACTTCCGGGTACCTGTTCTGTTCCCCTCCCCGCCATGAGATCCGCTATAAAAGGAAACACATGCTTATTCATGTCACTTGCAGTTTTGTGGCAGTCGTAAAGGTAAGATTCTACTAGTTTTAATTTATTCATTTTTTTTCTTTTCCGATTAATTTCTTCCCATGGATATTTATTAATTATTACATGTAATTTACATGCCGATCTCCTTATCTCAGCGGGATGCGCATCTGACTGGCGGGTTCGTTGCCTGATGGGAGACGGCAACATTATTCAAGGTCATGCTCTCCCTATCGCTAATTCAAGAAGGGCAGTTATAGTTTCCTGCGACACTATGTGCACTGTTCTGGTTACACGCCTTTGCATAAGGCTGACTTGGAATTCCGGTTCCTCACTATAAGAAGCCCGTGAAATGAAGACCCCCTTAAACCCCACTTTATATAGAGAAAAGTGGTGTTTAGGGGGTATACATTATCTGGCTTATTTCTGCTCAAAAGCATAGATTGTGGGTACTCGTTTGCTCCGCCTCATAGAGGCGGTTCTAACGAGCACCCACAATCTACGTATTCTGGAAGCAGAAATAAGAAAGATACAAATTTTACTCCGGCCTCGGTAGCTTAGTCGGATGTGCTAGGAGCCGTCAAACTCCAAAAGAAACAAATTACATTTTTACCTAATATTTGTCATTTCTGACACCATGTTGGATGCCAATAGTTCATATGGCCATGTTTTCCTATTGAGGATAGACTGGCCGGCTCCACTTGCCCTGACTAGTGATGACTGGGCCGTCAAACTCGAAAAAAGAATACATCACGCCTAGAAATCAGAACATCCCTGTAAATATGTTTAATAAAAACCTTGACCTTAGGAAGCAAAGAATACACCGCAAAACTGAAAGTATGGAGTGTACAAGCGTTTCTGGGCATGACTAGCTAGTTTCGGCCAATTAGGCACCGTGGGTGACCCTCAAATATTAAAAAAAAAACACAATGGAATCAGCGATCCGAAAGGACAAGAAGCTACAAACTACACTATGATAATACCCTCTTTATAAAGAGAAAAACGTGGTTTAAAAGATAATTATTACATTATTTTCCATATTTCTGCTCAAAACATACAATTGAGAAAATACGCCTATTTAATTTTGACCACCTTGAACCCCACTTAAATGTAGTAAAACTTGGGTCTACAGGGGTTAACCTTTTTTTCTTATTTCTGCTCTCAAAGTAGATTGTGGATACTCGTTAGAACCGCCTAACGAGTACCCACAATCTATACACAAGCAGAAATAAGAAAAAAAAAATCACAATTTTTCCACTAAAAAAATTCGATTTTTCGGCGGTAAGTTTACCATGTATTTGTATAGGTGTGTTTTCGTAATGGCTTCAGATATTCATTAAAATGAGGCGGACATTGCGAGTACCCTCAATAATTTAGCTACGAAAGAATGCACAAGGATTTGCTATCGGAATTGTCTGTTGAATGCAGCTAATGATTTCATCTGCTTAAACAGCCGTGCAAGTAATACCCATGTAAATCTTACCTTACACGGAGAAACATTTGGTTTAACAGAGTACAGTAAATTTCCGCTTGTAAGACCACCTAAAATTAAGACTAAATCTGCTTTTAAAAGCTTATTGACAAGACTTCAGTTATTCTTTTCTTTGTGTTTTCTACGCACAGTGTCTCCTAATAAGAGACCACCTTTCGGACTGTTCAAAAGTGGTCTTGAAGACCACTTTTGAACCGTCCCAAATGTGGTCTTTGGTCTTAAAGACCACTTTCGAACAGTCCCAAATGGGGTCTTAATATAGGAATTTTACTGTATACGGTATTGTAGTTTTAGGCGCAGATGTTAAAATGTTCCCAATTTCGACATCTTCCAGAGTTAAGCACCATGAAGGCTATTACTTGTGCAGTTATCGCCCTTGTTTGTGTGTTCGGCCTCGTTGTGGCTGATTATGGCTACGGAAGTTATGGTACCAGTTACATGCCACTACATCTAGGAGGCGGTGGTAAAGGAGGATTTGGAGAAGGTGGACGTAAGTGATTTTTGTTGACTTGCAGTTGAAATTCTATGTAGTTTAAGTCAAATGGTTGAGGACGTTTTCTCGGTCTTTCACCGCCGTGGGTTCGAGCCTCGTTTAGGTCTTATATGAGGCACCACGTTCTGCAAAAGGTCTTATTTTTTTCTCCGGGTACTCACCACGAAAACACGCCAATTTAATTCTGACCCCCTTAAACCCCACTTTTATATAGTAAATTGGGGTTTACAGGGGTAAACCTTAATTTTCTTTTTTTCTGCTCTTAAATGTAGATCGTGGGTACTCGTTAGAATCGTTAGAGGCGGTTTTAACGACTACCCGAAAACTTTGTTTTGAGCAGAAATAATAAAAATACCACAGTTTTTCATCCTAAAATCTGTATTTTTTCGGCGATAAAGTTTACAATGTATTTGTATATGCGTGTTTCGGCAATGTCCAGTTCTCTTCCGCCTCTGATTTACGGTTCATTTGATGTAAGAGAAATGTTCATAAAATGGCCAAAAACTAAAACAAATAAAACTCTATTCTGTGTGCTTC
The DNA here is from genome assembly GCA_963580285.1 of Lucinisca nassula. NCBI lineage: Eukaryota > Metazoa > Mollusca > Bivalvia > Lucinida > Lucinidae > Lucinisca > Lucinisca nassula. Next base: position 127,340,698 of record OY757019.1, on the reverse strand, counting down.
TCGCCTGATAATCAGGGGCCAGTATGTTGAATCCAGGTCCACTGGTTCTGGTCAAGCTGCGTCACAGTCAAGAATGACAACTCTGCCGTACTTGTTTATTTCTACGCCCATGGGCATAGACATTATTGACTCAGGGTTGAACACGTAAGGACAGCCATTAGTTGCCCACAATCAGGTTGACCTTTATGTAAATATAGGCATACGCTTTCACGCAAAAAGAGGCTCACGGGCAAAGCTCTGGTACAGAATTGCTATCACATTTGTACAAGCCCATATTTGCTGTCATATTTGTACAGGTCAATAGAAAATATCTAGAAACTCTCGACCACGACGGACCGCTGCGTATCATATAATGCTATGTTCCCACTATCACGATTCGCGCCACGATTGCAATCGTGATCTTAATCGTGGATTAATCGTGGTGATCCAATCAGATCTTATCGGATCTTGAGATCAGTCGTGACAATCGTGTTAATCGTAGAAAATTTTTGAACGGTTCAAAATTTTTTCCACGATCATCACGATCGATTGTAAAATCGGGATCATCGTATCACATCGTGTTGCATCGTAACAAAGCGCGACGGATCGCATCTAATCGTGCGTCCAAATCGCGGTGATCGGGGCCAATCTTGGACAAAACAAACACCCCGTTCTGTTGAGATGTGTTGCGATCGCACAAGATCTGTCACGATTTGTTACGCTCTGTCGGGTCCCATTGCTCAAGACCTGTCACGCATGACTCGTGATAAGATACGAGATGATACGAGTAAATGCGATTAGATACGAGTAGGCTACGTTTTTATACGAAAGTTCACGGTCTATTACGAGTTCTCAAGATTTAATGCGACTCATTTAGCGATCTTCTCATGAGTGAGTGAGTGATTGAATTTAAGTTTTACGTCCCACCAATAACTGAGGTCATACGGAGACGGAACCTCGGTTTAAAGACTCATCCGAAAGTCTGGAGAAGCCCGGGATCGATCCTGCAATCCCTGGTTTATACAGACATTTGCTAGTATTTTTAAAGCCTTTGAAAGGTGCCACCCAAGGGTAATGGAAAATAAGAATGGAAAAGGCAAGTCTGAACCATTCCAGCCAGAGAAATTGCCACATTGTCACCATTCGCAACTCCTACCATCATCAATGGTTGAGGGTCAGTGTTTATGCTGTAAAAGTTCAAGAAACAATTAAGTCCATGGTCAGTCAGGCTGTATATATACCAGTCGGGTCAATCGTAGCTCAAATCGTGATCGCCCTCGATCATGATCGTGAAAAACTTCGAGACGACAGTCGTATGCTATCGTATCGGAGCGCATCGGCTCGTGATGAGCGTATAAGAACGTATCTGCACGTATCAGATCGTCCCAATTCGGGGTACTCGGTCGTGATGATCGTTTCAGATCGAGACCAATTCGTAGACTCGATCGCAACAATTCTATCGGAACGCATTTGATCGTATCTGAACGTGAGAGCAGACCGTGGCTGATCGTGATATCTGAAATTGACAAATCGTGATTGTATTGCATCCGAGCGCAACGAATCGTACCAGAACGTATCGACTCTCATCACCTCGTATCAAGACCTGAACTTTCAGAGAATATTTCATGACCAGCTACGAATGGCCAATCGTGGCGATCGTAACGGATCGCACGACAGTGGGAACCTAGCATAAGCTCGCTCTGGTGAGCTAAAAAAAAAAATTGCCTCGCAGCTAGCAAAATGTTTGGGTTAATCTTCATAAGTCTTCTATTAGTGTAGGAAATTTGTCTACTTAACTTCTACAACGGGTTTAAGCATTCCATTTGATAAGATGGTTCAAGCATATTGAAGTTGCACATGTGCCTTGAAAAAGTACTTTTTGACAAAATTACAACATTGGCAACTTTGACATTTCAGACATTTTATACTTCAGTCGGCAGGGTCCTTAGCAATTAGAATATTGCCAAAGACAGTAAAGGAATAAAACACATTTCTGTGATATAATTCTGGACATTCACATTTAACACGTGCTAAGCATAGTCCTAGTTTTGTATAAGCTATATCTTTTGTATAAGTATATTCAGAAATTAATTTACACAGGGAACATTCTACAGGTGAACTTTGGTGTTTGCCCTGCTAACCAAGGGTTGAGAATATACCCCAGAAGCTTAAGAACAACTAAGGCTCCAATCAGGCTGCGCAGATACACAGGCTTATCTGATCACTCACTCACTCACTCACTCACTCGCTCAATCACTCACTCACTCGCTCGCTCGCTCGCTACAGTATTGATGTCTCTGGGACTCTGTTCTTGATCATTCCACTACTGATTTTCCTGGGATTCATTCCATTACTGATATTCCTGACAGTCCATTCATTTATTCATTCATTCATTTCAGTGCTGATGTTACTGGGACTCCTGTTTCTAATCATGTTTCTGTTCAAACCTTTCGGCCAACAGACCAGTTCCGTCAGCGTCGTTGACCTCACTGATGACTCACCAGGTAAGCATGTCTATTCTCATTTGTTTCTGGAGTTCAACCAACTTATCATATGAGCCCCGCCAAGCGAATTTGTGTCTTCGATCACTCCGTCATGGCAAATTTTCACTGCGCATGCCCAGAGGGGCCAGGGATATGGCTTTCTGTCTGAAGGTTCCTCTTGATTCACTGCTCGCATAGGCGATAAGTACCAAAATCGCTTGACGGGGCCCATATGACATCGCGTCTGAAAGTGTAATAACGCCATGTAATAAATTTAGTAATCCACTAGCTATAGTGGGTTAAATATGCAAATTAATTAGATACGCTCTGTAACGTTACATATACGACATCGCGTTTACTAATGGTGGAATAGTGACATTTTTTGTACAAAAATCGTGAATTAAATGCGTTTTAAATGACATTTGACGAATAGAGTCTTGCATTCGCTCTCATTTATTTTTGAATTTATTAAACTCGTTTAAATGGACACACATGTAAGATCCGCTAAATCTTTGTGGCGAACAGAGACTGGGTACACTTTATTTTTGGTTTACAAGGGTAGACATTAATACTCTTATTTATGTAGGTGCTCAATAGAACCGCATTATAACGAGCGCCAAAAATCAATTTTATTTTACTGTGCCATCATTACGAATACGTACCTATGCAAATACATTGTTCAGTTTACCGCCGAAAAACCGAAAATTTTCATTTGAAAAATTGTGAATTTTTTCTTAGTTCTGCTCAAAACATAAATTGTGGATATTCGTTAGAACCGCCTCAGCGAGAGAGGTGGTTCTTACGTGCACCCACAATCTACATTTTGAGCAGGAATAAGAAAAATATCAGAAATTTTTTCGGAGATAAGCTTTACAAGGTATTTGAATAAGCGTGTTTTCGTAATGTACCAGGGTAGACATTATACGCTTATTTATGCAGGTGCTCATTAGAACCACATTATAACGAGCGCCAAAATCTACAGTCGAACTTCAATGGCTCGAACACCTTTGGGACCTCGAAAATCTGTTCGAGACAGGGGTAATTCGAGCCACTGAGGGAGACTGCCAGGAGGTATACGATATACTTTTCGATATCTTTTCGGTGTTTTATGATGAAAATGTATGCTGTGTGTACTCATTAGAATCGCCTCATCGAGGCGATTCTAATGAGTACACACAGCATGCATTTGCAAGATAAAAGACTAAAATCTCCTAAATTATCCCCCACTATTTCTTATGTAGAGGATTTCGCTAGGGGCTCAAGAATGGGTTCGACGCATCCATGGTAAACGAGCCATCGGTGTTCGAGGCATCGAAGTTCTACTGTATTTTATTTTACTGAGCTTTTAAGGCAATATTGTATACCATTTTAAACCATTTCCCCCCACATAAAGTGGGGTTTTCAACAAGGACATCTAATCGCAATGTCTGATTGTAGTTTATTTAAGCACCCGAGTGCGCACTTTTTATTAAGGTAACTTGTTTTCTATTTTCAGATCCATAATTGACAAAGGCTGGATTCACTGAAGCAGCGTCGACAGTAATGTTATTGTTCTGCTTAAGTACACCAAAAACCTGTATTGTTATTTAAGTTATCAAATAAATTAATAATAATAAAAAAATCCTTTTTTCTTTGTGTTAGTTTCCGTTCACATTAACAATTACATGTATTCTGTCCAGGTTCACGAGATTGTGGTGAGGAAATAAGTACTAAAATGTTTCCCATGAAAAATAAATAAAAGAAACTCAACTCTTTGCTGTGTACATATAATGCACGACTTTCCAAAACGTCCATTACATGGACTTGTTTTCCTGATTTGACCATATATCATCAGGATAACAAATCGATGTAATGAAACCTCACTTTACAAAACAAACCGGGTTTACAGGGGTATACATTATTTTTCTTATTTCTACTCACATAGGTTGTGGGTAATCAATTTGACCACCTAGAAGAAGCGGTTCTAAAACCCCTGTTACACCAAACTAGTTCTTAGGACGAAGAACGACCTACCCTGCCTTAACAAAATCGTAGAATAGACTGCGTTTGGGGCAGTGTTTAGCCTAATAAAGGCTGTAATATGATTCGAATAGGTTCATAAAAATCCTCAGTATTTCCATCCCAGCAGTGTCCCGTCCGCACATCACGCTAACAAGTCCGTGAAATAAACACCCCCTTGCCCCCCCACTTTATATAGAGCAAACTGGGGTTTACGGGGGTAAACATTATTTTCCTTATTTCTGCTCCAAGACATGAGGCGGTTCTAAGGAGTACCCACAACCTATGTTTATAGTATAAATAAGAATAATATCACAAATTTTCTTCCGAAAATTGACCCTTTTGGAGATGTAAAAAATGCACTATGACGCACGGGTGTGTTATCGCAATGAGTCGACTCGTATCAAATTCAAATCGGATAAAAGTACCCCTTCATATCGTGTATGCACCGTTTCCAAGCAGTCAAAGCCTGTTTTAGTTCAGTGTACTACCTATACGTTCAAACCTATTCTAATTCTACCACCGTGTTCACAGACAGTTGGGCCCCGCCAAGCGAATTTGTGTCTTCGAGCATTCCGTCATGACAAATTTTAACTGCATATGCCCAGCCATTCAGAGGGGCCAGGGAAATGGCTTTCTGTCTGGAGGTTCCTCTTGATTCACTGCTTGTATGAGCGAGAAGCGAAGGTTCTGGCGAGACTGCGCGGATGCGCAGGCTCGCCTGAACCTTCGCTGCTCGCATAGGCGATAAGTACCAAAATCGCTTGACGGGGCCCAGTTCATCTCGTTCTGACTACTCCCGTTCTTGTAAGTCCTCATTCCCGTTTGCCGCTTCAAGCTGTGCAGATATAGCCCACGACAAAACACGAAACACGCCTATATAATTTTGACCCCTTTGAACCCCACTTTAACATAGTAAAACTTGGGTTTACTGGAGTATACTTTATTGTGCTTATTTCTGCTCTAACATATACACTGTCCAAAGCAAAGGAGCAAACACATATTTTCTCATAGTATAAAGATGTTGGATACTGATGATGAAACAACGATTCAGAAAGATGAACAGCTTTATCTGCAACATGTTAATGGCAAACATTAGCAACCAGTTCACAAATCACGGCCTGTAACCTGTTAAGGAAGAATATGCATAAATGTTTGGGAAATCGCAATCTTTACGTCAGATTATTTCAAATGTCATAAATATGCACAAATCAGTCACTTTTTCCTGTGTATGACCACCTCGAGCAGTACAGCCCTTCTGGCATCGCCGAGGGAGCTATGAACAATTTTTTTTAACAGTTTTTAAAGCTAGTGTTTCCCACTCATGTCTGAGGATATTTGTGAGCTCTGGAATAGTCATTGGTAGATAATGGCCCTGTGAGATACGTCTGAAAAAAGTGTCCCACACATGTTCTATTGGGTTTAAGTCAGGTGAACGTGCCGGCCAGTCCATTACTCCAATAGTCTACCGATTTAGGCAATCCATGCACACTCTAGCAGTATGGGGACTCGCATTTTCCTGCATCAGAATGAAATTGTCACCGATTGCCCCAGCGAAAGGTCTCACAATAGGATCTAGAATTTCATCGCGATACCGTAAAGCAGTCAATGTAACTCCGTTTATCACGTACAATATGTTCTAGAAAGGGTTATCCTTTGGAAGCAAGGAATACACCCCAGAACTGAGAAATATGGAGTGTACATGCTTTCTGGGCCAGACTAGCTAGTTTCGGCCAATTAGGCAGGCCTCATCAGTGACCCTCAGATATTTTCAAAATTCCACAATGGAATCAATGATCCCAAAGGACAAGAAAATATAAACTACACTATGATGTAAGGCAGGGAGACTTTTTACGGCCGCCACACATTCCCACACACCAGCTGTAGTGACGTTAAATATGTTCTAGAAAGGGTTATCCTTTAGAAGCAAGGAATACACCACATAACTGAGAAATATGGAGTGTACATGTTTTCTGGGCCAGACTAGCTAGTTTCGGCCAATTAGGCAGGCCTCATCAGTGACCCTCAGATATTTTCAAAATTCCACAATGGAATCAATGATCCCAAAAGGACAAGAAAATATAAACTACACTTTGATGTAGGGCCTTCATAACAAATTTCATCCCATTCCATTACTGACACCACTCCATATCTGTCTGTTTCCACAATGATGCAGTCCTCGTACCGTTCTCCGGGTCGTCTCCAGACTCGAACACGTCGATCACAGCACTCAGGTGAAATCTGCTTTCATCCGTGAACAAAACTGTACGCCAGTCTTGCAATCGCCAGTTCTGATGTTCTTGGGCAAATTCATATCGCCGTGCACGGTGTTGCCTGGTGAGAATAGGCCCTCTTGCCGGACGTCTTGCCCTCAGATCACCTTCATGTAGCCTGAAACGTATCATTTATCGGATATCCTTTGACCAATTGCATGCTGGAAATCGATTTGTAGCCTTCTGGCCGTGTACTGCCTATTTCGTAGCGCTAGAATTCGAAAACATTGATCTTCCCTTTGTGTCGGCCTTGCCCTTCTCGTCTAGTAAACTCGCCCGTCTCCTAGTAGCGTCTCCATAGCGTGCCAACAACACTTCCCAATACATCAAAACGTTCAGCAACGATCATTTGGGCGTACCCACTTCCAAGCAAAGCGACAGCTTGAGCGACCTCAACTTCTTCCAAGAACCGCCTAACACCATTATGAAGTTACTATGAAGCCCAAAATAGCGCATAACCGAAGGATTAACATGTTTCTTACCCAAATTAAAATATTGAACAGATCGCCCCATACCGAATTTCAGCTGTTTTATAGGGGTAACCATGCTATAGCTCACATTCTTGCTTTGCACGTGAACCTTACTTCTTGATGTTTACATGAACATTCTTGAGAAATGTCACTTTAAAATAGTGCCTTTCCTTAACTTTGAAAATTGCCAAGCGGTGATGTTTTTTAGATTAAACATACTTTATTGCATAAACATACAAAGGGATTGGACTAAGTTATGATACCATTAGATAGTCCTTTCCCTAAACATAACTGCAAATCATACCGGCCCCGATAGCTCAGTTGGTAGAGGAACGGGAGGTCACGGGTTCGATCCCTGGCCGCGACATACCAAAGTCGTTAAAAATGGTACTAGCTGCTCCTCGCTTGGCACTCAGGTTTACGGGGTAGAGCTAGGACTGGTCGACCCAGTGTCAGGATAATGTGACTGGATGTGGTATCATGTAATGTGTCTGGGACATGATACTTCAGTGAGGCAGCACTATAAAAGTGAGCATTGAGCTCCCTGTCGCAACCAGACACCGTCGTGATATGACTGAAAAATTGTTGAAAGCGACGTTAAACCCGAATACACACACACACACACACACACACACACACACACACACACACACACACACACACACACAAATCATTTCGATGGTACAATGGTGGATGCAACTTAACATGCGATTTATACCGGCTCAGGTTTAATACACGCATGTGCAAGAATGCAAGCACGTCTCATGCACGCACACGCGCGTACGCACACACACGCACGCACGCACACACGCACACACACACATATCATTTCACACATAAAACCTCACCCGTTGTGGTAGCGCTGTCCTTGAAATCATTAAGATACATGTATTTGGACCATCAAACAGAAATGAACCAGAAAGGAAATTCTTCATTTACGTATTTTCTTCAAACCTGCGTGTATCCTTAATTGAGCCCCGCCAAGCGAATTTGTGTCTTCGAGCATTCCGTCATGACAAATTTTAACTGCGCATGCCCAGCCATTCAGAGGGGCCAGGGATATGGCCTTCTGTCTGAAGGTTCCTCTTGATTCACTGCTTGTATGAGCGAGCAGTGAAGGTTCTGGCGAGACTGCGCGGATGCGCAGGCTCGCCTAAACCTTCGCTGCTCGCATAGGCGATAAGTACCAAAATCGCTTGACGCGGCCCATTTGTTCTAGTGATGGACTGTATGATTGATCTATTGGTAATGTCGTCATAATTCGGAGATCCTGTTGTCATGATCTCAACATTAACACCTTGAAGATTCAATAGAGTTTGTAAATTATGCATAAGAACGTTCCGTTGATTTGTGTATAGCTGACATTCGAAGAAATAACGTTCTGCACTTTCGCTTGAAGCACCACAACTGCGTGCAGGACTCAGAATAATATTTACATGGAAAAGATCAGGCTTTAAACTGCTGCTTCTGTGTCTCATATGAGCAAGCATTATGCTGTACTTTCGCTCTCTTATATTTGTATAATCAGCTATTTTTCTGTTGTGGGCCGAATATTAGACTTAAATTGTGAAAGAGATGGAAGTAATCGAATCTGTGGGTCAAGTTCATTCCATAATTTTAAGGTAGAAGGGAAGTATGAGCTTTCATAAGAACACAGTCTAGAAAAAAGAATTTCAAAATTGTTCCCTTTTCTAAGGTTATAAGAACTAATATCATTTACTCTATTTGGTAAGAAGTCAGCGAGGTAAGATGGAGCATCGCCATTGACAATTTTGTACATCAAAGTTTTTTTTTTACGTTTTCTTCCATTCGCCAAGGTTTCCCAACCAGTTTCATAATAAAGGGAACGTAACGATGAACACTGGTAGACCTGTAACAATTCGTGCTGCATTCAGTTGTATTTGCTCCAAGGGAATGGCTTCAGTCATCGTACAGCCATCCCAAACTGCCGACCCATATTCTAACAAAGACCTGATATAAGTACAGTATAATCTATCAAGTGTACCTTTCGATAACTGGTACTTTAGTTTTCTTAGATATGAAACTTGCCTTGTTGATGCTGAATCAATGATAAAATCGATATGTTTAGTCAATTTATTCAGTTGGATGTTAAATAAATACCTAAGTGTTTGTGGATTTCCACTATATTTAATGCGATGTCGTCGTAAATTAGCCGTAGGTCATAATCATGGAAAATTTTAGAAACTAATACAACTTCAGTTTTCGCCATCAGCCATGGGTTTGCCCAATCTTTTAATTTCTTATGGTCGTTATTTAATACTGTTTCGATTTCAGCTAAATTAGACGACCAATAACCAATGGAAGTATCATCTGCATAAAGACGCGGTGATGTTATACAGGCTTAAAAGTTTGCTCCTTTAATTGTTTTGAGCAGTGTAGATTGTGGGTACTCGTTAGAACCGCCTCGATGAGGCGGTTCTAACGAGTACCCACAATCTATATTTTTAGCAGGAATAAGGAAAATATCACATTTTTTATCTTGGAAATTTCATTTTTTTTTCGGCGGTAAAGTTTACAATGTATTTGTATAGACGTGTTTTCGTATTAATGAGGTGTAGCTATCACCAAAACAATCGTTATAGTCGTTGTTTATATAATAAGCATCATACCTATTACATCCTTGTTATTATCATTACTCCAATGCGGAGCGGTGTGAAAAGGACTGTCCGTATTAAAGAAAGCAAACACTCTCCAGATCCCCAAACTGCAGCTCCTTAGATGCCCAAACGGATCGACCGCTTGCCACATCTACTGCTAATTGAGGTCTAACTGCACCACGTCGTAATACGTTCTTAAAAGCATCGAGGTCCGTTCGTAGAACGCTCATGTCTAGCTCATGTTTAATAGCAGGACAATATGAGCAGGCTCATCGTTCTGGAGCATCCATCCCGTTAAAGCACGTCCACGAAGTCCCCAAACAGATTATAAAAGGTTGCTGATACGAGTGTCTAATCCGCACGGACATGTAATAAATTCGGTAATCCACTAATGGATTAAATATGCAAATTAGTTAAGCCTCAGTCACACCAAGCTAGTTCTTAGAGCGTTCGGTCAGAATCAGAAGCAAAATTGTTACTGGTGACACGTCAAATGACATTCATACACCAGTACCTGTGATGTGGGAAGTTAGTCCCTGACTCAAACCAAAGAGGCAAACTTAGCTACACAATCCTAAGCACTTTCGGCCTTCGAAATAACCGAATTTGGAAGGGCATTTCAATCTCTAATGGTTCGGGGGGAGGGGGGGGGGGGGGGGAAGAGCGATTCTTTATAAATGTAAGTTCTTGCAGTATGGGTCTGAAACGTCATTGAATGGTGCTTTCTACAGTGCCTATATGGGGAACAAGGTCATCTGTTGGAATGCTGGCAGCACCCTTTAGACCTGTGTATAAGAGTATGAGCCTACTGTCTCTTCTCCTTTTCTTTAGAGACTCCCAGCTTAATTTTCCTAGAATTCAAGTCATGCTCCCAGTTTCAAAGCAGTAATTGCTTGTTACAAATCTAGCAGCTCTATTCTGAACTTTTTCAATTTCTTCATTAAGGACCACTCCGCTTAGGTCCCAGGTGCAACTACTATATTCCAAGATTGGGCGAACAAGTCCCTTATATGCTGTCTCTTTCACATCCTGAGGACATTGATGAAGATTTCGCCTCAGGAAACTAAGTGTTTTATTCGCCTTTGTACACATGTTGCTAATGTGCGTATTCCATCTCAAATCGTGAGTTGGTATTTAATGGAATTCACATTTTCGAGGACCGTTCTCTCTAAGGTGTATGAAGACTCAAGTTTATTTATTATCTTCCTAGCTATCCGGTCACGTCCAACGGACTGTGGTCGGGATAGAACGTGTAATTTTTGCCCAATTTTGCATTAAATACGATTCTATATCGATCATGAGAAGTCTTCAATACGTCCAGCCTATCTGTATCTCGTCCACAGTTCGTTCGTATCAAGTTCAAATCGGACAGAAATGGCCTATCATATCATGTGAACACCGTTTCCAGGCAGTCCAAACACGTTCGTGGTCGTTTTAGATCTGTTTGCAACTAAATCTGCCCGTCTCCAGTACGACCAAGCCTATTCTAGCTAGTTTGTAACTCGACCACTTGTTCATAGAAAGGTCATCTCATTCTATCTACGTCCTCATCTCGTCCCAAGTGCACATGGAACGTAATCGCAATCGCCTTCTCGCCCGATGACTGTATAATCCAGCGCGTCCTTCAGTCCTCATTCCCGATCGCCGCATCAAGCTGTGCAGATAAGTCCATGACAGCTAACCATAGTTATAGTCATCACCTTTGTGTGGCCTATGAAACAAGCATCAAGCCCATTGAATCCTTGTTATCAAACAAAAGCAACCACTACATATGTACCCCCTAGAGCCCCATCCTGCTGCTCCTTTGAAGCTCAAACGGATTGATTGCCTACTGCAAGTTCATCACGGAAACAAGTCTATAAACCTTTGACCCCCAGGAACCCCCTTTTCATAAAGTAAAAAAGGCGGTTCTAACGAGTACCCACAATCTATATTTTGAGCAGAAATAAGAAAAATATCACAATTCTTCACCGTAAAATTTTCGTTTTTTTTCGGCGGTAGAGCTTACAATGCATTTGTATAGGCGTGCTTTCGTAATGATATCCGACTGCACCACGTCGTAACACGATCATAATAGGATTGAAGTACGGCAGTTCCGTTCAAAATACGGTCACCTCGTTTTCAGGACGTTGCCACCTCGTCTAATTGCAGAACGGAATGAATGGCAAACATTTTGAAAGTTCTGAAACACCATTCACGTCCAACCCCGTCCATAAACAACTCGTAAAATGTTGCTGGTACGTCAGTTCCTTTCGGAGACAGTTCGAATCCGTCTAGCAAAAATTTTCAGAACGTACTGAGAAAGATTTTCAGACGGGGCTCTTCATGTTCTATGTGCTTATGGTTTTTTTATTATTATTGTTATTAATTTTCTGTTCATTAATTGTGCTGTTGCATGTGGGGAAACGGGAGCTAATTGTTGTGCTGTTTGTGATTCGTTTGTTGTTGTTGTTGTTGTTGTTTTTCCTTCTTTGTTTTCCTCATTGTTAGTTACTCTTCCTCTTTCATAGTGGCATTTCCTGTACAGCTATTTCTATCTGTTTTTAAAGTCAACAAAACTTCACATCGCGTGAACAAGTCCGTGAAATAAAGACCCCCCTAAACCCCACTTTATACAGAGCAAATTGGGGTTTAGGGGGTAAACATTATCTTCCTTATATCTGCTCCTAGACATAGGTTGTGGGTACTCGTTAGAACCGCCGCTATGAGGCGGTTCTAACGAGCACCCAAAACCTATGTTCGGTGTTTGAATAAGAAAAATATTACCAATTTTCATCAGAAAAATTACCTTTTTTGAGGTTTGAGAAATGCACTATATCACACGGATGTGTTATCGTAATGAATAGCTCAGACTCATGTTTTCTTTACTGATTTGGTCGATTGTTTGCAACCGATTGTTTGTCAATCGACCCAGTGTTAAAAAGTGCCGTAGATTTATGTTGCTGATGTCCACGTTACTATCACTCCGGGTAATGGTTACTTATAGGCGTGCTATATTCACCGTTGTGAGTTCAGAGTGTTGTCTAGTGATGTGTATGTTTGTTTGTTTGATATAAGGTTTAACGTCCCGGTCAACACTGTATAGGTCATTTTGGAGACTTTGCTTCCAATTTTGTGGGACTTTTCATTTACCGCCATTGAGATGAAATGCCATTCAAGCCCTATTTCTTCAAGACTCAGTGGGCGGGGCCATGTTGTGTAATGAGGGTTACCTGTAGATTCAACATGGACTGGACTCATGTCTTGGGTTTGGCAAATAGTGTATACCCAGATCAGACGCCACATATAGCGGCCCCTGATCAAGGTCTACTTCTGCTTGGTTTTACTGCAGGAATGTGGGTTTTAAACGAATCAGCCTGATTCTCCGTTCAGCACCATTTTCCTATAGTGCTTTCATCGCTCAGTTCTTATCCAAATTGGGAATTTGAATTGACATTTAAAAACGCGAAGGTTTTAATGATCCTTATAAGATTGATACTACTGCTCATTTAGGGGGACTGCTTGTATATATCTCCATAAATCTCCTTTGTAAACGATGCCCAGCATTCGAACACATTTCTATTTAATCGATTTGGACAGAAATAAATTTTAAGGATTCATCACTCATTCTATGTAACATTTACAGACCACCCAACACCCAAGTTCAGCTTTGGGATGAACTTAACGTTTCAATTGAAAATGCGCTTGACAGTTGTAGTAATTTAATTATAGTCAGTGATCTTAATGATAATTTATTTAACGTTTATAACAACGATTTACACAGCTTAATACTGTTAAACGATTTGAGAAATGTTATTCAAGAGCCAACTAGAGTAACCAATCAAACAGCAACATTAATAGATCCTGTACTTATATCTAGCTAAGTTACTGATTTTGACTCTGGTGTATTGGATGCACCGGATAATATAAGCGACCATCATGCTACATACATACACGTCTCTGTTTAAAATGGCACAACCCCCTACATACAAACGTAAAGTTTGGCTGTATAGTAGGGCTGATTGCAAAAAACACAATGACTCAATTAGCCAGTTAGGGTTTTATTCTATCGAACTCAGTAAATGTTTCCTGCAAATTGTTTACAGAATCATTTCTTCAAATTAAACATGACTGCATTCCACATAAAGAGGTAACTATCAGACCGAATGATAAACCATGGTACGATTCACAAATAAGAACAACAACAAGACAGAGAGACAGACAACAAAAACATGCAATTAAAACTAAGAAAACCGAGGATTGGGCAAAATTTAAATCTCTGCGAAACAAAGTTAATAACATGAAAAAAAAAAAAAAAAAAACATGCAAAAGAACAATTTTATAACAATATGGAACAATCTATTATTGACTCAAGTATAAGCAACCGTAAATTATATTGGAAACTCTTACGTCAATTTATAAAGTCAAACAAAAATGCCGAACTTATTCCTCCTCTTAAAACGGTTTTACAGGATGGAACAGGACAATATTTTTTCAATGATTCTGAAAAAGCTAATTGTCTGAATGTTTTTTTTTTGTATTAATCTCTACAGTAAATGATTCTAATACAACGTTACCCACTCTCCTTCCTAAAACGCAGAACGTAATTTCTCAAATTCAAGTTCTAGAATAGAAAATTGTTGATGTTATAGATTTAATAAATCCAAACTGAGCTGTAGGGGAAGATATGATTAGCCACAAAGTTCTCAAGGCTGTAAAATTTGCAATTGTAAAACCTTTATGTGTCCTGATTAACAAGTCACTAGAGGAATGCGAATTCCCAGACATGTGGAAACTGTCAGTTGTCATGCCTCTCTTCAAAAAGCGTGAACTATACCTCCCTTCAAACCATAGACCGAAAGCAATTCTAAACAACATTGGTAAAATAATGGAACATGCAGTTTAGAAACATATCTATAATCCTTTACATGAAAATGATTTGGTTTATTGCAAACAATCAGGCTTTCTCTCTGGTCATTCTACTGTCTATCAACTCATTGACGTGTACCACCAAAGATGTCAAAGTATCGATTCTAAACAGTATACTTGTATGGTATTTTGTGATGTTTCTAAAGCCTTTGATGATGTATGAAATAAAGGGTTGTTATTAAAACTGCAGCAGAATGGAATCTCTGGAAATTTACTTACTTGGATAAATAGTTATTTAACGAACAGAAAACATAAAGTTTTTATAGGTTCTTCCTATTCAAATGAAAAAGAAACTACAGCTAGTGTGCCACAAGGTTCAGTTTTGGGTCCTCTATTTTTCTTGATAAATATAAATGATATTGTTGATAAGCGTTTAAGTATTGTAAGGATTTTTGTAGATTACCCTTCTTTAGCTTTCAGCGCAGGTATTTTAAATATTATTAGACTTATTTCTCAGTGGGCTAAGCAGTGGCTGGTTAATTTTAATCTTAAAACAACGGAAGTTTTATTTTTCACATTAGAAATTATTACCGTGAAACCAAACTTGTTCTTTGAAGATGTTCCGGTAGAATTAGTTAGTGAGCATAAACATTTGGGTGTAACCGTCTCAAATGATGCTAAGTGGCATGACCTCATTAGTAATATTGTGTCATCTGCATCCGAAATTCTCGGTATTATGCGTAAAATAAAGTTCTCCTTAAGTTGGAAAGCCATGAATCAAGTTTACATATCTTTTTGAGACCAATTCTTGAATATGCCTCTGTTGTATGGGACAGTTGCGCATTTCTAGAAAAAGACACTTTAGAAAAAAATCAACACGAAGCGCCGCGTATCATAACGGGACTAACACGTTCCGTGTCTTTACAAAATCTTTATAAAGAAATAGGATGGCTGACTTTAGGGGACAGGCGAATGTATCAAAAATTAGTGATCATGTACAAGGTCCAAAATGAACTTGTCCCTGACTATTTAAAAAATCTCTTCCCTCCAACAGTCGGAAGCAATACACCTTACCAATTACGAGCTGTACAAAATTACCAGTTACATAACAGTAGAACAACACTTTTTTCTAGATCATTTGTTCCAGCATCTATATCTCTATGGAATAGTCTTTCTGAAAACATTAGGAATTCTGGCACTAGCTCTTTTTTTTTTAAACGACTGTTCTAACTCATTTGTTTGTGATACCTTCTGTACCATCATATTTCATGTCTGGAAGCAGATATCTTTCGATTATTCATCCACGAATACGCAACAAATGTAGCGGGCTCAATTATGACCGTTACATTAATCATTTAATATTAGATGCCCATTGTGATTGTGGACACATAGCAGAAGATGCAGAACACTTTTTCTTTCAATGCCCAAAGTATGTCAATGCACGAGTTCATCTTTTTCAGGCAACCAGAATGTTTCACCCTCTGAATAATCAAATTGTACTTTATGGTAAGGAAAATGCTACTGAAAATGAAAACAGAGACGTGTTCAAAAGTGTACAATGTTATATCAAGGAAACATGTCGTTTTGCACATGGTTCACGGGGATAACCGGTTTACTTATAATTTAATAACTCTTTAAACAATATCTCGTTTGGTAGCCGGTACTCTCTTTTTCAATCTCTCTCTCTCTCTCTCTCTCTCTCTCTCTCTCTCTCTCTCTCTCATTGTTTGAAAAATGAGAAAAAAAATCTATTTTGTGATTGTTTGAAACGTTCATTGTCATCTGTTATTGCTTGTAATTGTATAGTTTGTACGGGACGGGACGTAATTAATGATGTTAGAACTTGTGGCCCAACCCATCTGCTTTTAACTTACATGTATAAGCAATAAAATATGTTTAAACCAATTCTTTTGAATTCCAAGCCTGCTGCTTGGCACCGATTTCAGTAAAACTTCAATAACTCTAATACCGATGGCTCATTTACAATGGCTGCCTCGACTTCGTGCTTGAGGTCTAAGGGATTTTTTTCCAATAGCTCAAAATAAGGAGTAGCTAGAAATAATTTTGGAGATTTTATTTTATCTTGAAAATATTTATTGTGCGCAACCAAGAGAAGTTCCTCAAGTTTCTAATGCCTTTTTATTTTATGGAAAAAAAAAAAAAAAAAAAAAAAACAAAAAAAAAACAACAACAACAACAAAAAAAAAAACAAACAAACAAAAAATAAATAAATAAATAAAAAAAATCAATAAAAAGATATCCATGATGCCTTCTGGTATATACTATGGTTTGCACTACATGTATCTCAATCTTTAACCCACTGCATGCGGGAAGCCCTTAAGATCACGAAAACACGCCTATATAAATACATTGTAACCTTTATCGCCGAAAAAATGAAAATTTTAAGATGAAAAATTGTCATATTTTTTTTTTATTTCTGCTCAAATATTAGATTGTGGATACTCGTTAGAACCGCCTCATCGAGGCGGTTCTAACGAGTACCCATAATCTATATTTTAGAGCAGAAATAAGAAAAATAAGGTTTACCCCTGTAAACCCCAGTTTTACTATATAAAAGTGGGGTTCAAGGGGGTCAAAATTATATAGGTATGTTTTTCGTGATGGAGGGGTACTCTGGCAAACAGTTTAGCCCCAGATCAGACGTCGGGCCTGCACTATCTGCTAATAGAATTTTCCATCAAAAATAGAATAAAAACGAAAAAATAGGTCTGACACCCCTTATATAACAAATGGACTTGCACAACATATTGTAATGGAAGATTCCACTAGTATACAATGGGCGAACATATTTCATGGCCCCAAAGGCGTTTGAGCCATTGAATTTTGAATGAATCTTGTGATCCTGATCTACCCATGGAATAACACATTACACCAACATACCCGTGTAATGTTGTGCATTCTTTCATATCACCAAAATGATTATTTTTCTGATGAAATTTTGTGATATTTCTTTTTTTTCCGTACACAAGTTTTGGGTGCTCTTTCTCACTACGTTCTGAAAATTAGGTGTCGCCACACGGACTCAGACTGTGTCCGAACGGATTTGATGTAGAAGCAATCTTTTATGATCTGTTTGCTGACTTCATGGAAGGGTTTGAACGTTCAAAATCCGTTGCCTTCCATCCCGCCCTAATATTTGGTATGTGCGCTCTACGAACGGGACTGCTTTACTTCAATCCTGTTAGGTAGTGCAATCAACTAGTAGTATATGTGGAAAGCGACCGACCCGTTTGGGCTTCTAAAGAGCTGCAGCATGGGGATCTGAAGATGGTGTTGCTTTCGTTAACACAGTCAGTCCTTTTGACACTGCTCCGTATGAATGAATGATGACAAAGGGACGAGATGAGAAAGTAGTTAGAACGAGATGAACTGTCTGTGAACAAGGTGGTAGAATTAGAAACTAGTTACGTAGCGGTAGTAGACTGACGTAAAACAGACTTGGACTGCTAGGAAACGGTGTATGCACAATATATCCGATCTGAACTTGATACGAGTCGACTGCGGACGGGACACAGATGGAATGGAAATACTGCGGACTTTTATGAACCTATTAATATCATATTATAGTCATTATTAGGCTATTTTATAATTTTGTTAAGACGGGTAGGTCGTTCTTCGTTCTGAGAACTAGTTTGGTGTGACAGGGGTTTTAGAACCGCTTCTCCTAGAGCACCCACAACCCATGTGAGCAGAAATTAGAAAAAAATAATGCATGACCCTGTAAACCCCGGTTTGTTCTGTAAAGTGGGGTTTCATTACACGGATTGGTTAACCTGAAGATGTATGATCAAATCAGGAAAACAAGCCCATGTAATGGACGTTCGTACACTATATTATGTACACAGCAAAGAGTGGAGTTTTCTTTTTTCTTTTTCATGGACCTGGACAGAATACATGTAATTGTTAATGTGAACGGAATTAACGCAAACAAAAAAGTTTGTTTTTTAGTTTATTTGTTAACTTAAATAACATCACAGGATTTTGGTGTAGTTCAGGAGAACAATAACATTACTGTCGACGCTGCTTCAGTGAATCCAGCCTCTGTCAAGTATGGATCTGAAAATAGAAAACAAGTAACTTTAATTAAATGTGGGCGCTCGGGTGCGTAAAGAAACTACATTCCGACATTACGGTACACAATGTAAGACGTCCTTGTTGAAAACCCCACTTTATGCAGTGAAAAATGGTTTAAAACGGTATACATTATTGCTTCAATAGTTCAGTGAAATAAAATAGATTCTGGACGGTTCTAATGAGAATCTACATAAATAAACGTATTAATGTCTACCCTTGTAAACCAACAATAAAGTGCACCCGGTCTTTGCTCGCAACAAAGATACAGAGGATCTTACATGAGTGTTCTATTGTTATTGAATTCATTAAACGAGTGGAGGAAAAGGGAAAAAATGCAATGCCTCGCCGAGCATTTTATACCTTTTTCTCAACGTGTTTAATAAATTCAATAATACATGTACATGAGCTCGAATGCAAGGTTCTATTTATCAAATGACATTTAAAACGCATTTTATTCACGATTGTTTTACAAAAAGATCACTCGTATTCCGCCATTAGTAAACGCGACGTCGCTATGGACGTCGTACATGTAACATTACAGGGCGTATCTAACTTATTTGCATATTTAATCCACCAGTGGATTATCTAATTAATTATATTCTCAGACGCGATGACATACGATATAAATCAAAGCACTGAGAGTACTGGTGGGTCGATTGTCTCTGGGTGTAGTTAGGAAAAATGGGCCTGAGCGTGGACTGTTTCGTTTAACCCTTAAACTCCTTTACTGAAAGCAAACCGTGTAGATCCTGATCAGACACTGCGTTTTTCGGTGCCTGATCCTTAAATCCCTATACTCTAAGCAAGCAGTGAAGACCTTGATCAGACGCCGCGTTCTGTGGCGTCTGATCTGGATCTACACTGTTTGCCTAGCCCAACCCATGATTCCAGCCCAGATTTTACAGTTAACCTTTTAAGTAAACACGCTGACCTCACTGCGATAAAATTCTATAAATAATCTGCGTGGATTCCTACAAATCAGTGATAGTCACGTGGACTCCAGCACTAATAGAGTAAACAATCCGATCCAAATGCAAAGAACTAGGTCACGGATGCAGTCCTCGCTTAAAAACGCTGACTAAGACTTCATTCTTACCTGGCCGTACAGCTCGAGAAGAAGACTGCAAAGGGAAAACAAGTTCATAAAGAACGAACCATTTCTTCAAGAATTTATATTAAATACTTACGATAATATTGATGATAATCTCTGAAAACAAATATGGCGTATGGAAGAGAGCTCGGCGTTTTATATATCACGTGATCGGCGTTTGTGTATATCACGTGGGAGCCTTTTCGCGCGCTTTTGATTGATTGGTCAATAATGGTCATGTGGTTATCTCCGCGTTGGTCACGTGGACATTTGCAAGAATCGACTTTCTACCGTATGGTACATTTGGGTCGATTGATAAACAATCGACCCAAAAATAGCGCATAATGTTGAAACACAGCTTGCATTTAAATTTACAGAAAAATTCCCGTATTAAGACCACCTTTGTGAATGTTCAAAAGTGGTCTTTAAGACCTCTTTTGAACAGTCCTAAAGGTGTGCTATGACCAGAGGACATTGTAGGCAGAAAACACAAAGAAAAAAATAATAGTACCCTTCAAAATAAGCTTTTTATAGCAGCATTGTCACTAATTTTAGTTAGTCTTAATAGCGGAATTCCACTGTATTTTGAAAGATTTTCTAGGTGTCTGTAGTCCGTGTGGAAGGCGTTTTTGACCTTCCATACTCTTCTCATTCCTCATTACGTGGCCAAGTCCGTAAACGAACAGCCCCTAAACCCCACTTTATATAGAAAAAACTGGGGGTTATCGGGGGTATTATTATTATTTTTTTTTTGTTTTTGTTTTTTCTTTCAAGATTATTTCGCTCATATCGAGCTGATTGTTAATCAGAGGTGGGCGAAAACCGGGGTACCCGTAGAAAAACCACCTGATCTTCCGTTGCAGAACTTGGCGTCTCACATGTGACCCGAGCGAGGCTCGAACCCACAGCGGTGAGAGACCTAATGTTTAAGATTCAGCGCTCTTATCCACTAGGCCACGCGGTCTTAAAAAAATAAAAACACTTTTGAACAGGTGGTCTTGATATTTCCTTTCTTTTAGGCTATATAACTAATGAAGTGTCATGCAAATAACTAAATAACTGAGACATAAAAAAAACAATACTTTCGCGATTTTTTAAGGTTACGGGGCGTACCTAACTAATTGGCATATTTAATCCACGAGTGGATTACCGAATTTTTTACACGGCGTTATTACCCTCTCAGACGCGACGTCATGTGATAAATTGGTTGAACTTCAGATAAAAATGAGAATAGATATGCTTACCTAAAATAATTTAGTCTTCAGTCATGTCAACGACGCTGACAGAAGTGGTCTGTTTGCCGAAAGGTTTGAACAGAAACATGATTAGAAACAGGAGTCCCAGTAACATCAGCACTGAAATGAATGAATGAATGAATGAAGAATGAATGAATGAATGAATGAATGAATGAACTGTCAGGAACGTCAGTAATGGAATAAATCTCAGGAGTGGTGGAATGAATGAATGAATGAATGGATGATAGACCTCGCCCACCGGAGCTTGAAGAAATAGATGGTCTGCATGATGCTTCCACGCAGAGCTGAAACCGAACCGCACACGAGTATTGGTAAACCGCTTAGAGGCTCTAAGCCTGCCCAGGCAATGCGTTGCGAGTCGGCCCGCCCATGCTTATTAACCCTATTGGTTTCATTGGGCGGTAAGGTTTGAGATGTCCTGTCATCTCAATGTCGGGTAAAAGTCCCGCACAACTGGACACAACGTCTCCGAAATGACCTTTACAGCGTTGTCTCAGGGACGTTAAACTTCACATCAAACAAACAATGAATGAATAAAGAATGATGTAGGACAGAGTCCCAGAGACATCAATTCACCATATTTGCATTATTTGCTGGCTCCCAGCTTGCACATTGTCAATATTGGAAAAACAGGTAACCAGACCCCCCTGACCTTTCAAGGTCAGGGGGGGTCTGGTTACCTGTTTTTTCCAACACTGATAACCTTTAGACAAGGAACCAGCAGATAATGCAAATAAGGTGAATACTGTAGCGAGTGAGCGAGGGAGCGAGTGAGTGATCAGATAAGCCTGTGTAACCGCGCAGCCTGATTGGAGCCTCCGTTATTCTTAAGCTTCTGGGGTATATTCTCTCAGGACAAACACCACAGTTCACCTGTAGAATGGTTCCCTATCTATATTGATTTCTAAATATATTATACAACAAGTATAGCTTATACAAAAATCTGGGTCATTAAATGTGAATGTCTAGTGTTGTATCCCAGAATTGTGTTTTATTCCTTCACTGACTTTGGCAATATTCTAATTGCCAGTCTGCACCAAGGTTCCTGTCGACTGAAGTATAATGCATCACGTGAACAAGTCCGTAAAATAAAGATCCCCCTAAACCCCTCGTTATATAGAGAAACTGGGGTTTATGGGGGTAAACATTATTTTCCTTATTTCTGCTCCAAGACATAGGTTGTTGGTACTCGTTAGAACCGCCTCAATGAGGCGGTTCTAACGAGTACCCAAAACCTATGTTTGGAGAATAAATAAGAAAAATGTCTCAAATTTTCATCAGAAAATTACCTTTTTTTCCAGATATGAAAAATGCACTATATCACACGGAAGTGTTATCGTAATGGTCTGAAATGTAAAAGTTGCAAATGGTGTAATTTTGACAAAAAGTACCTTTTCAAGGCAAACGTGTGCAACTTCAATATGCTTGGAGCATCTTATCAAATGGAATGCTTGAAACTCATTGCAGAAATTAGGTAGACAACTACCCTACACTAATAGAAAACTAATCATCGGAAGATTAACCAGAACATTTTGCTAGCGCGAGGCAAGCTTTTTATAACCCACCAAAACGAGCTTACAGGATGAGCGGCGGTCCGTTGTGGTCGAGAGTTTGTAGATGTACTGTACAAATATGACATCAAATATGGGCTTGCACAAATGTGATAGCAATTCTGTGTCGAACTCTGCCCGTGGGTCTCTTTTTTGTGTGAAAGCTTATACTTAGGGGCCGCTTTTTCCTATACTCATTGTTACATAAAGGTCAACCTGATTGTTGGTACCTACGCCCATGGAATGTCTATGCCCATGGGCGTAGAAATAAATAAGTACGACAGAGTTGTCATTCTTGGCTGTGAAGCAGCTTCACCAGGACACAGGACCTGGATTCAACATACTGTTTATTAGGCGAGAAGCACACAGAATAGAGTTTTCTTTGTTTTGATCTGTGGCCATTTTTATGAACATTTCACTCGTAAATCAGAGGCGGAAGAGAACTGGACATTACCGAAACACGCCTGTACAAATACATTGTAAACTTTATCACCGAAAAAATAAAAGTTTTAAAACGAAAAAGTGTGATATATTTCTTATTTCTGCGTAAAATAAAGATTGTGGGTAGTTATTAAAACCGCCTCATCGAGGCGGTTAAACGAGTACACACGATCTATATTTTAGAGCAGAAATAAGAAAAATAAGGTTTACCCCTGTAAACCCCAGGTTTACTATATAAAAGTGGGGTTCAAGGGGGTCAGTATTATATAGGCGTGTTTTCTTGATGTGTACCTGGAGAAAAATTTAAGACCTATGGTAGAACGTGGTGCCTCATATATAACCCAAAACGAGGCTCGCACCCACGGCGGTGAGAAACAAATCAACGTCCTCAACCATAAGGCTTAAACTACACAGAATTTCAACTACAAGTAAACAAAAATTACTTACGTCCACCTTCTCCAAATCCTCCTTTACCACCGCCTCCTATATGGAGTGGCATGTAACTGGCTCCATAACTTCCGTAACCATAATCAGCCACAACGAGGCCGACCACACAAACAAGGGCGATAACTGCACAAGTAATAGCCTTCATGATGCTTATCTCTGGAAGAAATCGAAATTTAGAACATTTTAAACTTCCGCGTATAAGTATAATTGTCATTGTGGGGAAAGAAACTACCAGATACAGTAAAATTTCTATATAATGACCGCATTTGGGACTGTTCAAAAGTGGTCTGACAGACCACTTTTGAACAGTCCGAAAGGTGGTCACTTATTATCAGACACTGTGCGTAGAAAACACAAAGAAAGAATAAACGAAACATTATCAATGAGGTTTTTACTGCAGATTTATTCTAAATTTTAAATGGTCTTATTAGCGGAATTTTACTGTACTCTGATAAACAAAACGTTCCTCTGCGTAAGGTAAGATTTACACGGGTATTACTTGCACGGCTGTTTTAAGCTGATGAAAGCACCAGCTGAATTCAACAGACAATTCCGATAGCAATGCCTTGTGCATTCTTTCGTAGCTAAATTATTCAGGGTACTCGCAATGTCCGCCTCATTTTAATGAATATCTAAAGCCATTACGAAAACACGCCTATACAAATACATGGTAAATAGTACCGCCGAAAAATCGATTTTTTTTAAATGAAAAATTATGGTATTTATCTTATTTCTGCTCAGAATATAGATTAGGCGGTTCTTACGAGTACCCACAATCTATATTTTAGAGCACAAATAAGAAAAGTAAGGTTTACCCCTATAAACCCCAGTTTAAGCACATAAAAGTGGGGTTCAAGGGGGTCAAAGTTATATAGGCGTGTTTTCGCGTGTTTTCGCAGTTTTGTTTTGAGCAGAAATAAGGAAAGTAATATAATGTTTATCTTTTAAACCACGTTTTTCTGCACATAAAGAGGGGTTTATCATAGTGTAGTTTGTATTTTCTTGTCCTTTGGGATCATTGATTCCAGTTTGAATTTTTGAAAATATTTGAGGGTCACCGATGAGGCCTAATGGCCGAAACTAGCTAGTCACGCCCAGAAACGCTTACAAACTCCATACTTTCAGTTTTGCGGTGTATGGATAAGCCTTTTATTGAACTATTTAGAGGGATGTTCGTTTAACGGATTTCTAGACGTGATGTATTTTCTTTTCTTTTATATTTGAGTTTGACGACCCAGTCATCACTAGTCAGGGCATGTGGAGTCTATCTTCAAATCTTCAATAAGAACCCCTGTCCATATGAACAATTGGCATCCAACATGGTGTCAGAAATGACAAATATTAGGTAAAAATTGTAATTTGTTTCTTTTGGAATTAACGGCTCCTATTCACCACGAGAAAGCGAGGCCGGTGTAACATTTATAATATCTTTCTTATTTCATGGTGTAACGGGCCTCCGTGGCCTAGTGGATAAGAGCGCTGACTCTTAATCATTAGGTCTCTCACCGCTGTTGGTTCGAGCCTCGCTCGGGTCACATGTGAGACGCCAAGTTCTGCAACGGAAGGTCAGGTGGTTTTTCTCCGGGTAGTCCGGTTTTCGCCCACCTCTGATTAACGATCGGCTCGATATGAGTGGAATAATCTTGAAAGGGCCGTAAAACCAACCCCCCCCCCCCCAAAAAAAAAAAAAAAAAAAAATCATGGTGTTAGAAATGAAAAATATTAAGTAAAAATTGTAATTTGTTTCTTTTGGAGTTTAACGGCCCCTGATCACCAGACAAACGCGCATCCGAACAAGCGAGGCCGGCGTAAAATTTATAATATCTTTCTTATTTCTGCTCCTAACACACGTTGATTGTGGGTGCTCGTTAGAACTGCCTCTATGAGGCGGTTCTAACGAGTACCCACAATCTATGTTTTTGAGCAGAAATAAGCCAGATAATGTGTACCCCCTAAACACCACTTTTCTCTGTATAAAGTGGGGTTTAAGGGGGTCTTCATTTCATGGACTTCTTATAGTGAGGAACCGGAATTGTAAGTCAGCCTTATACAAAGGCGTTTAACCAGAACAGTGCACATATTGTCGCAAGAAACTATAACTGCCCTTCTTGAATTAGCGGTAGGGAGAACATGACCTTGAATAATGTTGCCGTCTCCCATCAGGCAACGAACCCGCCGGTCAGATGCGCATCCCGCTGAGCTAAGGAGATCGGCATGTAAATTACATATAATAATTAGACCAGTAAATATGCATGGAAAGAAATTAATCGGAAAAGAAAGAAAATGAATAAATTAAAACTAGTAGAATCTTACCTTTACGACTGCCACAAAACTGCAAGTGACATGAATGAGCATGTGTTTCCTTTTATAACGGATCTCATGGCGGGGAGGGGAACAAAACAGGTACCCGGAAGTGCAATTTGACACCTTGTCTAGACATTGATTTCAACAATTTTCAACTATAGCAACTCAATGTTAACCCTTATCTTGCTGTTCACGACAACCCCTATCTTTGCAAACAGTGTAGATCCAGATCTGAAGAAGCCATCTGATCAGGATCTACACTGTTTAATATTAAGTTTAAGTAATTTGATTGGCTGATAGACAGAAATGGGTGTGGCTTAAATGAATATTCGGCAAGATAAGGATTAAGACCTCATTTTTTTCCGGAGGAGCTAATTCTTTACTTTTAGCCTTACGATAACATATCCGTGTGACATTGTGCATTCTTAAAATACATGTATCTCCAAAATGGTCATTTTCTGATAAAAATTAATGATTATTTTTTTCTTATTTATGCTCCAAACATAGGTTGTTGGTGCTCGTTACAACCGCCTCATTAAGGCGGTTCTAACGAGTACCCACAATCTATATCTTGGAGCAGTGATAAGAAAAATAATGTATACCCCTAAAAACCCTTGTTTTCTTTGTATAAAGTTGGGTTTAGAGGGTGTTCATTACATGGACATGTTAACATTATGAGAGCAGACCCTATTGTTAGAGCGCCAAAAACAGAAAATCCAAGAAATTGTCTCCCTTTGAAATATGGCGAATACGCCAGTCCTGTGTATCCATTTCCCTTAAGTAAGGCGCGTCAAGTGAAAAAAGATGCCGTCTGACAAGTGTGCTCAGCGAAGGCTCAGCGGCCCCCGCCCATCGGGGCTTGAAGAAATATATGGGCTGCATGATGCTTCCACGCAGAGCTGAAACCGACCCGCACACGAGTATTGGTAAACCGTTTAGAGGATCTAAGCCTGCCCAGGCAAAGCGGTGCGAGTCTGCCCGTCCATGCTTATAAACCCTATAAGTTTCATTGAGCGGCAGGGCATGAGATGTCATTTCATCTCAATGTCGGGTAAAAGTCGCACGGGATTGGAAGCAACGTATCCAAAATGACATTTACAGTGTTGTCACGGGGACGTTGAACATCAAATCAAACAAACAAAACAAACAGCGAAAGCTCAGATCAGCCTGTATATATGCTTCCTGGAAGCCTGAAAATTTTACCACCAAAAAAAAAATGAACATTTTCGGACAAAAAAATTCTTATATTTCTGCCCAAAACATTGATTGTGGGAACTCGTTAGAACCGCCTTGGCGAGGCGTCCTGACGCGAGTACCCTCGATCTATGTTTTAGCAGAAATAAGAAAAATAATGTATACCTCTGTAAACTCCAGTTTTACTACGAGTATATAAAAAGGTTCTAATTTACTAGCTTATGTTTGTGTCTTGTACCTGATTTAAACTGCAGGACGTGTTTTCGTGATGCAAGGCGCATCAATAAGTTTCAAGACAACATGGATCCCTGTTGCGTTCAGCGCAGACTTTGATAAATCTGCGCGGGTTATCTCAGTCTGTTCTGCGCACAATTCCGAAAGGCACATTTCACTTTACAGGACACGTCTAAGCACGGTGAAGGAGCAGGACCTCATACAGTATTTGATGCAGCACATGGAAACTTGCAATATAATTCCGACATGCATTGGGCAATTTAGGGGTGTCATGTTGTGTTTTCTTAAAAATTAATTTGGAAAATGGTTAGTGTAGACCCTGTTCAGACGCCGCGTTCTGGGCCTGCACTGTTTGCCAGGGTACCCGTTTTGGGGGTTTCTAGTACAAAACGGGGTTTAATAGTTCTGTTCGTGTCTCCGCAACTCCTCTTACAGTTCGTGTCTCCGCAACTCCTCCTACAGTATTTGATGCGGGATATTGAAACGTGCAATATAATTCCCACATGAATTGAAACTGTGCATAAAGGAAACAGGATTCTGATCAAGCGCCTTATTGCAGATTTTTCCTCTTCAACGACTTCAGTATTTTGACCATATGTGTAGCATAGGAGGTTAAATAGTTCCGTTCGTGTCTCCACAACTCCTCCTATACTATTGGATGCAGGACATTGAAGCATGCAACACAACTCAGACATGCATTGGACATGTGCATAAAGGAAACAGGATTCTGATACAGCCCCTTATTCAAAATTATCTTCCCTTGAATGACTTAAACATTATGTCCATATGTGTTGCATAAGATGTTAAATAGCACTGGTCGTGTCCCCGCAACTCCTCATGCAGTATTTGATGCAGGGCATTGAAACTTGCAACACAGCTCAGACATGCATTGAACATGTGCATAAAGGAAACAGGATTTTGATACAGCCCCTTATTCAAAATTATCTTCCCTTGAATGACTTAAACATTATGTCCATATGTGTTGCATAAGATGTTAAATAGAACTGGTCGTGTCTCCGCAACTCCTCCTACAGTATTTGACGCAGGACATTGAAACTTGCAACACAGTTCAGACATGCATCGAACATGTAAATAAAGGAAACGGGATTCTGATCCACCCCTTATCGCAAAGTTATGTCCCCTGACCGAATTAAACATTTTGGAGAATGTTGCTGTTTCCAGTTTAGTTAGAACATGTGCCTGTTTACTGCATATGTCAAACAAATTACTGATCAAGTTAGGGATATGGCGGGGGCATCCATCGTCTTCAGTGATTGTCTAGTCTATATTTTTTATTTGTACACGTTTGAAACGCCTACAGCCAATAAATCTTTACTTAGAAGTAAAATAGAAATATTATCTGCATTATGCCCCCGATACGGTGCTACAGTACCCATATTTAGAACAAATTTCAAGAATCCATATGATTTCGCGCAACTGAAGTTCGCACGCACGCACGTACGCACGCACATACGCACACACACGCACACGCACACACGAGCGCGCACGCAAACAAGCACGCACGCATACATCTTGCAAATGTATGCTGTGTGTACTCATAAGAATCGCCTCATTGAGGCGATTCTAATGAGTACACACAACATACATTTATGCTACAGAACACTGAAAAAATATCCAGAATTATCACCATTATGCCTCTTGGCAGTAGCTCTCAGTGACTCGAACTACCCTTGTCTGGAACAATTGCTCATGGTCGATAAAGGGTTTTAGCAATCGAGGTTCGACTGTATATGGCTACATACGTGACACAGCTACGTTTGTTTTGAATTTTTCAGCAGCTCTTTCCCAAACCGGTGGTGACTCAGAATATCCAAACCTAACTAAAAAGGAGCAATATACATAATGGGGGAAAGAATCTGAATCACCAACATGACAAACATGAAACTGGAAGGACAGGTGTAACTTAAAATGAACAACCAAAAAGGGGGAAGAATCAGAATCATCAACGTAACAACATACAGTATTTTTAACGTCCCCGTCAACACTGTTAAGGTCATTTTGGAGACGTTGCTTCCAATTTTGTGGGACTTTTACCCGACATTGAAATGAAATGACTTCTCAAGCCCTGCCGCCCAATGAAACCAATAGGGTTGAGAAGCATGGACTCGAACCGCATTGCCTGGGCAGGTTTAGATCCTCTAAGCGGTTTACCAGTACTCGTGTGCGGGTCGGTTTCAGCTCTGCGTGGAAGCATCATGCAGCCCATCTATTTCTTCAAGCAACAACATGCAATAAAATCCGCTATTAAGACCACCTAAAATTAAGACTAAATCTGCTATAAAAGCTTATTTAGTAGGTTGCAGTTATTCTTTCTTTGTGTTTTCTGCATACAGTGCCCTCTTGTCAGAGACCACCTTTGGGACTGTTCAAAAGTGGTCGTAAAGACCACCTTTGGGACTGTTCAAAAGTGGTCTTAAAGACCACTTTTGAATAGTCCCAAAGGTGGTCTAAATATAGGAATTTTACTGTATATAATTAGGGAAAGAATCAGAACTACCAACACAAAACATGCAGGAACCACAGCATTAGCACCGACTTTGAACACTCCCGTGTGACAATATCTTCCGAACCGTTACTTTTCGGATGAGAAATTTGAGATATTTTTCATATTCATACCCCGTATATTGTATTTGCTCGTTAGAATCGCCTCAGTCAGACGGTTCTTACGAGCACCAGAATGCCCCCAATGAGGTTGTTCTAATACAGTAAAATTCCTACATAAAGACCAACTTTGGAGCTGTTCAAAAGTGGTCTTTAAGACCACTTTTGAACTGTCCCAAAGGTGGTTCCTGACCAGAGGAGACTGTGCAATAAACACTAAGATAGATTAAATGCACCCTTTAAAACAAGCTTTTTAAAGCAGAATTAGTCTTAATTTTAGGCGGTCTTAATAGCGGAATTTCACTGTACGTGTAATTACACACAATTTATGTTTTTAACAGAAATATAAAAACAAACTTATACCACCGAACACCCCAATTTGCTCTGTATACAGTGCAGTTTACTGGAATATTCATTACACGGACCGCGACCCCCGCACATCGGGGCTTGAAGAAATATATGGGCTGCATGATGCTTCCACGCAGAGCTGAAACCGACCCGCACACGAGTACTGGTAAACCGTTTAGTGGATCTAAGCCTGCCCAGGCAAAGCGGTGGGAGGTCGGCCCGTCCATGCTGATTAGGGTTTATTGGTTTCATTGGGTGGCAGGGCTTGAGATGTCATTTCATATCAATGTTGACGGGGACGTTAAACCTCAAATCAAACAAACAGACAAAACATTACACGAACCTGTTATAAAGATGAATGTGAGATAGTGGTTCAATGATTCTAAAAAAAAAGACATTTTCTCGTGATACTTGATTATTTTGCCTCTTTTTAACTGATTCATGAAAAAATGTCTTTGAAACTCAATGCGCGTGCGCAGCAAAGCTATAACTGCTTGTCTGTAGCTACTCAAGTGTCTCTACATTGACGCGAGTAGCTAAGGTTGTGGTGAGGTTGTGCTTATGCGCAGTATTACGAAAACACGCCTATACAAATACATTGTAAACTTTACCTCCGAAAAATCGCAATTTTTTAGATGAAAAATTGTGATATTTTTCTTATTTTTGCTCAAAATAAATATTGTGGGTATTCGTTAGAGCAGAAATAAGAAAAATAAGGTATACCCCTGTAAAACCCAGTTTTACTATATAAATGTTGGGTTCAAGGGGGTCACAATTATATAGGCGTGTTTTTCGATAAGAACCTTTATCTCATGACAGGGGTAAAGCTTCGGATTTGAGATCGAGAGGTAGCCGGTTCGATCACCTCGAGCGCCAATTGCATGACACATTATCCACATTGCTTATTTCTGGTTTCTACCCAGGAAGAGGAAGAAAAGAGAGCTATGTAAGGGTGTACGCTGACTGATCTGAGTCTTCGCTGAGAAGGCGGAAGGCAGCTTTTGCATTGATGCGACTCCCTTAAGATAAATGGATACCAAGGGCAGATTTACTCGCCATATTTCAAAGGGAGACAATTTCTGTGATCTCCTGTTTGATTTTCAGGGAGTCCAGTCGCTTTAACAATGGGTTCTGCTCTTAAAGGAAAGGAGGTTTTGCTCTTAAAGGAAAGAAACTCTTTCCTATAGAAGTAGACACCTGTAGGGTGTCGAAACATTTTCTCTTTTTTTTCCCACAGATTTGTCTCCTGTGAAGGTGTATGTTCTCCTAATATCACATCGCGTGAACAAGTCCATGAAATTAACACTCCCTAAACCCCACTTTATATAGAGAAATCTGGGATTTACTGGGGTATACATTTTTTCTTATTTCTACTCCGAGACGTTGGCTGTTGGTACTCGTTAGAACCGCCTCATTGAGGCGGTTCTAACAAGCACCTACAACCTATGTTTGCAGTAAAAATAAGAAAAATATCACGGATTTTCATCAGAAAAGTAGCCATTTTGGAGTTGTGAAAATTTGCACTACGAGTATGTCGCACGGGTGTGTTATCGTAGTTAATTGAGTTGTTATAGTTGAATATTGTTGACAGTAATGTCTAGACTAGGTGTCAAATTGTACTGCCGGGTACCTGTTCTGCGTACCGGACATGGTTTTTCTCCGTAATGAGGTCCGCCTATAAAAGGAAACACACGCTCATTCATGTCACTTGCATTTTTGTGGCAGTCAAACAGATAAGTGTCTACTAGTTTTAATTTAGGAAGTGTCTGCTGACAGCCGGCTGGCACCAGACTTTTAGGTCTAGTGACAGCCGGCTGTCACCAGACCTAAAAGTCTGCTGACAGCCGGCTATAAAATTTGTTCAATAATAAGCATAATTCTTTTCTCTATTAAACTTATCCTTTTTCATGAGGTACAATACTACTTCCAGAACTTTGTTGAATAGTAAAGGATGCAATATTTTCTTATGTGGACTTGTATTTTTGGTCAAAGTAAGTGTAACAATGCTGATTTTATTGCAACTTCGAAATCATAATCAGTAAAAAGCAAGAAGGATATTTCTAGGCATACCACCAGCAGAACTTAAATGTTCAAACTGTGGATAAAGCACAACTTAGGTTAAATCCCACCACTAGTTGTTTTTACATGTGCAAAGCTGGGAGAGGAGTGGTGGGCACACACTTCATCACTGACATAGAAAAAAACAATAACCGACACTGCAGTTGTAATATTGGGGACTCAACTAGGGATAAGTTACTGTAAAATAAGAATAAGTTAGAATAAGTTAAAGTGAATGCTACCAAAACGCAATGAAAAAGGGTTTTTCAACTAATAAAGAAGAAGAATTAGTCTAGCTTCTAAGAATAGTTTTCTTAAGAAAAATGCCCCCACTATATATATGATCCTAACCAGTGTTTGTGGTGAAAATGAGGTCAGGGTCATCAAAGCTTAGTGATGTTGCCATGATAGTCTGTAACAAGACGGGCCATCGTGGCCTAATGCAGGGATATTTCAGGGATGGGCCCGAGCCATTTTATGAGAAAACTATTAGTTATAGACTGAATCTGATTTAATTTTTGTTTGGGCCCCATATATAAGCTATTCAAATTTGATGTTAATTTTGCTGTAAGGTGTGTATTAAGGATTACTGAGCCCATAAATTTTTCCAAAAGGTCCATGAAAATTCCAAAAGGCCCATCAAAATTTTGATTTTTTTTCATGTAAATCAATGGGAGATGGGCCCTTGGCCCATTTTTAGGGCCCATCAATATATTTGGCCAAAAATATCCCCGCTAATGAGTAAGATTGCTGACTATTAATCATTAGGTCTTTCACTGTTGTTGTTCGAGCCTCACTCGCACATGTGAGACACCAAGTTCTGCAATAGAAGGTCAGGTGGTTTTTCTCCAGGTACTCTGGTTTTGCCCACCTATGATTATTAATAATTTTCTATAACTAAGTGAAATAATCTTGAAAAGGTTGTTAACACCCCTCCCCCCCCCCCAAAAAAAAAAAAAAAAAAAAAAAAAAGAACAAACTCCATGGCCTACTGGGTAAATGCACTGACTCTTAATCATTAGGTCTCACAACGCTGTGTCTGGAGTCTCACTTGGGTCACATGTGAGAAGCCAAGTTCTGCAAGTGAAGGTCAGGTGATTTTTCTTAGGGTACATGGGTTTTCGCACACCTGATTAACGATCGCCTCGAAATTCAAAATAAGTGAAATAATCTTAAAGGGTCGTAAAATCAAAACAATAAAACAAAAACAAGAGTGACATGTTCTTTTAGGTGCGGATCCTAGCTGTTTGCTTCGGCATTGGCCACTGGGCATAGCCTGTTGTGCGACAATATCTCCCGAATCTATGGATGGATTAAGAATAAGACTTACATGTAATTTACACGGTTATATCACTAGGACAAGGGAAAACAGTCATTACATTTTGATAGCCTTTACCTTTTTTTCAAGGGCACAGGCCACTGAAAACTGTAAATATTTGACCGAAAATGGATTTTCTGCACCCTATCATTGAATTTTGGTAAAACTTCATCACTACCTTCCAAATATATGGTTACATTTTGGTGACCTTGACCTAATTTTCAAGGTCTTAGACTCCTGAAAACTGTTTTCGACTGAAAATGGCTTTTTCTGCACCCTGGCTAATGAACAAATTGATGAATTTTGGTTTAATTAGATAACTAAAAATGTACCAAGTTAGACTCTAACTTTATACATTTTTAGTGGGTTAATTATGGTGAAGATAAGCAAAACTTGAAGATTCTTTGTGAAAAGTAGATGCGGGCCATCAAAATATAATCAAACTTCTCAGAATTCATTATTTGGCTCTTAAGATATTGTGTAGATGGGGCAGTTGAAAACATGTTGGACCCTTTTGACCTTGAAAATTAGGTCATGGTCACCAAAATTTAGTCAAGTCGAGGTCAGCAGAACCTAAATATGTCTGATTGTACCATATTTGACTGCAATAACTATTATGAATTCATTCAGCAGAATGATGGTCAGGAGCAGAGAGCTATTTTTGGAACAAATTTGGCATGCATGTTCATGTGTATATGTATTTTGAAAGCCTGTTATCTTGAAAATTAGGTTTAGATCACTACAATCATATGAAGTTGTTAGTAGAATGTTTAAATATGCTATACAACAGTTCATACATTCATTCTGAGAAGCTAATTTTGATACAAATTAGACAGTTTGGGGGAGCCTGTGACCTTGAAATTGAAGTCAGGATCAAAAAACTTAGTCACGTTTTTGTGTTTTGGCTGTGAGTGAGTGTTTGAGTTTTATGTCTCACCAACACCTAAGGTCATACAGAGATGGGACCTCAGTTTAAACTTAAAAGACTCATCCGAAAGTCTGGCTCAATCCTGCGACCCCTGGTTTACAAGGCGAGTAGCATACCCACTACACCACGGAGGCTTCTGTGTTTTGCCT
This sequence comes from Lucinisca nassula, assembly GCA_963580285.1. Taxonomy (NCBI): domain Eukaryota; kingdom Metazoa; phylum Mollusca; class Bivalvia; order Lucinida; family Lucinidae; genus Lucinisca; species Lucinisca nassula. The sequence continues at coordinate 127,305,995 of OY757019.1, read as the reverse complement.
GTTCTAAGTGATGTATTTTTGTAAGAATCCACAAAATTGGTCTGGAGAAAAGATGCTTTAAACAGCCAAAGCTAAACAGCAAAAGGGATCAACACAAAAAACGACATGCCCCTCTCCTTTGTTGGGGGCTCTTACTCCAAAGTCTCATTCTTTAGACTTGTGTACAGTTGAGTGAGTGTGTTTGAGTTTTACGCCCCACCAACAGCTAAGGTCATACAGAGATGAGCCTTCGGTTTAAAGACTCATCAGTAAGTCTGTAGAAGCCCGGGATTGAACATACAATCCCTGGTTTATGAGGCAAGTAGCTTATCCACTACATCATGGAGGCTTCTATGTGTACATTGGCAGTTTTTACTGAAGCAAGGGCATCTTCCTGCGCAGGTTTAAAACTCACATTATATCTGTCCAAAAGAAGTACAATATATGGAAAACCTTGCCCAAATAGTCTATAACAGCTCCCCTTTTGCTTGGGGCCAAACTATTATAGACTCATTTGGCAAGTTCTTCCTATAATTTACTTCTTTTTGACTCTACCAAGCTGATATAATAGAAGATTTACCAAGAACAAGGATGTTTTTTTTTTTTTTCCAAATTTATAAATGGGCAAAACCTGTAGAATAGAACTTAGGTGTTTTGTTTCAATTTCTGCATTCAACGATGCATAACCTATACTCTGATAGTCTCATATCACACAGCTTTTACAGAAAATCCCCCCATACATTGTGTAATTCTGCGATTATACCCACCGCATACGAAATATGCTATGGGGGCATATAGTTTTTGTCCTGCCGTTCGTCCGACCATCTGTCGGTCCATCTGTTCGTTAACAATTTGGTTAAAGGTTTGCTTTAAAGTATCTTCTGAACCCTTTGATAGATTTAGTTGATACTTACACTGAAGTTACATGCTGGTCTAAAGATTTCATTGATGCATGCCCCCCCCCCCCCACACACACACACAGTGACCTTGAGGTCGGGGTTACAGACTTAGAAATTTTACATTTTGTTATAGTTTTATGACAAAGATTATAAATGCCTGTATGTTCTAAACTCTAAGACAATTTATACTTGCATCAATGTTGCATACCAGTCCAAAGATTTCGTGATGCATGTCCCTGTCCCCACCCACGGTGACCTTGACCTTAAGATCACGGACTTAGAAATTTTACATTTGGTTAAAGTTTTATGACAAAGTTTATAGATGCATGTATGTTCTAAACTCTAATACAAATTCATTTGATACTTGCATCGATGTTGTATACCAGACCAAAGATTTCATTGATGCATACCCCACCCTGCTGCTTCAGTAACATTGATGCCCCCACCCACTCAGTAACTTTGATGCACTCACTCCCTTGGTCCATTTAGAAATTTCATGTTTGGTTTAGCTTTTACAAGCACATTTATAGATTCTTATAGCTTCTTGACTTCTTCATTCATATTACATACAAGCTTGAAAGATATATCTGAGGGTAGCGCTGGCCGGGGGTATATGTGACCCACAGGTTGCTTTCTCTAGTTAATATTAGCGCCAAAAGGTTTACAATACAATTTTGTTGCTTGATAGAGAAACACTGTGCTTTTTCTCAAAGACAGGAGATGCAAAATTCACAAAGTGCAAATAAAATTAGTACATATCTTCGCATACATGTAGTTAGGCAGCATATGGAAAGATTCCGAGCCTTACCGGTTACATGCCACAACCTTTAGAACCTTATTAAAAGATCATGGATACCCAATTAATTCCTTCAGGTGGAAGAACCCCACCCACCCAGACCTCCCCATTAAAAATTAAAATATTTACTAAATTATTATATATTCATGTATCTGATAATAACTTTTCAGCTTTCAGTTTTACTTTTCAACAAAGATCTGAAAGTAGCATAATATCTCATGAAAAAGAATATTTTTTAAAGGGGAAAAGAATAAACAAAATAATGTACTTACTATTGAACAATTATTATTGCTGGCTGTCAGCAGACTTTTAGGTCTGGTGACAGCCGGCTGTCACTAGACCTAAAAGTCTGCTGCCAGCCGGCTGTCAGCAGACCTCGCCTTTAATTTATTCATTTTTTTTTCTTTTCAAACTATATTCATTACCATGCACATTTCCTGACATGGGCCCATATTAGGCGGTTCAAACGAGTATCCACAACCTACATATTGTAAAATAAAGTACACACCCTGAAAATTTTAAAGTGGTGTTTCAAGTGACATTAATTGCTGTGACCTGTTATCATTATGCCGAACGAGCAGCTGCAATCTATTTCTGGAGTAACGTGACATTTTTTCTTTCGTTTTCTTTCTTTGTCTTTCTTTTTTTCTTGTTTGCTTCTTTCTTTCTTTCTTCCTTTTTCTTTCTTTCTTTCTTTCTTTCTTTCTTTCTTTCTTTCTTTCTTTCTTTTTCTTTCTTTCTTTCTTTCTTTCTTTCTTTCTTTCTTTACAAAGGCCGTTATGTATTTTTAACATCGATTCTTAGTTTTACCGATTTAATAGTCAATGTTATATTTCGATTTCTTCCAGAGTTAAGCATCATGAAGGCTATTACTTGCGCAGTTATCGCCCTTGTTTGTGTGGTCGGCCTCGTTGTGGCTGATTATGGTTACGGAAGTTATGGAAGTTAAGGTGCCAGTTACATGCCAGTCCATCTTGGAGGCGGTGGTAAAGGAGGATTTGGAGAAGGTGGACGTAAGTGTTTTTTTTAACTTGTAGATGGCATTCTGCGTAAGTAGCCTAGTGGTTAAGGTCGCAGTCGCAGTCTCTCACTGCCGTCGTTCGAGCCTCGTATCAATATTGATACGTGAGGCATCAATTTCGACAACAAAAAGACCTGGTAGCTTTCTCTGGGTACTCCAGTTTTGTTCCACCTCCGATTACATTAATTGTTCATTCGATACAAGTGAGCTGTTCTTGGAATGACCATAAACCAAAGCAATGGAAAAGCCATTATAAGTACGATATGCTTCTCGACCGATTCTCAGGTGGGGGTGGGGGGTCGTATTATGCTACACAAGATTTCCGTCTAGATTCTATAGAAACCCACTTACGCAACACTCTGACCTCACAGTGATAAGAAAAGTGAGGCTATTTTCTGTAAATAACCGTAACATTGATTTCCGACAAGTCAGTTTTTGTTTGATTGGAGGTTTAACGTCCCCGTCAACACTGTAAAGGTCATTTTGGAGACGTTGCTTCCAATTTACGGGACTTTTACCCGACATTGAGATGAAATGACATCTCAAGCCCTGACGCCCAATGAAACCAATAGGATTTATTAGCATAGACGGTCCGCCTCGCACCGCGGTTCCTGGACAAGCTTCGATCCTCTAAGCGGTTTAACAGTACAAGTGTGCAGGCCGGATTCAGCTCTGCGTGGAAGCAGTGATTGTCATATGGACTTCAACATTGAAAAGATACTGCGCTTTATAACTTTGGATCAGTTTATAAACAATCGACCCAAAAAGCAGTTAAACATAGGGAATGCTTCGTCGAGGTCAAGAATGACAACTCAGCTGTATTTATTGTCCTCCAGGGCCAGAATTGAATGTTCTATATGCAGATATAAATTTTGGCGGGGAACTATTTAACGGGTGCCACTGTGGCGTTTGCCATGTAAACCAGGGGTTGAGAATATACTTCAGAAATATAAGAACAACAAAGGGTCCAGTCTGGCTACGTGAATACACAGACTGGTCGAAGAACTCGCCCACTCACTCACTCACTCACTCACTCACTCACTCACTCACTCACTCACTCACTCACTCACTCACTCACTCACTCACTCACTCACTCACTCACTCACTCACTCACTCACTCACTCACTCACCCATTCATTCATTCATTCATTCATTCATTCATTCATTCATTCATCTATCCATTCATCCATCCAGCCAGTCTTCCAATTATTCATTCATTTATTCATTCATTCATTTTAGTGCTGATGTTACTGGGACTCCTGTTTCTAATCATGTTTCTGTTCAAACCTTTCGGCCAACAGACCAGTTCCGTCAGCGTCGTTGACCTCACTGATGACTAAATTATTTTAGGTAAGCATGTTTATTCTCATTTGTTTTTGAGTCCAACCAGGACCCAGTTTTTCAAAGCTTATAATGTTTTCAGCCGGGTACACATCTGACTGGCGATGGGGAAGCCGCATGTTCGACCCCCGACGGGTCGGCAATATTCTTTCGTGCAGATTGATCGTGATATCTTTTCTACGATCATTCTCTCCCTTCCGGATATTTCAGAAGGGCCGTTGTCAGATGTACATGTACACTGGACTGCTTATCAGCCCATGTATAAGCCTGCCCAGGAACAGTGTAGCCGGAATGACTCGGGCTTTGAAGGACTGTGAAAATGTTTACCTGGCGTTCGGGCTAAATATAACGGTTGCTTAGAACGTTGACGTGTTTGTAGGAAAATAGGCTATTATATTTAAGAAATAGATCAGTTCTAACTGTAATTTGTTGAGTAATAAATCACAGGTTGGAGGTCAGTTGTTAAGTAGATCAAATCACGAGCGCGTAGCGCGCGTGATTTGTCTACTTGCAACTGACCGACAAACTGTGATTTATTACTCAACAAATCACAGTCTAGAGCTGATCTATTTCGATTCTAACAGGCTGTTTGTTGTTCGAAGAAGAAAATAATACTTTTGTTATAAAATCACCTTTCAAAATGGTCCTTTTTTGTACCAGGTTTGATAACACTTTAGGCCTAAAAATAGCTGTGTTTCTGCTAAAATGTCGAAAGTAAGGGTTGTTTTATTTTATTTTTTGTCACATTTTTATTTCTGAAAAAAAAAGAAAAAAAAAAAAGAGCAAACCTCTTTGAAGGGCTAAAGTCACAGGATTTGGGGTATTAGTTTGGCTATTTTGACAGTTTTATGAATTTTCATCAGAAATGCTAGAAAATATTAAAGTCCGTAGTTAAGATATTTTTGTTGTTGTTGTTGTTGTTGTTGTTCTGGGTGGCCATAAAAATTGCAGGGTCGCCACAAAAAGATCAGGATCGGTCACGTCAGCGGAAACACATGTATAGTGAAATTCCGCTGTTAAGACCACCTAACATTAAGACTAATTCTGCTAATAAAAGCATATTTTGAAGGCTTCACTTAATTTTTCTTCGTGATCTCTGCCCTCAGTGTCAGCTGGTAATGGACCACCTTTTGGGACTGTTCAAAAGTGGTCTTAAAGACCACTTTTGAACAGTCCCAAAGGTGGTCTTAATATAGAAAATTTTACTATATATGTTAGGTTTAAACTAAAAACCAAACAAAACCATAACAAACCAAAACGTATACACAGACGCGTTCGGTCTTTGTTTGTTTGTTTGTTTGATTTTAGTTTTAACGTCCCCGTCAACACTATATAGGTCATTTTGGAGACGTCGCTTCCTATTTCGCTGGACTTTTACCCGACATTGAGATGAAATGACAGCTCAAGCCCTGCCGCCCAATGAAACCAATAGGGTTTATACACATGGACGGCACGACTCGCACCACTTTTCATCCGCTATTGATGTTTCCATTAGGGTCTGTTCTTTCATGTTTGTGTTTCTTTCCCTTTGGTGTCTCTGATGGGAGCTGTGGGTTGATTGTATCGAGTCCTGATCATTGCCTCCACTTATATTTAGAAAATCTAAGCAGTTTACCAGTACTCGTGTGCGGTCGACTTCAGCTCTGCGTGGAAGCACCATGCAGTCCAATCTATTTCTTCAAGCCCCGATAGGCGGGGGCGGAGACGCGTTCGGTATAGTCCACTCTTTTCTTATCTCAAAATTGGCTACTCATTACGATCATAAGTCCGCGAAACGAAGACCCCTCTACACCTCACTTTATATAGAGAAAAGTGGGGTTTACGGGGTAATACATTATCTGCCTTATTTTAGTTAAAGAACATAGATTGTGGTTACTCGTTAGAACCGCCTCAATGAGGCGGTTCTAACGAGCACCCGCAATCTATGTTGCAAGCATAAATAAGAAAGATGTCACAATTTTTACCTATAATATTTGTCATTTCTGACACCATGTTGGACGCCATTATTTCACATGGACATGCTTTCCTAATACTTCTGAAGAAAATCCGTGGTATTTTTTTATTTATTACATCTCATTTTTATTCATGATCGCGGCGTCGCTATTTACTTAAAATACACGGATTTTTGTCAAACTTGAAATAAATAAAAGTAACCATACATCCTTAATATTCGTAAAAGCTATACTTCGGAAGATCCCATGGGTTATACAGGGGTTTAATTATTACGTGCTTTCTTTTATTTCAGATGTATACTTGACAAGGACTGGGCTCACTGGAATTACACCCAAAATCAGCGTCGACAGAAATACTGTTGAAATGTTAGACTAATGGGCAAAATCAACAACGACAGTAATGTTATTGTAATGCTTAACTACGTAAAAAACAAATAAACTGAAAAAAAAAAAAACAAAAAAAAAAAACTCATTTTTGTGTCAGATTACCCTACACGTTAACAAATATCTTTGCATGCCAGACTAGGTAGCCCTACGATTTATCCCGTCTAGGTTATCCTACCCAGGTGCAAAATAGAAATCGTTTTCGCATATGTTTGATTAGTACTGGTTGAATACGGCCTGTCTGTCGCAAAGGTTCTTCACTCTGCACCACAGTGTTGTCATCTCAGTATGATGGACGTCGGCTACCTACGTTCAGTAGTAAACGTGGCGCAATATGAATGTGAGGGATAGACACAAAATCCGTCCCTCGGGATCACTGACGAGCCTCATGATGCCGAACTGTGACTCTTGGGACGGCTTTTTCTATCAACTCCTCACACTCATACGATTATTCTGCCCTCGTCCACCCGCTATCTCGACAGGTCATTTGCTGACATGACCGATCCCCGCCACAGTCACTGAGTCAAGTGACAGCTGCGCTGACTCACGAACACAGGGATAAGACGGCACCCTTGTCATTAAGAAAGCACGCCTATTCAAATACATTGTAAATTTTACCGAAGCAAAACGACAATTTTCAAAAGAAAAATTGTGATAGTTTTCTTATTTCTGCTCTAAATATAGTTTGTGGGCACATGTTAGAACCGCCTAGTTTTACTATAATAGTGGGGTTCAAGGGGGTCAGAAATTATATAGGTATGTTTTTGTGATGTGGCCAGTTCTTAAAAACACAAATTACGATTACACACCCTTGTGACATAGCACACTTTTTTCATATTTCCAAACTGGTTACTTTTCTGGTGAACGATTTGTGGTATGTTTCTTATTTATACTCCAAAGATAGGTTGTGGGTGTTCTTTAGAACCGCATTATTCAGGCGGTTCTATGTCTGGAAGCAAAAAAAAAAAAAAAAAAAAAAAAAAGGAAAATAATTTATGCCATTGTTAATCCCAGTTTCCATTGTATAAAGTGGGGCTTAGGTGGGTAGTCACGGACTTAACATGATGAGGTGATATTGCAACTGTTCATATTATTTAAATGTCAAATGTTGTTTAAAAAATTCATGTCATTGTACACTAGAATACATTTAATTGAAGTTTTTCTGTTCTTGTGGAAACACAGATTGTGGGTGCTTGTTACATTGTAGTATCACGGCAGTTCTCATGAGTTCCCACACTATGCTTTTGTGCTAAAAAAGAAACATATTCTATATCTTTGTTAAACCCAAACACTATATTTAGAGTATAATGAAGAATATATGACAAAATTTTATCATTAAAAAGTATGAAAGAATGACCCAGGTCACATGGATGTGATATCGTAATGTAGCACTGAGCATGTGAACACAATCTGTGTTTTGCTTGTTTGTTTGTAATGGAGTTTAACGGCACAGTCAACACTATTTTAGGTCATTTTTGAGCCGATCAGTTTACATATCCACACTGTTCCTGAACAGGCTTATACGTAAGCGGTAAACCAGTACAGTGAACATTATTTCGCCAGAAACTGACAACTGTCCTTCTTGAATCAACATAAGGGAGAGAATGACCGTAAAAAAGGTTTCATGATCAATCTCCGCGAAAGAATTTTACCGACCCCGGCAGGACTCGAACCCGCGTCCTCCTGATCACCAGTCAGACGCGCATCCGGCTGAGCTACCGAGGCCGGTAGTCTGTGTTTTGGCACAGATATAAGTGCAATCATGTAAATCCTGGAAACAAAACGTAACCCTCAGTAGTTCGAACTACCTCTATTTCAAACAAAGTTTCATTATCCCGAAGGTATTCGAGTTGTTGAGGTTCGACTATAGTTTGAATTCCGAGTTTGCTACGTGATACCAAGACTTCTACCTTGTAAGACTCTTTATTTCTTGCCCCCCTTTACGATAACACACCCATGCGACATAGTGCATCTTTTCACATCTACAAAATGACTACTTTTCTGATGAAAATTCGTGATATTTTTCTTATTTGTACTGCAAACATAGGTTGTGGGTGCTCGTTAGAACCGACTCGTTGAGGCGGTTCTAACGAGTACCCACAACCTATGTCTTGGAGCAGAAATAAGAAAAAATAATGTATACCCCCATAAACTCCAGTTTTCTCTATACAAAGTGGGGTTTAGGGGGGGGGGGTCTTCATTTCACGGACTTGTTCATGTGATGCTTTCATTTCTGAATCGAATTACCGACGTCCATTATACTGGCCTGATAATACTGTGACGTCAAAAGCTCTCTAGTTTCTTCTAATTTATCTCGCCTGAGCCAAAGGCTCCTGGGGTAAGCTCCGTCGTCTGTCGTCCGTCCGTCAGTTGTAACTCAACCATATTAAAAAAATCTTCCCTGAAACCTCTGGGATAATTGAAACCAAATCAGATGTAGACGCTTCACGGGTTTGGTGAACAAAAATCATTCGTAAAATCTTGCCCACATGACCAAGATGGCAGCCATGTCCATATACGGCTCAAACCTTTAAAACACATCTCATCCAGACTCACTAGCCAAAATCGGTGGGGTATTTTCGAACACTATTGTTGCCTGTTCCCTGAGGGTAGGTACGTATGATATGAATATCTATGAATGGCAAAGGTCAAAGTCATCAGGCAAAGTTCACCCAAGGTCGCTTGTATTGCAGGTTCATTTCTAAGGATACTTTCTCTATAAGTTCTGGTCCAATTTCAGTTAAATTTCATATGCTGCTCACTGGCAACGAACGAACCAAAATTCGATTAAGTGGTTTTTGTCACTTGATCTAAATGGCCGCCATGCCCAAATATTGTAAAGACCTCAAAAATCTTCTTCTACAGAATCACTATGTAAATTGCCTTGAAACTTGGTCGTATGTAGCATTAGGTGGCGAAGAATTGCCAAGTGTTTTCGAAACTGACACTAGGTTGACCCTGACCTATTTAACTTCAAGGTCAATTTTGGTATCTTGGGCTTTTGAATTGAAAAAACAACAACAAAAAAAAAAAAAAAAAAAAAAAAAGCAAATGATGCATTATTCGAAAACTATTGTGGTCTATAACATGAGAGAAGGTGCTATATGAAACTTTGTAAGTACTATGATGCGACTAACTGCTATCAGAATTGTTCAAACTAGAGACCCAAACGTGCCAGAAATAGCTCACCTGGATCAGGCTGGCCATGCTAAGTCACACTGCCATAAACGTGAGCAAGTCCGTGAAATAAAGACCCCACCTAAACCCCACTTTATATAGAGAAAACTGGGGTTTACGGGGGCAAATATTATTTTCCTTATTTCTGCTCCAAAACATTGGTTGTGGGTACTCGTTAGAACCGCCTCAATGAGGCGGTTCTAACAAGCGCCCAAAACCTATGTTAAGAGTATAAATAATAAAAAATATCACACATTTTTATCAGAAAAATTACCTTTTTTGAGGTTAGAAGACTGTACTATATCACACGGTGTTATCATAATGTGCATAGTAGCCAACATAGCTATTCCATGTAATACTAGATAGATTACCTTTGGTTATCCTGAATCTGTATGTTCCCTGGATTACTTCTAGGTCCTACGATTTCTCAGTGTATTGCTACAATCCAAATATTTTGACTGTCAGGATATCTCTGTGGGTCTGTGATAATGGAACTCATTAAAAATAAACACATACTGCCAGAAAGGGATGACTGCCGCTGCTACTTACCTACTTCACCACTACAATTTATCTAACTGACAGCTGCTGGATTCCAAAACTCCTAAGTCCAATTCTATGGACAACTGCCTTCACCTACAAGTAATACCTTCTGAATTACTTGTAAACAGTGAAGTCTCTGATCCGTGTTCAGTTTTCTGGCTCTCCACTGTTTGCGTATCTTCTTTTTGGGTTGATTATTTAGCAGTTAATCAATGAAGTTAGAAGTTTCCATACATTTGTACGATTGTACATGTGATCAATAAAGTTAAACTTAGCACATATGAGCAGGTTGATCTGTGCCCTCTCTGGCTACAAATGTCAGAAACAACAGGTTTTATTGTGGCACTGCTCATTTATGTATACTTTTCTAAATTCCCAGTTACATGTAGCATCTTTAGCCCATGACTGTCTTTTATCTACATGTAGCACCACCAGTTGCAATTGTTCTATTGCGTTTCAATTGCATATACCTTCAAAGAATCGGAGGCCTGTGCGTGATCATCTGTTTCGCTAAGCAAATGGAACTTAAGTTCCAAATCTTTTGTGAATAGAAACACAGGGTATCTAATAAAAGGTTACATGTATCAAATTTTAGAAATCTTGTGCTAATTGTAAGTTTTTATGGTGTTAAATATTGGCTTTTGTAATGATTCATTCTGCGAAATTGTCACAGCGACTTCTTGGGTGTTTAAAACAATACCCTAGGCTGGCGTGTTCAGTTTGGGCTTTTGCTTGGAAAAAATGAGTCATCTAGCCAAAACAAAATAAATTCTGAGTATTTTTCATTGTAAGTAACTATGGCAACAGAAGCGATTAAATGTATAAGAGCTGTTTTGATCTGGTATAAATTGTGGGACCTCGTTTGAATCGCCTCGATGTTTAAAATATAGATTATGGGCAATCGTTAGAATCGCCTCTCATTCTATATTGTAGAGCGGAAATAAGAAAAATTATATATACCCCTATAAACCCCAGTTTTACTACTTAAAAGGGGGGTGGGGTGGGGTGGGGTTTAAGGGGGTCAAAATTATATACAGTCGAACTTCGATGGCTCGAACCCCTTTGGGACCATGAACAGTTGTTCGAAACAGTGGTAGTTCGAGCCCCGGAGGGTTACTATCAGTGCCATATCAGGATGCATAATGGAGATAATTGTGATATATCTTTTCAGTGTTCTATATTATAGGTGTATGCTGTGTGTACTCAGTAGAATCGCCTCATCGAGGCGATTCTAATGAGTACACACAGCATACATTTGCCAGATAAAAGAACATATCCCTACATTATCCCTATATGGTATTTGGAGGAATTCCCTGCGGACACAATAACGGGTTCGACCCATCCATGGTAAACGAGCCATCGGGGTTCGAGCCATCGAAGTTACACTGTAGGCGTATTTTCTTGATGTGTATGGATTCTTTGGTGCGTGCATAGTTTATTTATTCATGGCTACGCCAGTGCCATATAAGGAAGAGCATTACAATCTTCTTGTTTGAAACTTAAACAAGTTCCCCAGAGAAGACAACAGCCCGCCCCGGAAGTAACATATCTTTAATAGACTGAAATCGGAAAAAAATCTGGTTGTGTGAATCAGGAAGGCCCAAACATTTGATATGTTTGTGTGTGTGTGAATTCGGGTTTAACGTCGCTTTCAACATTTTTTCAGTCATATCACGACGGTGTCTGGTTGCGACAGGGAGCTCAATGCTCACTTTTATAGTGCTGCCTCACTGAAGTATCATTTCCCATACACATTACATGATACCACACCCAGTCACATTATCCTGACACTGGGTCGACCAGTCCTAGCTCTACCCCGTAAATCTGAGTGCCAAGCGAGGAGCAGCTGGTACCATTTTTAACGACTTTGGTATGTCGCGGCCCGGGATCGATCCCGTGACCTCCCGTTCCCCGGAGCGGACACTCTACCAACTGAGCTATCGGGGCAAACATTTGATATACAGCCTCTACCAACATTGTTTAAATCGTAGCCCTGGGACTAAAATGACCATATTTTGACCCCATTGAACCCCACTTTTATAAAGTAAAAATGGGGTTTACAGGGGTAAACCTTATTTTTCTTATTTCTGCTCAAAAATATATATTGTGGGTACTCGTTAGAACCGCCTCATCGAGGCGGTTCTAACGAGTACAAACAGTCTATATTTTGAGCAGAAATAAGAAAAATTTCACAATTTTTTCATCTAAAAATTTTAGTTTTTTTTTCGGCGGAAAACTTTACAATGTATTTACAATGTATTTGTATAGGCATGTTTTCGTTATGCTTACCTCAGACTTGTATAATATACACAGTCAAAAAAGTTCCTATACCTAAAATTGCTTCTGTTACTATAGCTACTACAGATAAAAACTACACAAAGTTTGTTATGTTTTGATAAGAAGACTCATTTTTCCGTGCAAAAGCACCATTCGTTTTTGTTTTCGTAAACACATCATCGTCGACAATTGCTTTAAACACCCAAGTGGTCACTGTGTCATTTTCGCAGAGAAAATCATTAAAACATGCTATGATTTAACATCACAAAATTTCTCTTTCTAAAATTTGATACATTTGACATTTCTTTGGATACCATTTGCGTCTATTCACAAAAAAATTTGGAACTTTAGTTGCATCAGCTACGAGAAACAGGCTATCAAATATTGACCTCAAATTCTTAGAAGTTGTGTGCCAATAATGCTTTACAATGGGTACTCCATAGAAAATCGCAATCGATAGTGCTACATGCTACATGAATGTTCTGTATTTTTACCATCATGATGAAAAGCAATGGTGGACACAAAGCGTTTTTGGAAAAAATGGCAAAAATTGATTGACAAAAATAAAATTACAGCAGTTCGAAAATTGCCATATTTTTAATTGCAAGGGAGATAATTTGAGAATTTCAAAAATTTAAACCTCGCTTATGCCAAGATCATTTGGCAAACTTCGCCTCAGGTCACTAGGAATGCAGGTCAAGCGGTATTTCAAAGGACATTTTTTTTCTAAAACTGCAGGGCAAAATTCAGATAAATTTCATATGCAGCCTACTGATAACAGTGGAACAAACACTTTGTTTAAATGAACAAGATGGCCTTCACACCCAAATATGGTAAAAACCTGTAAAAGACTTCTTCTCCGGAAATACAGGGCCAATTTCCTCGAACTTTGTAAGTACTATGATGCGACTAACTGCTATCAGAATTGTTCAAACTAGAGACCCAAACGTGCCAGAAATAGCTCACCTGGATCAGGCTGGCCATGCTAAGTCACACTGCCATAAACGTGAGCAAGTCCGTGAAATAAAGACCCCACCTAAACCCCACTTTATATAGAGAAAACTGGGGTTCACGGGGGCAAATATTATTTTCCTTATTTCTGCTCCAAAACATTGGTTGTGGGTACTCGTTAGAACCGCCTCAATGAGGCGGTTCTAACAAGCGCCCAAAACCTATGTTAAGAGTATAAATAATAAAAATATCACACATTTTTATCAGAAAAATTACCTTTTTTGAGGTTAGAAGACTGTACTATATCACACGGTGTTATCATAATGTGCATAGTGGCCAACATAGCTATTCCATGTAATACTAGATAGATTACCTTTAGTTATCCTGAATCTGAATGTTCCCTGGATTACTTCTAGGTCCTACGATTTCTCAGTGTATTGCTACAATCCAAATATTTTGACTGTCAGGATATCTCTGTGGGTCTGTGATAATGGAACTCATAAAATAAACACATACTGCCAGAAAGGGATGACTGCCGCTGCTACTTACCTACTTCACCACTACAATTTATCTAACTGACAGCTGCTGGATTCCAAAACTTCTAAGTCCAATTCTATGGACAACTGCCTTCACCTACAAGTAATACCTTCTGAATTACTTGTAAACAGTGAAGTCTCTGATCCGTGTCCAGTTTTCTGGCTCTCCACTGTTTGCGTATCTTCTTTTTGGGTTGATTATTTAGCAGTTAATCAATGAAGTTAGAAGTTTCCATACATTTGTACGATTGTACATGTGATCAATAAAGTTAAACTTAGCACATATGAGCAGGTTGATCTGTGCCCTCTCTGGCTACAAATGTCAGAAACAACAGGTTTTATTGTGGCACTGCTCATTTATGTATACTTTTCTAAATTCCCAGTTACATGTAGCATTTTTAGCCCATGACTGTCTTTTATCTACATGTAGCACCACCAGTTGCAATTGTTCTATTGCGTTTCAATTGCATATACCTTCAAAGAATCGGAGGCCTGTGCGTGATCATCTGTTTCTCTAAGCAAACGGAACTTAAGTTCCAAATCTTTTGTGAATAGAAACACAGGGTATCTAATAAAAGGTTACATGTATCAAATTTTAGAAATCTTGTGCTAAGTGTAAGTTTTTATGGTGTTAAATATTGGCTTTTGTAATGATTCATTCTGCGAAATTGTCACAGCGACTTCTTGGGTGTTTAAAACAATACCCTAGGCTGGCGTGTTCAGTTTGGGCATTTGCTTGGAAAAAATGAGTCATCTAGCCAAAACAAAATAAATTCTGAGTATTTTTCATTGTAAGTAACTATGGCAACAGAAGCGATTAAATGTATAAGAGCTGTTTTGATCTGGTATAAATTGTGGGACCTCGTTTGAATCGCCTCGATGTTTAAAATATAGATTATGGGCAATCGTTAGAATCGCCTCTCATTCTATATTGTAGAGCGGAAATAAGAAAAATTATATATACCCCTATAAACCCCAGTTTTACTACTTAAAAGGGGGGGGGGTGGGGTGGGGTTTAAGGGGGTCAAAATTATATACAGTCGAACTTCGATGGCTCGAACCCCTTTGGGACCATGAACAGTTGTTCGAAACAGTGGTAGTTCGAGCCCCGGAGGGTTACTATCAGTGCCATATCAGGATGCATAATGGAGATAATTGTGATATATCTTTTCAGTGTTCTATATTATAGGTGTATGCTGTGTGTACTCAGTAGAATCGCCTCATCGAGGCGATTCTAATGAGTACACACAGCATACATTTGCCAGATAAAAGAACATATCCCTACATTATCCCTATATGGTATTTGGAGGAATTCCCTGCGGACACAATAACGGGTTCGACCCATACATGGTAAACGAGCCATCGGGGTTCGAGCCATCGAAGTTACACTGTAGGCATATTTTCTTGATGTGTATGGATTCTTTGGTGCGTGCATAGTTTATTTATTCATGGCTACGCCAGTGCCATATAAGGAAGAGCATTACAATCTTCTTGTTTGAAACTTAAACAAGTTACCTAGGGAAGACAACAGCCCGCCCCTGAAGTAACGTACTCTTTAATAGACTGAAATCGGAAAAAATCTGGTTGTGTGAATCAGGAAGGCGCAAATATTTGATATGTGTGTGTGTGTGTGCGAATTCGGGTTTAACGTCGCTTTCAACAATTTTTCAGTCATATCACGACGGTGTCTGGTTGCGACAGGGAGCTCAATGCTCACTTTTATAGTGCTGCCTCACTGAAGTATCATTTCCCATACACATTACATGATACCACACCCAGTCACATTATCCTGACACTGGGTCGACCAGTCCTAGCTCTACCCCGTAAATCTGAGTGCCAAGCGAAGAGCAGCTGGTACCATTTTTAACGACTTTGGTATGTCGCGGCCCGGGATCGAACCCGTGACCTCCCGTTCCCCGGAGTGGACACTCTACCAACTGAGCTATCGGGGCAAACATTTGATATACAGCCTCTACCAACATTGTTTAAATCGTAGCCCTGGGACTAAAATGACCCTATTTTGACCCCATTGAACCCCACTTTTATAAAGTAAAAATGGGGTTTACAGGGGTAAACTTTATTTTTCTTATTTCTGCTCAAAATATATATTGTGGGTACTCGTTAGAACCGCCTCATCGAGGCGGTTCTAACGAGTACAAACAGTCTATATTTTGAGCAGAAATAAGAAATTTTTTCATCTAAAAATTTTAGTTTTTTTTTCGGCGGAAAACTTTACAATGTATTTACAATGTATTTGTATAGGCATGTTTTCGTTATGCTTACCTCAGACTTGTATAATATACACAGTCAAAAAAGTTCCTATACCTAAAATTGCTTCTGTTACTATAGCTACTACAGATAAAAACTACACAAAGTTTGTTATGTTTTGATAAGAAGACTCATTTTTCCGTGCAAAAGCACCATTCGTTTTTGTTTTCGTAAACACATCATCGTCGACATTGCTTTAAACACCCAAGTGGTCACTGTGTCATTTTCGCAGAGAAAATCATTAAAACATGCTATGATTTAACATCACAAAATTTCTCTTTCTAAAATTTGATACATTTGACATTTCTTTGGATACCATTTGCGTCTATTCACAAAAAATTTGGAACTTTAGTTGCATCAGCTACGAGAAACAGGCTATCAAATATTGACCTCAAATTCTTAGAAGTTGTGTGCAAATAATGCTTTACAATGGGTACTCCATAGAAAATCGCAATCGATAGTGCTACATGCTACATGAATGTTCTGTATTTTTACCATCGTCATGAAAAGCAATGGTGGACACAAAGCGTTTTTGGAAAAATTGGCAAAAATTGATTGACAAAAATAAAAATTACAGCAGTTCGAAAATTGCCATATTTTTAATTGCAAGGGAGATAATTTGAGAATTTCAAAAATTTAAACCTCGCTTATGCCAAAATCATCTGGCAAACTTCGCCTCAGGTCACTAGGAATGCAGGTCAAGCGGTATTTCAAAGGACATTTTTTTTCTAAAACTGCAGGGCAAAATTCAGATAAATTTCATATGCAGCCTACTGATAACAGTGGAACAAACACTTTGTTTAAATGAACAAGATGGCCTTCACACCCAAATATGGTAAAAACCTGTAAAAGACTTCTTCTCCGGAAATACAGGGCCAATTTCCTCGAACTTTGTAAGTTCTATGATGCGACTAACTGCTATCAGAATTGTTCAAACTAGAGACCCAAACGTGCCAGAAATAGCTCACCTGGATCTGGCTGGCCATGCTAAGTCACACTGCCATAAACTTGAGCAAGTCCGTGAAATAAAGACCCCACCTTAACCCCACTTTATATAGAGAAAACTGGGGTTTACGGGGGCAAATATTATTTTCCTTATTTCTGCTCCAAAACATTGGTTGTGGGTACTCGTTAGAACCACCTCAATGAGGCGGTTCTAACAAGCGCCCAAAACCTATGTTAAGAGTATAAATAATAAAAATATCACACATTTTTATCAGAAAAATTACCTTTTTTGAGGTTAGAAGACTGTACTTTATCACACGGTGTTATCATAATGTGCATAGTAGCCAACATAGCTATTCCATGTAATACTAGATAGATTACCTTTGGTTATCCTGAATCTGTATGTTCCCTGGATTACTTCTAGGTCCTACGATTTCTCAGTGTATTGCTACAATCCAAATATTTTGACTGTCAGGATATCTCTGTGGGTCTGTGATAATGGAACTCATTAAAAATAAACACATACTGCCAGAAAGGGATGACTGCCGCTGCTACTTACCTACTTCACCACTACAATTTATCTAACTGACAGCTGCTGGATTCCAAAACTCCTAAGTCCAATTCTATGGACAACTGCCTTCACCTACAAGTAATACCTTCTGAATTACTTGTAAACAGTGAAGTCTCTGATCCGTGTTCAGTTTTCTGGCTCTCCACTGTTTGCGTATCTTCTTTTTGGGTTGATTATTTAGCAGTTAATCAATGAAGTTAGAAGTTTCCATACATTTGTACGATTGTACATGTGATCAATAAAGTTAAACTTAGCACATATGAGCAGGTTGATCTGTGCCCTCTCTGGCTACAAATGTCAGAAACAACAGGTTTTATTGTGGCACTGCTCATTTATGTATACTTTTCTAAATTCCCAGTTACATGTAGCATCTTTAGCCCATGACTGTCTTTTATCTACATGTAGCACCACCAGTTGCAATTGTTCTATTGCGTTTCAATTGCATATACCTTCAAAGAATCGGAGGCCTGTGCGTGATCATCTGTTTCGCTAAGCAAATGGAACTTAAGTTCCAAATCTTTTGTGAATAGAAACACAGGGTATCTAATAAAAGGTTACATGTATCAAATTTTAGAAATCTTGTGCTAATTGTAAGTTTTTATGGTGTTAAATATTGGCTTTTGTAATGATTCATTCTGCGAAATTGTCACAGCGACTTCTTGGGTGTTTAAAACAATACCCTAGGCTGGCGTGTTCAGTTTGGGCATTTGCTTGGAAAAAATGAGTCATCTAGCCAAAACAAAATAAATTCTGAGTATTTTTCATTGTAAGTAACTATGGCAACAGAAGCGATTAAATGTATAAGAGCTGTTTTGATCTGGTATAAATTGTGGGACCTCGTTTGAATCGCCTCGATGTTTAAAATATAGATTACGGGCAATCGTTAGAATCGCCTCTCATTCTATATTGTAGAGCGGAAATAAGAAAAATTATATATACCCCTATAAACCCCAGTTTTACTACTTAAAAGGGGGGGGGTGGGGTTTAAGGGGGTCAAAATTATATACAGTCGAACTTCGATGGCTCGAACCCCTTTGGGACCATGAACAGTTGTTCGAAACAGTGGTAGTTCGAGCCCCGGAGGGTTACTATCAGTGCCATATCAGGATGCATAATGGAGATAATTGTGATATATCTTTTCAGTGTTCTATATTATAGGTGTATGCTGTGTGTACTCAGTAGAATCGCCTCATCGAGGCGATTCTAATGAGTACACACAGCATACATTTGCCAGATAAAAGAACATATCCCTACATTATCCCTATATGGTATTTGGAGGAATTCCCTGCGGACACAATAACGGGTTCGACCCATACATGGTAAACGAGCCATCGGGGTTCGAGCCATCGAAGTTACACTGTAGGCATATTTTCTTGATGTGTATGGATTCTTTGGTGCGTGCATAGTTTATTTATTCATGGCTACGCCAGTGCCATATAAGGAAGAGCATTACAATCTTCTTGTTTGAAACTTAAACAAGTTACCTAGGGAAGACAACAGCCCGCCCCTGAAGTAACGTACTCTTTAATAGACTGAAATCGGAAAAAATCTGGTAGTGTGAATCAGGAAGGCGCAAACATTTGATATGTGTGTGTGTGTGTGAATTCGGGTTTAACGTCGCTTTCAACAATTTTTCAGTCATATCACGACGGTGTCTGGTTGCGACAGTGAGCTCAATGCTCACTTTTATAGTGCTGCCTCACTGAAGTATCATTTCCCATACACATTACATGATACCACACCCAGTCACATTATCCCGACACTGGGTCGACTAGTCCTAGCTCTACCCCGTAAATCTGAGTGCCAAGCGAGGAGCAGCTGGTACCATTTTTAACGACTTTGGTATGTCGCGGCCCGGGATCGAACCCGTGACCTCCCGTTCCCCGGAGCGGACACTCTACCAACTGAGCTATCGGGGCAAACATTTGATATACAGCCTCTACCAACATTGTTTAAATCGTAGCCCTTGGACTAAAATGACCATATTTTGACCCCATTGAACCCCACTTTTATAAAGTAAAAATGGGGTTTACAGGGGTAAACCTTATTTTTCTTATTTCTATATTTTGAGCAGAAATAAGAAAAATTTCACAATTTTTCATCTAAAAATTTTAGTTTTTTTTTTCGGCGGAAAACTTTACAATGTATTTACAATGTATTTGTATAGGCATGTTTTCGTTATGCTTACCTCAGACTTGTATAATATACACAGTCAAAAAAGTTCCTATACCTAAAATTGCTTCTGTTACTATAGCTACTACAGATAAAAACTACACAAAGTTTGTTATGTTTTGATAAGAAGACTCATTTTTCCGTGCAAAAGCATCATTCGTTTTTGTTTTCGTAAACACATCATCGTCGACAATTGCTTTAAACACCCAAGTGGTCACTGTGTCATTTTCGCAGAGAAAATCATTAAAACATGCTATGATTTAACATCACAAAATTTCTCTTTCTAAAATTTGATACATTTGACATTTCTTTGGATACCATTTGCGTCTATTCACAAAAAATTTGGAACTTTAGTTGCATCAGCTACGAGAAACAGGCTATCAAATATTGACCTCAAATTCTTAGAAGTTGTGTGCAAATAATGCTTTACAATGGGTACTCCATAGAAAATCGCAATCGATAGTGCTACATGCTACATGAATGTTCTGTATTTTGACCATCATGATGAAAAGCAATGGTGGACACAAAGCGTTTTTGGAAAAATTGGCAAAAATTGATTGACAAAAATAAAAATTACAGCAGTTCGAAAATTGCCATATTTTTAATTGCAAGGGAGATAATTTGAGAATTTCAAAAAATTAAACCTCGCTTATGCCAAGATCATTTGGCAAACCGTCGCCTCAGGTCACTAGGAATGCAGGTCAAGCGGTATTTCAAAGGACATTTTTTTTTCTAAAACTGCAGGGCAAAATTCAGATAAATTTCATATGCAGCCTACTGATAAAAGTGGAACAAACACTTTATTTAAATGAACAAGATGGCCTTCACACCCAAATATGGTAAAAACCTGTAAAAGACTTCTTCTCCGGAAATACAGGGCCAATTTCCTCGAACTTTGTAAGTACTATGATGCGACTAACTGCTATCAGAATTGTTCAAACTAGAGACCCAAACGTGCCAGAAATAGCTCACCTGGATCAGGCTGGCCATGCTAAGTCACACTGCCATAAACGTGAGCAAGTCCGTGAAATAAAGACCCCACCTAAACCCCACTTTATATAGAGAAAACTGGGGTTTACTGGGGCAAATATTATTTTCCTTATTTCTGCTCCAAAACATTGGTTGTGGGTACTCGTTAGAACCGCCTCAATGAGGCGGTTCTAACAAGCGCCCAAAACCTATGTTAAGAGTATAAATAATAAAAATATCACACATTTTTATCAGAAAAAATACCTTTTTTGAGGTTAGAAGACTGTACTATATCACACGGTGTTATCATAATGTGCATAGTAGCCAACATAGCTATTCCATGTAATACTAGATAGATTACCTTTGGTTATCCTGAATCTGTATGTTCCCTGGATTACTTCTAGGTCCTACGATTTCTCAGTGTATTGCTACAATCCAAATATTTTGACTGTCAGGATATCTCTGTGGGTCTGTGATAATGGAACTCATTAAAAATAAACACATACTGCCAGAAAGGGATGACTGCCGCTGCTACTTACCTACTTCACCACTACAATTTATCTAACTGACAGCTGCTGGATTCCAAAACTCCTAAGTCCAATTCTATGGACAACTGCCTTCACCTACAAGTAATACCTTCTGAATTACTTGTAAACAGTGAAGTCTCTGATCCGTGTTCAGTTTTCTGGCTCTCCACTGTTTGCGTATCTTCTTTTTGGGTTGATTATTTAGCAGTTAATCAATGAAGTTAGAAGTTTCCATACATTTGTACGATTGTACATGTGATCAATAAAGTTAAACTTAGCACATATGAGCAGGTTGATCTGTGCCCTCTCTGGCTACAAATGTCAGAAACAACAGGTTTTATTGTGGCACTGCTCATTTATGTATACTTTTCTAAATTCCCAGTTACATGTAGCATCTTTAGCCCATGACTGTCTTTTATCTACATGTAGCACCACCAGTTGCAATTGTTCTATTGCGTTTCAATTGCATATACCTTCAAAGAATCGGAGGCCTGTGCGTGATCATCTGTTTCGCTAAGCAAATGGAACTTAAGTTCCAAATCTTTTGTGAATAGAAACACAGGGTATCTAATAAAAGTTACATGTATCAAATTTTAGAAATCTTGTGCTAAGTGTAAGTTTTTATGGTGTTAAATATTGGCTTTTGTAATGATTCATTCTGCGAAATTGTCACAGTGACCTCTTGGGTGTTTAAAACAATACCCTAGGCTGGCGGGTTCAGTTTGGGCTTTTGTTTGGAAAAAATGAGTCATCTAGCCAAAACAAAACAAATTCTGAGTATTTTTCATTGTAAGTAACTATGGCAAAAGCTAGATTAAATGTATAAGAACTGTTTTGATCTGGTATAGATTGTGGGTACTCGTTTGAATCGCCTCGATGTTAAAAATATAGATTATGGGCAATCGTTAGAATCGCCTCTCATTCTATATTGTAGAGCGGAAATAAGAAAAATTATATATACCCCTGTAAACCCCAGTTTTACTACTTAAAAGTGGGTTTTAAGGGGGTCAAAATTATATAGGCGTATTTTCTTGATGTGTAACTGATTCTATGGATTCTTTGGTGCGTGCCTAGTTTATTTATTCATGGCTACCCCAGTGCCATATAGGGAAGAGCATTACAATGTTCTTGTTTGAAACTTAAACAAGTTCCCTAGAGAAGACAACAGCCCGCCCCGGAAGTAACATATCTTTAATAGACTGAAATCGGAAAAAAATCTGGTTGTGTGAATCAGGAAGGCGCAAACATTTGATATGTGTGTGTGTGTGTGTGTGTGTTTGTGTGTGTGCATTCGGGTTTAACGTCGCTTTCAACTATTTTTCAGTCATATCACGACGGTGTCTGGTTGCGACAGGGAGCTCAATGCTCACGTTTATAGTGTTGCTTTATTGAAGTATCATTTCCCATACACATTACATGATACCACACCCAGTCACATTATCCTGACACTGGGTCGACCAGTCCTAGCTCTACCCCGTAAATCTGAGTGCCAAGCGAGGAGCAGCTGGTACCATTTTTAACGACTTTGGTATGTCGCGGCCCGGGATCGAACCCGTGGCCTCCCGTTCCCCGGAGCAGACACTCTACCATCTGAGCTATCGGGGCAAACATTTGATATACAGCCTCTACCAACATTGTTTAAATCGTAGCCCTGGGACTAAAATGACCCCATTTTGACCCCATTGAACCCCACTTTTATGAAGTAAAAATGGGGTTTACAGGGGTAAACCTTATTGTTCTTATTTCTGCTCAAAAATATAGATTGTGGGTACTCGTTAGAACCGCTCACCGAGGCGGTTCTAACGAGTACAAACAGTCTATATTTTGAGCAGAAATAAGAAAAATATCACAATTTTTCATCTAAAAATTTTAGGTTTTTTTTTCGGCGGAAAACTTTACAATGTATTTGTATAGGCATGTTTTCGTTATGCTTACCTCAGGCTTGTATAATATACTCAGTCAAAAAGTTCCTATACCTAAAATTGCTTCTGTTACTATAGCTACTACAGATAAAAACTACACAAAGTTTGTTATGTTTTGGTAAGAAGACTCATTTTTCCGTGCAAAAGCACCATTCGTTTTTGTTTTCGTAAACACATCATCGTCGACAATTGCTTTAAACACCCAAGTGGTCACTGTGTCATTTTCGCAGAGAAAATCATTAAAACATGCTATGATTTAACATCACAAAATGTCCCTGTACCCTACGTTTCTAAATTTTGATACATTTGACATTTCTTTGGATACCATTTGCGTCTATTCACAAAAAATTTGGAACTTTAGTTGCATCAGCTACGAGAAACAGGCTATCAAATATTGACCTCAAATTCTTAGAAGTTGTGTGCAAATAATGCCTTACAATGGGAACTCCATAGAAAATCGCAATCGATAGTGCTACATGCTACATGAATGTTCTGTATTTTTACCATCATGATGAAAAGCAATGATGGACACAAAGCGTTTTTGGAAAAAATGGCAAAAATTGATTGACAGGAATAAAAATTACAGCAGTTCGAAAATTGGTATATTTTTAATTGCAAGGGAGATAATTTGAGAATTTCAAAAATTTAAACCTCGCTTAAAATGCGAGATCATGAGATATTGTAAAAGTGAAGTGTTATTCGATGTTCAGAGAATATTGTCTTCCATCTTAGACAAAAAAGAACTTTCTGCGCATGCGCAATGGCGCATGCGCAATGTCCGTTTTCTACCAAAATCTTTCTAGGCACATATTGGAAGACAACTCTAGAGCAGAAAGGTATGGACAAATGCAAGTTTGAGCATTCTCTAGCTAAACGTCCGATTTAAATGTCTACAGCCAAATTTAGCTCAATAGCTGCCAGATATCTAGTGAGTTTCACCCGAAAGTTGGTATAGTTACTTTTTTGACTAAGTATATATTATGTCTTCTTGTGTGGCAAACGAGCGCGTGAGACTTTGACTCATCACGGAAAGCGTACCATATTTATACCCCCGTTTTGAAAAACAAAAACATCAACAACAAAAAATCCCGAGAGTTATACTGCTGTACATCTGCTCTTCCGTCCGTCCATTTCTCAAGAACCGTAAACGATAGAACCCCATACTCAGTACACGACGATGCAAACATGAGGACTTGAATCGTGTAAATGATAAATGGCTTTCTCTGCTTATTCGTTAATTTGTTATTTCATTTTTCTTTCTCTCCTAATGTAGGCCAATATTAAAAGCTTTCGTCAAAGATTTCTCAGGAACTGCAAAAGCTAGAAGCCTCAAACTTGGAATACCCTGTAATAAGTATCACGTGAGCAAGTCCATAAATGACCCCCCCCCCCCAACTCGCCCCCATAAAAACCACTCTAAATATAGAGAAAACTGGATTTAACGGAGTATATTTCTGCTCGAAGACACACATAGGTTGTGGGTACTTGTTAGAACCCCCTCAACCTTTGGAGCGCTTTGGTGTAGGAGCGCTTTGGTGCAGTGGTAGCGCGTCGGATTAGTGATCAAGAGGCTGCGGGTTCGAGCCTCACGCTGACCAAAGAGTTGTGCACTTGAGCAAGGCACTTCATCCACATTGCTTAAAAAAAGTACTGGTTACCACCAAGGAAATCCTGCTCGTAATGCTCAGGTGTGAGCGAGTAGCAGTTATAGGAGAAACCCCTCCCCCCACCCCCCCCCCCCAAAAAAAAAAAAAAAAAAAAAAACAAACAAACTATTTTTGCAAAAAATCACGGATTTTCATAAGAAAAGTAGTCATTTCAGGGATGTGAAAAATACGCTGTGTGTTATCGTAATAATTATGACTGGACAATGACATTTTTTTTTTGGTTTTGGTTTTACGGCCCTTTCAAGATTATTTCACTCAAATCGAGCCGATCGTTAATCAGAGGTGGGCGAAAACCGGAGTACCCGGAGAAAAACCACAGACAATGACATTACGAAAACACGCCTATACTAACACATGTGAATTTTACCACCAAAAAAATCAAAATTTTCGGATGAAATAAATTTCGATACTTTTCTTATTTCTGCTCAAAACATAGTTTGTGGATACTCGTTAGAACCGCCCACACTCTATGTTTTTGAGCAGAAATAAGAAAAATAGTACATACCCCTGCAAACACCAGTTTTACTGTATAAATTTAAATAGGCATGTTTTCGTGATGAGCATTTTCACCTGATTTGTTCATTAGACGACCCAAAAATTGTATACTATCCAATAATGATGGCTTATATTTTGTAAGAGACAATGTTTTTATTTTTATTTTGTCTGTCCTTTCATTTGTTTTACCGAATTGAATGCATCACGAAAACATGCCTATGTAGTTTTGACCCCCTTGAACCCCAGTTTTATATAGTGAAACGTCGGTTTATAGGGGTAAACCTTATTTTTTTATTTCTGTTCTAAAATCTAAATTGTGGGTACTCGTTATAACCACCTCAATGAGGCGGTTCTAACGAGTACCCACAATCTATATTTTGAAGAAAAAGTTCACAATTTTTCATCTGAAAATCTTCTTTTTTTCGGCGGTAAAGTTAAGATTGTATTTGCATAGGCGTGTTTTCGTAATGTTTTTATTTCTATTTTGTCTGTTCTTTCATTTGTTTTTACCGAATTGAATGTTTAAATTTTTCGTCAAAGATTTCTCAAGCACTATTAAAGCTAAAAGCCGCAAACTTGGTATGCAGTGCAATTATGATGAGTTGTACTGTGTAAGATACAATGGACATTCTCGTTTTATTTGTTCATCTGTTCAGCTGTTCTTTCATTATTCTTTCTGTCTATTTAGACAATTGTTAAATTTTCTTCAAAGATTTCTCAGGAACTATTCAAGATAGATCCCTCAATATTCGTATGCAATATAAAAATGATGACTTATATTGTGTAAGAGACAATTGAGAGGTTGCAGATGACGTCACACACCTACAGTTATCTTTCTTGCTGGAGACACCAAGGCTCATTTCCAACAGAATTTTAATGTACTTTCCTTGCAAATAACTTTCTCGTCCCTTGGAAAATTATGACTTAACCTTATTCTATTCTTATGATCTTTAAGAACAATCACAGACACATAATAACCACTTCAGTGTTTTTTTCACTGTGGGATAATTTGTAAAAAATGAATAAATTTGTCCCAAAAAAACCTGCCTGGTGTCTCCAATATGGCGGATCAAGGGAGAATAATCTTTCAAAAATGCTGTTTGCAACCTCTCAATAGGCTTTCTCCAAATGTTTGTCAATCAGTTCTTTCAATCTTTTTCCACTCTGTATTGACTCGTCAAAGATTTCTCAGAAACTATAAACAAGATGACCATGAGGTCCTGGTCGCTCCCCTGAGCCCTGTGAAAAGTTGGTAGTACTAAATCACATTGACCTTAAGCATTCATTTTTTACCTATTCTCATATCATAGATCACAATACTTTTCGAAAAAATGCATTGATTTACCTATTTTCCATTGAAAAGCCTATGGAGCTAGGGTCATTAGTTCTGCAAACTTGGTAGTACTCAGTCACCCGATGCTACATACCAAGTTTCAAGACAATTGGCCCAGTGAGCAAGGCGGCCATCTTGATCATGTGACATGGACCATCCAAATAAATGTTTGTTTACTAAGTTTTGTTTGTTTGTTTGATTTGAGGTTTAACGTCCCCTTCAACACTGTATAGGTGATTTGGAGACGTTGCTTCCAATTTTGTGGGACTTTTACCCGACATTGAGATGAAATGACATCTCAAGCCCTGTCGCCCAATGAAACCAAGAGGGTTTATTAGCATGAACGGTCCGCCTCACACCGCGGTTCCTGGACAGGCTTAGATCCTCTAAGCGGTTTACCAGTACTAGTGTGCGGGCCGGATTTAGCTCTGCGTGGAAGCATCATGCAGCCCATATATTTCTTCAAGCCCCTATGGGCGGGGGCCAATTGTTCCCTAAGTATCCTAAGGCTGCTTATAAAATTTAAATGAAATTGGCTCAATGGTGTTAGAGAGTATGTATTATAATATGTCAATAGACCTGCAATACATGTGACATTTGGCCAAGTTTAATGAATGACCTTGACCCTAAGCATTCTCATGAATTCCTGTTTTTACCCATTCTCATATCACAGACTACAATATTATTCGAATAATGCATTGATTTACCTATTTCCAAATGAAAAGCCTAAGGAGCCGATTTTGACTTTGGCGTAAAATAGGTCAACATCACGTGAACAAGTCCGTGAAACAAAGACCCCCCTAAACCCCACTTTATATAGAGAAAACTGGGGTTTAGCGGGGTAAACATTATTTTCCTTAATTTTGCTCCAACACATAGGTTGTGGGTACTCGTTAGAACCGCCTCAATGAGGCGGTTCTAACGAGCACCCAAAACCTATGTTTGGAGTATAAATAAAAATAATATCACAAATTTTCATCAGAAAAGTTACCTTTTTTGAGGTTTGAAAACATGCACTATACCACACGGATATGTTATCGTAATGAAGGTCAACCTAGGATCATTTTTTTGCAAACATGGTAGTACACAGTCACCCAATGCTACATACCAAGAGAAAATGTATTCTAATGTGTAAATCGACCTGCAATACAAGTGATCTTGGGCCAAGGTCAGTGAATGACCTTGACCCTCAGCACTCGCAGGCTTTCATTTTTTACCCATTCTCATATTACAGACCACAATATTTTTCTGAAAAAAAAAAAAAAAAAAAAAAAACGCAGTGATTTACCTATTTCCCAGTGAAAAGCCTAAGGATTCAAATTTGACTTTGGTGTAAAATAGTTCAAGGTCAATCTAGGGTCATCGTTTTTGCAAATTTCGTAGTACACGGTCACCCGATGCTACATATCAAGTTTCGAAACAATCGGGCTTAGTGATCCTATAGAAGAGGATTTTTCCCTCTGTATAAGCTCGTCAAAGATTTCCCAGGAACTATAAACAAGAGGACCATGAGGTCCTGGTCGCTCCCCTGAGCCCTGTGCAAATTTGGTAGTACTAAATCACATTGACCTTAAGCATTCACAGGCATTCGTTTTTTACCCATTCTAATATCACAGACCACAATATTTTTCAAAAAAATGCATTGATTTACCTATTTCCAATTGAAAAGCCTAAAGAGCCAACTTTGACCATGGCATTAAACAGGTCAAGGACAACATAGCATCATCGTTTTTGTAAACTTGGTAATACTCAGTCATCCAATGCTACATACCAAGTTTCAAGCCAATCGGCCCAGTGGTTCTGGAAAAGAAGATTTGTAATGGTTTTTACCATATTTGGGCATGGCAGCCATCTAGGTCATGTGACCCGGACCATCCGAATAAATTTGTGTTCACTAAATGTCCTAAGGCTGCATATACAATTTAAATGAAATTTGCTCAGTGATGATAGAGAAAATGTACTCTAATATGTAACTAGACCTGCAATACAAGTGACCCTTAGTATTCACAGGCAATCAATTTTTAACAAAGGTCAACCTAGGGTCATCTTTTTGCAAACTTGGTAGCACTCAGTCACTCGATGCTACATACCAAGAGAAAAAGTATTCTAATATGTTAATAGATCTGCAATACAAGTGACCTTGGACCAAGGTCACTGAATGACCTTGACCCTTAGCATTCACAGGCTTCCATTTTTTACCCATTCTCATATCACAGACCACAATATTTTTCGAAAAAAAAAAAAAAAAAAACAAACAAAAAAAAAAAAAAAAACGCATTGATTTACCTGTTTCCCATTGAAAAACCAAAGAAGCCAAATTTGACCTTGGCATAAAATAGGTCAAGGTCAACCTAGGGACATCATTTTTGCAAACTTGGTAGTACTCAGTTACCCGATGCTACGTGGTTCTGGAGAAGAAGAGTCTTAAAGGTTTTTACTATATTTGGGCATGGCGGCCATCTTGGTCATGTGACCTGGACCATCCGAATAAATTTTTGTTCACTAAGTGCCCTAAGGCTGCATTTAAAATTTAAATGAAATTGGCCCAGAGGTGTTAGAGAAAATGTTCTCTAATATGTAAATAGACCTGCAATACAACTGACCTTGGGCCAAGGTCAGTGAATGACCTTGACCCATAGTATTCACAGGCAATCAATTTTTACCAATTCTCATATCACAGACCACAATATTTTTTAAAGAAAATGCATTGATTTACATGTACCTATTTCCAAATGAAAAGCCTAAGGAGCCGAATTTGACCTTGGCATAAAATAGGACAAGGTCAACCTAGGATAATCATTTATGTAAACTTGGTAATACGCAGTAAGCCGATGCTACATACCAAGTTTCAAGCCAATCGGCCCAGCGGTTCTTGAGAAGAAGTTTTTGTAAGATTTTACCATCCTGGTCATGTGATCTAGACCATACTTGCAAACTTTCGTTCCCCCATTGCAAGGGTGCTGCATGTGAAATTAAATTGGATTTGGCTCAGTGGTTTCAGAGAAGAAGACCTTTGAAAATGGTTGACGCACGACGGACGGACGACGGTGGCCTACCATCCTATAAGCTTCCCCGGAGCCATTGGCTCAGGGGAGCTGAAAAGCTAGAAGCCTTAGACTCGTTGTACTATGCAGATATGGTAGTTGTATCATGTAAGAGACACTGAGCTTCATGACGGTTGCGTGTTTCAGTAAAAAAAATGCGCTTAACTGTGGGTTTAAGCCCTAACACCACCCCAGTCAAATACTTTTCACTGACCGCTCCAAAGCGGTTCTTCTGTCGCGGTTTATTTTTATTCTCCCCGAAGGGGGAGCCATATAATCGCCGCTTTGTCCATCCGTCCGTCACACTCTATATCTCTAAAAGTATTAAAGGTATTTTAGTGAAACTTGATATACTGATAGAGGGCAATAAGGGGAATCGGAGCATACGAGAACCATAATCCTGTCACCAGTATTTATGGAGTTACTTCCCTTCTTAACTATTTAAATGAAAAGATTGTCCGGAGCATATCTCTGAAAGTGTATAAGAGATTGAAGTGAAACTTGATACATTGATAGATGGCCACCAGAGGAAGTGCAGAGTGGAAGAACTGTAACTCTATCACAAGTAATTACAGAGTTATTTCACTTTTTAGTTTTTGCTATATTAAGCTTGTCCGGAGCATATCTCTAAAAGTTTTAAAGGTAATTTAGTGAAACATGATACACTGATAGGGGGCTATAAGAGAAATCGCAGAATGCAGAAGCATAACCCTGACAACAGTATTTACGGAGTAACTTCCCTTCTTAATTAGGGCCCCACACAGTATTTTGGGTGCCCTATGGTAATCTCCTTGTCAGTCAGTTTCAAATCTAAACCAAAAAATTTAACCGGTTATAACTTCAAAGTATTATCCCTACTCCCATGAAACTTCACACTCATACTAACAATCACAATACCTACATTCTGACAAACCATATTGCTTTTATCCGTGTGTTTGTCACGCCTTAACCAAAAAACTTAACCTCGGTCATAACTTCTAAAGTATTTGCCCTACTCTCATGAAACTGCACACACTTACTTACTATCACAAGACCTACATTCTGACAAAGGGCCTTAACTTTTCGGTGTGTGTTTGTCAGGCCATAACCAAACTACTTAAAGCTCGGTCAAAATTTTAAAAGTATTTGTCCTACTCTCATAAAATATCTCCTGTTGTTTCATAACCTTGGGTAATAGGGCTTTCATATTTCATTTATATATTCCTTGTGACATTCTTCATTGAAAATCACTTACTAGGGGACACAAAACTGAGTTTCTTTGTCTTATGGTTCAAGATTTACATGCCCTTGCACGGAAGGGGCCTTACATTCCTCCATATTTTTGCAGTCTTTGTTAAAAATCACTAACTAGGAAATTCTTAGACTTTTGATTAAACCAATTTGGTACCGGAAACCCCAAAAGGGGTAAGTGGCAAACAGTGCAGGCCCAGATCAGACGCCACGGAAGACGCCTTAACCAAAAAACTTAACCTTGGTCATAACTTCAAAAGAATTGGCCCTACTCTTATGAAACTTCACACACATACTTACCATCACAATACCTACATTCTGACAAAGGAGAATCACTTGTGTGTTTGTCACACCTAAACCAAAAACCTTAACATCGGTGATAACTTCAAAAGTATTTTGTCTACTCTCATGAAACATCACACACATAATTACCATCACAAGACCTACATCCTGACAAATTGCTTTTGAGTGTGTGTTTGTCAGGCCATACCCAAACAACTTAAACTACGGTCAAATTTTTAAAAGTATTTGTCCAACTCTCATGAAACTTCACACACATACTTACATCACAAAAACCTACATTCTGACAAAGGGCCATAACTATATTGCTTTTTTTGACTGAATTATCTCCCCTTTTTTCAAAAAATATCTCCTGTTATTTCATAACCATGGTAAATAAGGCTTTCATGTTTCACATGTGTATTCCTTGTGACATTTTCCATTGAAAATCACTTACTAGGGAACACAAAACCGAGTTTCTTAGCCTTATGGTTTAAGATTTACAGGCCCTTGCAGGGAAGGGGCCTTACGCTTCTCCTTTTTTGCATTCTTTGTTGAAAATCACTACCTAGTTTCTTTAGTTGTACTCCAAACATCGGCTGAGGTTACTCATTAGAAACTCCTCATTCAGACGGTTCTCATTTCGCCATTGATGTTTATTTTTTAGTCAGATTCTCTGACATTTCTAGTTTATTTCAGTAATGTCTTCAACTAAACGAGCTAGAACATTGGTGCCTCAATAAGGCTGGTCCAGTGAGTACGTTCATTCTATGCTTTTGAGCAAAAATAAAGGAAATTATGTAAATCTTTGTAAACTACTTTTTGTGTATATGTATAAAGTGTGGTTTCAAGAAGACTTGTTTATATGATGCAAGTACAGTAAAATTCCTATATTAAGACCACCTTTGGGACTGTTCAAAAGTGGTCTTTAAGACCACTTTTGAACAGTTCCAAAGGTGGTCTGTTACTAGAGCACACTAAGAAAATAGAAACACAGAAAGAACAACAGGAACCTTTTAAATATGCTTCTAAAAGCATATTTTGTTTTCTCATTTTAGCGGGTTTTAAAAGTGGAATTCTACTGTATTTGCAGTGAACAGTTTAAAGCATTCGATGCTTTCATTCCTTCCCTCCTTCGTTCCATCCGATGCAGATCCCAGTCTTCCTTTGTGCGTGCGTATGTACAAGTAAATATCATTCCTATAAAGCGAATTATACGTCTTCGGATGGCGGCCACCGTCCATCGGGGCTTGAAGAAATACATGGTCTGCATGATGCTTCCACGCAGAGCTGAAACCGACCCGCATACGAGTACTGGGAAACCGCTTAGAGGATCTAAGCCTGCCCAGGCAAAGCGGTGCGAGTCGGCCCGTCCATTCTTAAAAACCCTATTGGTTCATTGGGCGGCATGGCTTGAGAAGTCATTTCATCTCAATGTCGGGTAAAAGTCCTACAAAATTGGAAGCAATGTTTCCAAAATGACCTTTACAGTGTTGACGGGGACATTAAACCTCAAATCAAACAAACGTGTTCGGATGTAATTGTGCGCTCACGGAATACTCAGATGGGTCTGAACATCATTGGCAGACTCTTCACTGTGCATTACAATAATATCCCCGTGCGGCATAGTGCATTTTTCACATCTCCAAATTCGCTACTTTTTCAATGAAAATGCATGATATTTTTCTTATGTATACTTAAAAGTATAGGTTGTGGCTACTCGATAGAACCGCTTCACTGAGGCGGTTCTAACGAGTGCCCACAACCTATGTCTTGGTGCAGAAATAAAACAAATAATATATATATAAACAAATATATATATATATATATATATATATATAAATATATATATATATATATATATATATATATATATATATATATATATATTTATATATATATATATAGGGTTTAAGGGGTCGTTCATTTCACGGACTTGTTCACGTGATGGATACAATTAACCCACAGCTCCCATCAGATACACCAAAGGGAAAATAGCCCCAGCCCATCGGGGCTTGAAGAAATATATGGGCTGCGTGATGCTTCCACGCAGAGCTGAAACTGACCCGCACAACAGTACTGGTAAACAGCTTAAGGATGGTGGGGAGTAATTAATTTGTCTTTAGATTTTTTTTATTTGCTTGTATTTTGTAGCTTGAAATCTCTGCATTCGTTTGCCGGTATAAAAATATAGGCATACCATGCTTTTTTCGAGCTTTTTAGCCTTATAGATGGGTACTGTTTTCGAAATTATCGAATGTTTCAATAATTACCCCAGTCATTGACAAATTGTCGATAACAATTGTTTAAAACAATATTTCCCAGTTTGGTTTAAAAAAGCACAATGCAGTATAATGTCATGTTTGCATATCCTAGCTGTGAAAGACAAACTCTTTCACGGGTTTTTGTCGAAACACCTATTTACAAATGACTGTTTCTGCATTTATTGCTGTTTTGATATGCAAATTTCACTATATTTGATAAAAGAATGCATTTTTCGTCTTTAAAGTTTTCATATTTTCACATATAGTGTGTAATAATATTAGATAAACGAAATAGGCGTGGAATTTGACCATGTCACCAGGCATCTGGAAGAGGTAATGCAGAAAAAGTTACCCCACCCCCAATAAAAATGGCTAAAAAGCATTAAGATATTGTTTAAATGAAAACAACAAGGATTAGACCTTTATTATTGCACCTACTTTTACTTCCTTAATGTGATATGCATCAAAGTACTTCATTTTAAATGAAACACAATTTCATTTATAAGTTTTATGGTGAGAAAAATTGATTTTTCTGGCAAAAAAATCCATGTTATCATATTGCCATATTGTCGATTTGTTCATGTTTAAAAGATATGAAGCCATTAACATTGTCGCAGACGTTCAAACAATGTCCGATATATGTTATTAGTTTACCTTGGAAACATTATTGTACTTTTTCATCTTTCTTTTTTGTCAATTTATTGCCCCACCTGCCTAATGAAATGGGTTGAAATTGATAAAAAAATCCATATGCTGATGCAAAAGAATATACAAATTCCCTTTTTCCCGTTTCAGTTCCTGCCAACGTTATAGGGAAAGTAGAAAAAGTACTAGTTAATTTTTCTCTATAATTTTTACAATTTTTTTTTTCATGCCATATTGTCCGGAAACGCTATTATCTATTGCCTGTTTATGCAAACTGTGAAAGGGAGGCGCGATAAGTTATCCATTTACTTTCCGGTGAAGGCAATGATCAGGAATCGATACAATTACCCAACACCTCCGATCAGACACATCAAAGGGAAACAACCACGAACACGAAATAACTAGACCGTAATGGAAACATCACTAGCGGAAAGCCAAAATGGCAGTTACATTCCCACATGGTGGCTTTGGTGGACCTTGATAAGGCATTTGGTTGAGTGTCTCGGAAAGTCATTTAGGAGGCACAGAGAAAATTTGAAGTGGATGAGTTTAATGTTCGACTGGTCCATTGGATGTCTGCTAATGCGCGGAGACGTGTCCTTGTTTGTGTCGGTTACATTGAAGAATTCGAAATGAATGTCGGTGTTCCTCAAGACGCTTTTCTCAGTCAAATACATTCCATTATTGTGCTTTACGTCTTGTCGTGCGAGTTCCGCTCTAGAGGCCTTTGTAATCATAGTTCAATCACTCAAAGAAAGTAACTCGATACTCTTAATTGTGTTCGATTCGTTTCAGCTCTGCATGGAAAAATCATGTAGCACAATCTTTTTCTTCAATCCCAGATCGGCGGGGGCGGCTATCATGTACTGTACAGACTAACAATGAGAAGTATTTGCGACGACAAAGCACACTAATGCAATTCTCCCTCCTCGATTCCACAGTTCGAGCCTCGATTTTGACTCTCTCTCTCTCTCTCTCTCTCTCTCTCTCTCTCTCTCTCTCTCTCTCTCTCTCTCTCTCTAACCCCCATGCATACGGACCTGTTGAGTCTAAGATCCTAAATGTGGGTGGCTATTTGTTCACTGAGGTGAGTCAACAGAAATTGAAACTGAGACGGCGACTGATTATTAACAGAGTAATGTGTGCTGCCAGGCATTACAGTTGTGTCTGCTCTTTTAGTTCATACCAATGTGTGTGTGTGTGTGTGAATTCGGGTTTAACGTCGCTTTCAACAATTTTTCAGTCATATCACGACGGTGTCTGGTTGCGACAGGGAGCTCAATGCTCACTTTTATAGTGCTGCCTCACTGAAGTATCATGTCCCAGACACATTACATGATACCACACCCAGTCACATTATCCTGACACTGGGTAGACCAGTCCTAGCCTTTCCCCGTAAATCTGAGTGCCAAGCGAGGAGCAGCTAGTACCCTTTTTAACGACTTTGGTATGTCGCGGCCCGGAATCGAACCCGTGACCTCCCGTTCCCCGGAGCGGACACTCTACCAACTGAGCTATCGGGGCAAATAACTAGGTGGATAAATATGGCAGTGTTTTTTTTTCTATCTTTCTTTCTACTGATACTGCGTTAGTCCCCGCCCATCGGGGCTTGAAGAAATAGATGGGTTGCATGATGCTTCCACGCAGAGCTGAAACCGACCCGCACACGAGTACTGGTTAACGGCTTGGAGGATCTAAGCCTGCCCAGCAATGCACGTCGGACCGTCCATGCTTATAAACCCTATGGGGCGACAGAGCTTGAGCTGTCATTTCATCTCAATGTCGGGTAAAAGTCCCACATAATTGGAAGCAACGTCTCCAAAATGACCTTTACAGTGTTGATGGGGACGTAAAACTTCAAATTAAACAAAACTGATACTACGTAGGTCACATTTGACCATTACCGCAGGTGTACATTGCATACACTCCAGGTTTTGCAGGATGAATACCAACACAATAATCATGTAAGGATCTTTAACCTGCACAGGGGATGGTTCTCCCTGCACAGGGGGCCTCCAGTTAACGTCCCGATCCGAAGGACGGTGCACTTTATGACATTAATCCCTGCAAATGATGCCACCGTCCCAGAACGTGTTCGGACACAGAAATTTTATCGCCCCTTCCGGGGATCGAACCCGGGACCTCTGTGCAAGCGCACTAACCACTGAGCTATCACGCTCCTTATTGTTTTTTTTTCTTCAATCATATGACGTCACGGAAACTAAAGTAAATCTAGCTATTGAGTCATTGTTTTGTTTGTATTGACAAAGTATGGCTATGGAATATGTGCAGTGGCAGACTCTTCAAGGCTTATTTTTGACACCAATGGAAAAATAAAGTAAACGTCTTGCGTTAAAGAGAGTTCTGATTTGCCGTGGAAAGCTGGTGGGCTTCAATCGGAGGAAACAAATCAGTAGCTGGAAAAATACAGGG
Organism: Lucinisca nassula; assembly: GCA_963580285.1. Classification (NCBI taxonomy): domain Eukaryota; kingdom Metazoa; phylum Mollusca; class Bivalvia; order Lucinida; family Lucinidae; genus Lucinisca; species Lucinisca nassula. The sequence goes on along the minus strand of OY757019.1, from coordinate 127,269,378 downwards.
TTAGTCTGTTTATCACTGAATTTTCATGTGCTTACAGCCATGCGAACTAGACCGGAAAGTAGTCTTATGAAGTCGCAAAATATTTTACAACAAAAAACACACTGTAATGGTTATTAAATGTTACCAAAACCTCAGAAAATACTTTAAAAACAAAATACAAACTAAAATTATTTTGAGGCAAAAATTCGAACTTGATTACGGCAGAGTCAATTATGCGCGACCCTCCTTAAGAGGATCTACGACTGTCCAGGCAAAGCGGTGGCAGTCGGCATCCCACGCTTATAAACCCTATTGGAGTCTTTGGGCGACAGGGCTTGAGATGTCATTCCATCTCAATGTCGGGTAAAAGTCCCACAAAATTGGAAGCAACGTCTCCAAAATGACCTTAACAGTTAGACGTTAAATCTCAAATCGAACACAAACATGTAACAACTAGACCCTAATGGAAACATCAATAGGGGAAAGCCAAAAGGACAGTTACTTTCCCATAAAATGGCCAATAGGCTGGTCAAAACAAAAAATATAAGCGATGCACACACTCAAAGACAAACCATAACAAAAATAAACCTCAATAGAAGAATCTCCTTCTAATAGTCAGGGAAACGAAATTCACTGGGGGAGTGTGTGTGTGTGTGTGTTTGGGGGGGGGGGTCTTTTTGTGAGAAACTCCATACTTTTGTTTTTTAAACATAGTAGGCTGGCACTGGTTAGAACCGCCTAAAGCCAACCACCTATGTTAAGGGTATCATAAAGCAAAAATATCACACATTTTCATCAGAACAATGACCTTATGTAGACATGAAGAATGTACTTGTCACACGGTACACTAACTGATCCGAGTCTGCGCTTAGCGAACCTGTTCGAACAAGTTTTCGTCTGATGCCACCCATTTAATATCTACCCCTTCACCCCTGTGTTTCTGAAATGGACTCGCCAACCTTGAATTCGGCCACTTGCATTCTTGTAAATAGATTTTTTTCTTTCACGAAAACACACCTATATAGTTCTGACCCCACTTAAACCCCACTTTTTTAAAGTAAAACTGGAGTTTACAGGGGTAAACCTTAATTTTTTAATATCTACTCTAAATTATAGATCTCGGGTACCCGTTAGAGCCGCCTTGTCTCTTCTTATGTCTGCTCTAAATTATAGATTGTGGGTACTCGTACATGTAAGGACCGCCTTGATTAGGCGGTTCGAACGAGTACCCACAATCTATAGTTTAGAATCGAGGCGTTTGTAACTAGTAACCACGATCTATATTTAAGAGCTGAAATAAGAATGATATCACAACTTTCATCTGAAATTTAAAAAATATTTGACGGCCCCCGCCCATCGGGCTTAAAGAAATAGATGGGATGAATGATGCTTTCACGCAGAGCTGAAACCGACCGCACACGACGACTGGTAAACTGCTAAGGGGATCTAAGCCTATCCAGGCAAAGCGGTGCGAGTCAGACCCCCCATGCTTATAAACCCTATTCGTTTCATTGGGCGACAGGTCTTGAGGTGTCTTTTCATCTCAATGTCGGGTAAAAGTCCCTCAGAATTGGAAGCAACGTCTCCAAAATGACCGATTCAGTGCTGACGGGCTGCCCCGCCCATCGGGGCTTGAAGAAATAGATGGGTCGCATGATGCTTTCACGCAGAGCTGAAACCGACCGCACACGGGTACTGGTAAACTGCTTAGAGGATCTAAGCCTGTCCAGGCAAAGCGGTACGAGTCGGACTGGCCATGCTTATAAACCCTATTGGTTTCATCGGGCGACAGGTCTTGAAGTGTCTTTTCATCTCAATGTCGGGTAAAAGTCCCTCAAAATTGGAAGCAACGTCTCCAAAATGACCTATACAGTGCCGACGGGGACGTTAAACCTCAAATCAAACAAACAAAACAACGTATTTGAATAGGCGTGTTTTTGTAATGTCTGTGGTAAAAACACCTCAACCTCTTTATAACACTTTTAATAAGGGTCCAAAGCAGAAACCGTGTTAGTTAAACAACCGTGTTATATCTAAAACAAATGTGTAGATTATATAGAAAAATGACCATTTATGGTTATTTTTTCCATATAATCTACACATTTTTGGATCCATCTTGTAATCTCGTTATATCCAAGCCGTGTTATAGTGAACCGTGTTAAAACGAGGTTGTGGTGTAATTTTGATTCTGGTACATGTAAGCTGTCTCATCCGTAGCTACACCTTTTGATGGCCCCCGCCCATCGGGGCTTGAAGGAATAAATGGGCTGCATGATGCTTCCACGCAGAGCTGAAACCGAGTAAACTGCTTAGAGGATCTAAGCCTGTCCAGGCAAAGCGGTGTGAGTCAGACCGTCCATGCTTATAAACCCTATTGGAATCATTGGGCGACAGGTCTTGAGGTGTCTTTTCATCTCAATGTCAGATAAAAGTCCCACAACATTGGAAGCAACGTCTCCAAAATGACCTATACAGTGTTGACGGGGGCGTTAAACCTCAAATCAAACAAACAAAAGAACATATTTGAATAGGGTTGTTTTCGCAATGTCAGTGGCAAATAATGTTAATTCTCATCACGAAAACACGCCTATACAATTCTGATCCTCTTCAACCCCACTTTTATATAGTAAAACTGGGGTTTACAGGGGTAAACCTATTTTCTTATTTCTGCTCTAAAATATAGATTTTGGGTTCTCGATAGAACCGCCTCGTTTTTCAGCGGAAAAAATACAATGTATTTGTATAGTAATGTTTTCATAATGTGATACATGAAAGCAGTCTCATCTGGATCTACACTGTTTGATTAGTCTACAGGAGCGAATGCGTAAATTGAGTTGTTAAATTCGAAATCTGTCGGAATTAATGTCTAGACCAGGTGTCAAATTGTACTTCCGGATGACCATTCTCTGCACTGGACAAGGTTTCCCTCCGGGTCCAGAAAACCGCCTTGAGACTATGCAACATTCCGCCTATAAAAGGGAACACATTTTCATTCCTGTCACTTGCAGTTTTGTGGCAGTCGTAAAAGGTAGGTTCTACTAAATTTAATTGATTTATTCTATTTTCATATTATTTATTTACTTGCTTATTTATTGTCATAATTATTTATTGTCAAACATGTAATTTCTAATTATCGTTTTTTTTTTTTAATTTTACCTGGTTGAAATGTCCAGGCACTAATAAGTCTGTGAAACGAGTACGCCTCTAAACCCCATTTAATATAGATGAGACTGGGGTTTACAGGGTATACGTTATATTGCTTATTTAGCTCCAAGACATAGTTTGTGGGTACTCGTTAGAACCGTCTCATTGTAAGGCGAACCTAACGAGCACCCACAACCAATGTAATTAGTTCAAGTAAGAAAACTATCATAGATTTTCATCGGGAAAGTAGCCATTTTTGGGGATATGAAAGAATGCACTATGTCACACGAGTGTGTTATCGGAATGAATACCCCACTTAATACAGAGAAAAGCGGGGCTTATCAGAGTCTCCAATTACTGCTGTGTCCATCGTGTTAGCAAGACCATGAAATGAAATGCCCCTCTAAACGCCACGGTATATAATAGAAACTGAGGGCACATGGGGTACATGTATACATTATTTTGCGTATTTTTGCTCCAAGACATAGGTCGTGGGTACTCGTTAGAACCGCTTCAATGTGGCGGTTCTAATGAGCACCCACAACATATGTTCGGAGTATAAATAAGAAAAATATCACAAATTTTCACAGCAAAAATATCCCTATTGGAGAAATGAAAGGATGCACTGTAGCGCACGAGTGTGTTGTCATAATGGACAATAAATGATGTTTAAACTCTAAACTACAAACGCTGAACAACACTTTTCTGCTAACATTACGATTACACACCCGTGCGACATAGTGCATTTTTTCAGACCTCTAAAATTCCTACCTTTTCATGAAAATCCGTGATATTTTTCTTTTTATAGGTTGTGGATGCTTGTTAGAACCGCCTCATTGAGGCGTTTCTAACGAGCATCCACAACCTGTGTCTTGGAGGAGAAATAAGAAAAATAATGTATACCCCCGTAAACCCACTTTTCTCTTTATAAAGTGGGGTTTTGGGGTGTTCATTTTACGGACTTGTTCACGTGATGAAAAGGGGCTATGTTTTGCAAATCTGCATAGTATAAAATTGACCCTACCTTATAAATTACGGATGAAATCCATGCTCCTTTTTATTGTTTCTGCAAAACTCATAAATGCCTTGAACTGTATAATTTTACCGGCCCCGATAGCTCAGTTGGTAGAGTGTCCGCTCCGGGGAACGGGAGGTCACGGGTTCGATCCCGGACCGCGACATACCAAAGTCGTTAAGAATGGTACTAGCTGCTCCTCGCTTGGCACTCAGATTTACGGGGTAGAGCTAGGACTGGTCGACCCAGTGTCAGGATAATGTGACTGGGTGTGGTATCATGTAATGTGTCTGGGACATGATACTTCAGTGAGGCAGCACTATAAAAGTGAGCATTGAGCTCCCTGTCGCAACCAGACACCGTCGTGATATTACTGAAAAATTGTTGAAAGCGACGTTAAACCCAAATTCACACACACACACACACACACACACACACACACACACACACACACACTGTATAATTTTATCAGTGATTTATAAGAATTTAAATCGAAGTACATGAATGACTGACCATGAAGGAAATCGAATAACATGAAGTAACGCCTGTCGAAGCAACAGGAAAAATAGCAATACTTAACGGCACGCTAGATTACGTTAACACGTCTGTATAATGCACATCCTAACAAACTCTTCTTTACAAAGAGACTAGTGGGGTTACATGTAACACGGGTATACATAATTTTCTTTTCTTTAACTATAACACTGATTGTTGGTACTCATGAGAACCGCCTCACTGAGGCAATTCTAACGAGTCCGCTTAATCTAAGATTACTGCAGAAATATGAAACATAGGACAATTTTCATCTGAAACGGGTGGTTATCCTTTCGGAGAGGCACGGCAAACAGATATACGAACGCCATTGCGTTTTCAGAATGTGATATATGTAATCTTATTTTATATAATTATTGCTTTCTTTCTTTCTTTCTTTCTTTCTTTCTTTCTTTCTTTCTTTCTTTCTTTCTTTCTTTCAAGCCAATTTATCCTTACAACATGTGATTTTACCAATCACAGTTAGTTTTAACGCACCTAGATTAAAAGGTTAAGACTCCAACTGCTAGTTCGATCCTCGCTGTTTAAAATGCTCTAAAGGGGGTCTTTCAAGGTATAGGAAATTTGCATTGGTTTCTGCCCACGCTTGGATTTTGATGAAATTATGCACAATAATTGCATTGGGTATAACCATTATAATTACGATGCATTCACTTTTAAATTTTATTTTCGTAGTAAATTTATTACATATTTTATGGAGTCTCTATCACAACAGCGAGTACTCTGATATAAACTTGTTCACAGTATTCAGAGTTTCATATATCTAATGCTGCTATGTTTTATGAATTAAAGCCATAATTGGTGAGTTCGTTGATACTATGAATGACCTCATATGTCTAGTAATAGTGGCTGGGCATTCAGTTTTCTTTGATGGTGTCCCCATATTTCAAATCCTGTTTTTGTATTCATTAAAATTTTATATGTATTTTTACCATGTTCCAATTTTTGTCAAGACACCATTTTAGCATAAAAGCTACCCGCATATCATAGGAACATGTTGATGAATTTTGATAGAAATTGAGGACCGGTAACATTGTGTTTTAACAGACTGAATACTGAAAGTCCTGATTCAGCAAAATGTGAAATTATATGATTATCAAGTTTTGGTCATGCTGTTAAATAATACTTTACTATTGCTTTCAATTTGGATGGCTATAGTATAGTATGGTTTGGGTAAGTAGTTCATAGCATAATTATAAGTATTATTTCAAAACATTCATTTCGGTAAATTTGCCCCCTATGGAACAAACTATTTTGTCTACAGAACTATACCGCAAAGGTTTTGATGACACACATCATCAGACGCACCCATGTAATCATGTGCACAGTTTTTTTCTGACTTTCTTTTCTAATTTGGTAATGGTGCTAAGGTGATGTTTAGATTTAACATTCAAATCAACAACATACCAGTCACTTTAGATGTTGCTTCAGATTTTGTGAGATTTATTATCCGACTCGAGATAAATTACTCGAGTATATACTAATTTCCTATAATGGAAATTTAAAACATGCTGCTGATCACATGTATCAAAAAAGTTTAAAAGCAGTATTTTCACTTAAATCAAAATTACTTGATTATGATTCAATGAGCAACACTTTAAAGTTTAAGCTCTTTGACACTCTTATACGCCCGATTTTAACATATGGGGCTGAAGTTTGGATTGGTGACTACAACATAAAAGAGAAAACTCTCGACACATTGCCTTTTGAGAAAATTCAAAATCGATTTTGCAAATATTTACTAGGTGTACATAAGAAAGCATCGAATATAGCGTCTAGACTGGAGTTTGGTCGAGAACCAATACTTAATTATATATGCTCACAAACGTTTAAATATTACTCTCGTTTGTGTCAGCTTCCAGAAGATCGCTTACTGAAAGAGGTGTTTGAACTGGATAGAACATTGAGTCAAGAAGGATACAAATCATGGTATTCTTGTATATGTAACTTTATGCAGAGATTTTCAACTACTGAAGAAGAAGTACAGTCTTGTAACATGTCAGAGATCATCTCTACTAAATACTCATCTAACATAAATAAGAAATTATCGCATATGAGAAATCAGGTTCAGGATAATAAACTAAATACTTTTTCAAATATTTATACACAATTTTCTTTGCAAAACTATCTGTCTTTTGGACTTCCAAAATCGAAAACTAGAGAACTATCGAAGATTAGGAAAAGTGCTCATGACTTACTTATAGAGCGAGGTCGTTACTTTAGACCACCTGTTCCTCGTGAGAGTAGAATTTGTACCACTTGTGATACAATAGAAAACGAGGAACATTTTATACTTTATTGTACGAAAAATTCTGATATAAGAATTAATTTATTTCAGAAATTGAACATTGATTACCATGGCTTGATTCCAAATACTGACGCATCATTGAAAGCTCTCGTCCGCTTAATGAACCCAGTAACTGTAGAGGAGACAAAATATATTTGTGACTTTATTACGGCATCTCTCAGCCTAAGATAATTTGGAATGCTCATTATTATTTCATACCATTTCATCACATTCATCTCGAATTGCATTGTTAATTATCGTATATGTCTTGGAGGACACCGTCTATTATGTCGGTTTTCTAAATAAATCTTGTATCTTGTATCTTGTACTCTCAAGTCAAACTGTTGTTTGTTTATTTAACCCTAACTGTCCATTTAAAAAGAAAGGTCTACTCTAGGGAAAATCAATAACACATGAGATTACTTTTCCTGGACATTAAGTTTTCAGAATTTGTATCTGCATAGGCACTAGCCAATCTATCTTTTTTGTATAGCCCCTATGAAAGAAATCAAACGGCTTCCTGAAGCTGTATTCCAAAGCCATTTGAATTTGCTTTTAGAATTCACATGGTCGTACATTTGTCAGTGTTCCAAAACTTATGTGATCATGATTGTGTTGTCTGTATATTTGTATAGGTCTATTACTTCATTTACCTATCTCAGCAGTTGTTGCAGTAATTACAAAGCACCTTATGAAAGATATCAAGAAGCATTTAAACTGTTGATAATAGTTATTCAATCTGTGAGTAGTTATCGCATTACTCATAGGATTTTAAATTATTTCAGTAAATACATTGTGATGCTTTTTTTCTGTCCAAACACTGCAATGCTCTTTCAAAGCTGAGAGATACATTGCACAGAAATGTACTGGTAATTATAAATGAACAAAAAGCAAGCAAGAACAGTGCTTAAAAAACAGTGAACTTGCATTCAGCAGAAACATTGAAGAAGTGGTTGGAAGTTTTACAACCAGAAAAAAAACTAAAAGCTCGCTTCCGATAAATTAACCACTATTTTGACAAAGTAAATAGAAAAAATAAGACACTAAAGAAACGTCAACAATTACAATACCAATGCAGAAAAGAGATATATTTATGCATGTGTACTATAAGGAAGGAAACTGTTTCTCTCCCTGTCTAATAACAAAATTTCTCTAAGTCATGGAACAGCTTTGTTTACACCAAATATTCTGCGCCTCATCCATCAATGATATCTTTTTCAACAGAAACTCAATATCAGTGACATTTCGATTTTTGGAAATACTAACTAATAATTACTGTAACTTTTTTGTTAGGATAATAATCCAGCGTTCATAAAGGCAGAGTATATCTAAGGCTTAATCTGGCCATGGATTTATCAACAGAACTAGTTTTACTAGTAACAACAAACCACTGACCATTGCGTACTTTCATACCAGCTTGGTATGGAAATGAAAATAATGGATCTCCTTGCCTTACACCTATTTGAGTAGCATGACTTATGCAAAGTCATTAAATAAAGTTGCGCATCTTCATAATAATTTTGCTGCTAATAAAAAAGCAATATATGTTGTTAAGCCTAGTTTGTTGATAAGAATACCTTTTGATTTATTGTTTTACTATCTCCTATTTTGGATAGATCATAGTGTATAAATGAAAGGAAAATATCAGAAATTCATGATATTTTAATAGTTTCTAAGCTAGATCAGCTCAATATGTATTCATTTTGATTTGTATAATCTCATTTTTATTACGTAAGTGTGAGGAATTGCCTTTTCATAAGGCTCTTGGATGATTTCAATAAAATAGTAAATTTTGCAGAAACGACTTTCATCCATTAAAGGTGTAAAACTACAGTGTTACCGGTTTCGGATTTTCATGAAATTTGGCATAGCTAAAGAAGATACATATGGCAAATTTTCCTAGCAAAATGAAATCTTAACAAAGACTAGAACATATTTATCTTAGGGATTAAATTGTGATAATTTTTTAAAATTTTAATTAAAAAATGAGATTTTTGATAATTATTTTATCAGAAAATGTAAACTATGCATGGTAGTTAACCCAATCACGGTTGGCAACTTTGCTTCCCTCTTTAATTGCACGCCGGTGGGTCAGGCCTCAGATTCTATGACGGCTCCAACGTAAAGGCTTATTGAGAATTAGAGAGATCTAATTCTTGGTAATGTTGGTTGGTGCCTGATGCTCTGTCTCTGGTTGGGCCCATCGGAGTCTAACTGTTGGTTTTCTTTTGCTCCAGCATTTCAGTGGTTTCTTGCTGTCGAGTCCTCACCGTTGTCTCACCTCTGTGGTTCTTTGATTTTTTTTTGTGTTCACGGAGATGTTGCACTGATGAGTTAGGAGGCCTTCATGCGGACTGAACAAATTATTTGTCTAAATCGCGACGGAAGTAAGGGCGAGGATTGTGGCCATGTAAAATCGATTTAAGCCCCCCAGTGGAAATCTTCCACTGACCGTTCCAAGGCGGCTCTTCTGTGGCGATTTATTTATGTTGTTGTTTGTTACTTACTGTGTGTATCACTTGTGTCTTTTAATTTTGGATGGCCATATGGCCATTTTGTGGGAAAGTAACTGTCCTTATGGCCTTCCTTTGTTTAGGTTTCCATTATGGTCTGGTCGCTTAATGTTTGTATTTCTTTCCCTTTGGTGTCTTTTATGGGTGGAGTGGGTTAATTGTATCAATTCCTGATCTTTGTTTCACTTCTACTTTAATTAATTCAAAAGGTTTTTTAGTATCAAAGGAATGCTTATTGAGTTCTGCATTCAATCCAGTTCACAGATCTTGAAACTAAATAAAACATAAGATTTAAGACGCACTTATTTAGAGACAGACACCAGCTCATGGAGGGAGTCAGTTAGAGTGGCCTCCTGAGTCCTACTTTGATTTATATAATTTATTAAATACATTTTTACAGGTTGTATATGCTGAGTTATTAATATACAAAGTTTAAAGAAAAAAACATGCATGGGCACAAATGAAAGACCCCCTTTCGATTTCTTCCAGAGTTAAGCACCATGAAGGCTATTAGTTGCGCAGTTATTGCCCTTGTTTGTGTGGTCGGCCTCGTTGTGGCTGATTATGGTTACGGAAGTTATGGTGCAAGTTACATGCCACTCCATCTAGGAGGCGGTGGTAAAGGAGGATTTGGAGACGGTGGATGTAAGTGTTCGTTTAGCTACCTGCTAGGATTGCCCATTACGATGGCACACCAGTGCGACATAGTGCATTTTTGCTGGGTTCGAGCTTCGCTTTGATCATTAGATATCAGCATCACGAAAACACGCCTATATAATTTTTACTCCCTTTAACCACACTTTTGTATAGAAAAACTGGGGTTTACACGGTATACATTGTTTTTCTCATTTATACTAAAAAATAGATTGTGGGTACTACAAGTAATCGACTGCTTGGCTCGACTGATAAGTTATCGACCCTGGCCAGAATGTGATGGTATAATTAAGAATTTAATTTTGGCAGTTAATCTTTAACCGAAGCCTCTGTGGTGTAGAAGCTTCCTCTGTGAACCAAGGGTTAAGGCAACTCTGATGCTTGGGTCGACTGATAAGCTATCGACCCTGGCCAGAATGTGATGCTATAATTAAGAAATTATTTTGGCAGTTAATCTTTAACCGAAGCCTCTGTGGTGTGGCAGCTTCCTCTGTTAACCAAGGGTTAAGGCTTTTGCACAGAAGCAAAAGATTGCGTACAAATGTAAAGTACAATTCCTATATTAAGACCACCTTTGGGACTGTATAATTAAGAATTTAATTTTGGCAGTTAATCTTTAACCGAAGCCTCTGTGGTGTAGAAGCTTCCTCTGTGAACCAAGGGTTTAGGTAAATCTGCTGCTTGGCTCGATTGATAAGTTATCGACCCTGGCCAGAATGTGATGCTATAATTAAGAAATCAATTTTGGCAGTTAATCTTAAACCGAAGCCTCTGTGGTGTAGCAGCTTCCTCTGTGAACCAAGGGTTGAGGCAACTCTGCTGCTTGACTCGAGTGATAAGTTATCGACCCTGGCCAGAATGCGATGTTGTAATTAAGAATTTCAATTAATTTTGGCAGTTAATCTTTAACCGAAGCCTCTGTGGTGTAGCAGCTTCCTCTGTGAACCAAAGACTGAGGCTTTGGCAAAGAAGCAAAAGAATGCGTACAAATGTAAAGTACAATTCCTATATTAAGACCACCTTTGGGGCTGTTCAAAAGTGGTCTTAAAGACCACTTTTGAACAGTCCCAAAGATGGTCCCTGACTAGGGGATATTGTGTGCAGACAACACAAAGAAAGAATAGCTGCAGCCTTCTAAATAACCTTTGTAAAGCAGATTTAGGCTTAATTTTAGGTGGTCTTAATAGCGGAATTTCACTGTATATATGAGTAAAAAGAAAATTCGAATAAGACTGCGAGGATATCTTAATATACGTTTTATCGGGCACCCGCTGAATTTTATGCATTGCTTCAAATCGCATTTATCTTTTGGAAATTAATTTCTTGACTCGTATATTTTTCATTCTGTTTTTATCCGTTTGTGGAAGCAACATTCATTCGGTCATCCGTCCGTGCGTTTATTTATTTATGTTTTTTATTCAATCACATCATTCATTCATTCATTCATTCATTCATTCATTCATTCATTCATTCATTCATTCATTCATTCATTTATTCATTCATTCATTCATTCATTCATTCATTCATTCATTTCAGTGCTGATGTTACTGGGACTCCTGTTTCTAATCATGTTTCTGTTCAAACCTTTCGGCCAACAGACCAGTTCCGTCAGCGTCGTTGACCTCACTGATGACTAAATTATTTTAGGTAAGCAGGTTTATTCTCATTTGTTTTTGGAGTCCAACCAGGACACAGTTTTTCAAAACTATATAAGTCGTTAATTAATAAAAAAATAAATAGTCTGTAAGGTGCTTCAATGCAGAGCTAAAGCTGAGAGCACACTCAGTACTGGTAAACCCTTTAGAGGGTCTAAGTCTGCCCAGGCAAAGTGATGCGAATCGGACCGTCCTTCCATATTTATAACCCTATTGATTTCATGGGGAAGCAGCCGGCCTCGGTGGTTCAGTCGGATCGCGTCTGACTGGTGATAAGGATGACGTGGGTTCGATACCTGCCGCAGTCGGCAACATTCCTTCGTGGAGATTGATAATGGAATCTTTTCTACGGCCATTCTCTCCCTTCCGCTGATTCAAGAAGCGTAATTGTCAGTTTCTGGCGAAAGAATGTGCACTGTACTGGTTTACTTCAGTGAGGCAGCACTATAAAAGTGAGCATTGAGCTCCCTGTCGCAACCAGACACCGTCGTGATATGACTGAAAAATTGTTGAAAGCGACGTTAAACCCGAACACACACACACACACACACACACACACACACACACACACACACACACACACACACACACACACACACACACACACACACACACACACACACACACACACACACACACAAACACACACTGTATTGGTTGACCGCTTACGTATAAGCCTGACCAGAAAAAGTATGGATAGGTAAAATGACCGGCTCAAAAATGACCTAAAATAGTGTTGACTGGGCCTTTAAATTCCGATACAAACAAAACAAAAAATCATGGGTTTAAACCCACTTTTAAGGGAAGCCCCTGAAAGGGCCATTGGCAAACGGTGCAGATTCAGATCAGACGAACGACACATTATAATCAATATCTTCACTGTAATTGGTAAACAGTACAGGCTCTCTCAATGCACCCTCCACCGAACCCCCCCCCCCCACACACACACACCAAAAACAAAATATCAATCATTTCCTAAAAAAACTTCTAAAACAACTGAGCCTGACTCCCCTCGATTTCGGAATGATCGTCTACTATACAGCAAAACACCGCTTTTTTGACAACATAAACTTAAGACAAAATCTGCTTTTAAGGTTTCAAGTATACTCTCTTGCTGTTTTCTACATCCAGTCTCTCCTAATAAGAGACCACCTTTGGGACTGTTCTAAAGTTGTCTTTCCTTACGAAAACATGCCTATATAAATACATTGTAAACTTTACCGCTGAAAAGAAATTTTAAGATGAAAAATTGGGATTTTTTTCTTATTTCTGCTCAAAATATAGATTGTGGGTACTCGTTAGAACCGCCCCATCGAGGCAGTTCTAACGAGTACCCACAATCTATCTTTCAGAGCAGAATAAAGAAAAATAAAGTTTACCCCTGTAAACCCCATATAAAAGTGGGGTTCAAGGAGGTCAACATTTTAAAGTCGTGTTTTCCTGATGATATATAGGAATTTTACTACGTATAGTGAGGGTGATTCTATTCAGTAACGCCGCTTACCGGACACAGTGTGCACAGTTTGGGAACACAAAAATATGCCAAATAGAAGTCAAAATCTCGGTATTATTAAAATAACATCACGATAACAAGTCCGTGAAACGAAGACCCCTCTAAACCCCACTTTATATAGGGAAAAGTGGGGTGTAATTGGGTGAACATTATCTGCTTTATTTTTGCTCAAAAACATAGATTGTGGGTACTCGTTAGAACCGCCCAATTGAGGCCGTTCTAACGAGCACCCACAAACTATGTTAAAGGAAGAAGAAATTTTTAACTTATATATGTCATTTCTGACACCATGTTGGAAGCCATTATTTCACACGGATATGTTTTCCTAATGATATCTGTAACTGCAGGAACAGATCGAATCAGAACCTCAACGCTATCTCAAACATCTAAAAGAAAGGGTGGGGGGGGGGGGCCTACACAAAATCACAGGCGACAGGCCAAGTTAGCAACTCTTTCTGAAAGAGACATTACGCTAACACAGCCGCGCGACATAGTGCATTTTTCACATATCCAAAATGGCTACTTTTCGGATGAACATCCATGATATTTTTCTTATATATACTGCAAACTTAGGTTGTGGGTACTCGTTAGAACCGCCTCATTGACACAACGAGTACCCAAAACCTGTGTCTTGGAGTAAAAATAAGAAAGATAATGTTTACCCCCGTAAACCCCAGTTTTCTCTATACAAAGTGGGGTTTAGGGGGTGTACATTTCACGGACCTGTTCACGTGATGCGTCACAAGCAGTTGTGAAACACACACCCTAGCATGTACATTTCTTTAATTAATGTTACTTGTTGTCTCTTTTCAGGTCCATACATGTACTTGACGAAGACTGTAGGATCCATGGAATTACACCAAAACTCGGCCGCCACAGTATTGCCATAATTACACCTACAATGTAAAACAAGCGTCGACAGGAATGCTGTGATGAGACCTATGCGTAAATCAACATCAGCAGTAATTTTGTTGTACATGTAATGCTTAAACTATACCAAAATCAGTGACGTTATACGTTTGTAAGTTATTGTTATTACGAATAAATTGAAAAAAATATATTTCTGTGTTACTTTGCTATACGGAACCCGGGAAGAGACATGTCCTACTAAAAACCGCTACAGTTTAAGGAGCGGTCTGACTCGCACCAATTTTGCTGGACAGGCTTAGACCTTCTAAGCGGTTTGTCAGTACACAAGTTCGGTCGGTTTCAGCTCTGCATGGAAGCACCAAGCCACCAAATCTATTTTCCAAGCCCTGATAGGCGGGGGCGTTGGATATTTCTCGTATATAAAGTCACGTGGCGTTTTTGTCGTATACTCTCAACCCTTCGAAATGCCAGAAAGCATAGGGCATTTCTTTTTCATATTTAGGTTTCGAGAAAATTACGATAACACACCCGTGTTTTCACATCTAAAAAATGGCTAATTTTCTGATGAAAGTCGGTGATAATTTTCTTACAAATACTCCAAACATAGCTTGTGGGTGCTCGTTAGAACCGCCTCATTGAGGTGGTTCTAACGAGTACCCACAACCTATGTCTAGGAGCAAAAATAAGAACAAATAGTGTATACCCCCTTATGAATGTCATAAAGTGCACCGTCCTTCGGATCGGGACGTTAACTGGAGGCCCCCTGTGCAGGGAGAACCATCCCCTGTGCAGGTTAAAGAACCCTACCGTAATTACATGATTACTGTGTAGGCTTTCATCCTGCAAAACTGGAGTGTATGTAATACACCGTCTGTGTCCACTCCGGGGGTTAAGGCGAAACCGGAAGAAAGAAAGAAACCCCAGTTTTCTCTGTATAAAGTGGGGTGTAGGGGGTGTTCATTTCACGGACTTGTTCACGTGATGAAAATATGGCTTGACCTTTCATGTAAATCGTCTGTCTATATGTCAAATTAGCGGAAAATCACCAGAAAATTCAATAGAGTGCCTTTCGCATGACCAAGGTTTATTCACATAACCGGGTGACTTGTTTTACCTTTTTGCAAAAGGCACATGCGAACGAATGCTCCAACCTGCCTTACTATACCAATCCCATGAAATCTGTGTTCTTCTTATAACGAAACGCCAAATATTTTTATTGGATGCTTCAAATGCTCCGTCGAACATTCTGCTCATCACGAAAACACGCCTATATAATTTTGACCCCCTTGAACCCAATCTATATACAGTAAAACTGGGATTTACAGGGGTAAACCTTATTTTACTTATTTCTGCTCTAAAATATAGATTGTGGGTACTCGTTAGAACCGCCTCATCGAGTTGGTCAGACCTCGATGAGGCGGTTCTAACGAGTACCCCCAATCTATAATTTAGAGCAGAAATAAGAAAAATAAGGTTTACCCTTGCAAACCACAGTTTTACTATATAAAAGTGGGGTTCAAGGGGGTCAAAATTATATAGGCAGGTTTTTGTGGTGAATCTTGATAAGGCCAGAAAACGAAATTAAAATGTCATTAAGTTTTATTTCGTGTTAAGATTTACAATAATGTACATGATTTACATAGTGCATACACGGGCACACGTTGCATGACGTTGAACGTTACGTTTACTTCTGTCGACGTCCACGTCATACAAACGTCGATAGTATCGAGTAAGACACACTTGTATAACTTTGACCCCCTTAAGCCCCACTTTTATATAGTATAACTGGGGTTTCAGAGGGTAAACTTATATCTTCTAAAAACGATTGTGGGTACTCGATAGAACCGCCTCAACTAGGCTGTTCTATCGACTCCCTGCAATCTATTTTTAAGTAGAAAAAAGACAAATATCACAATTTTCGCATCTAAAAATTTCTAGTTTTTGGCCAAACAAATGGCTACATGTATGTATTTGTATAGGTGTGTTTTCGTAATGAACGAAATAATGTTTCCTAACCTGGCTCAGCATGCAGACACTGTTCATTCAACGTTTTAATCAACGTTGTCGATTCAACGTGGGGATAACGTTGTGTCTTTGCAAGACAATTTATGTCCTGATTAGACCTTGTTAACGGGCAGATGCAAATAACTGTTCACTCCGGAACTAAAACTTATACCCCTTTAACAAAATGCGTCAATCACGAGAACACAAGGTAGGGATTTAACAACACGTCAACCCTGTGAGACATTTTTGTGAGAAGAAGTAACATTTTTGCACACCAGATAAGGAAGTTCATAGTTTTAGCTTGGGATAGAAATTCTGTTCCAACCCTGGTGTTCTTACCCAAAATCGAATATTCTCGCGTGTTTGATAAATGCAATGGTTGAGTGCCGTCGTTAAGGTTTACGTCACAACACGTTACGTGACGTCACTAAACATACCTGTCACCACAATATGGCGATCGTCGGCACCCGAAGTAACTGCAGTAGTCAAAACCCACGCTCAGAAATGGAAGGTATGCAAGAAAAAGAATTCTATACGGTTGTGAGGGGTGGATAGAAAAATCCGTCTCTCGGGATCACTGTCCGGCATCACTCGACAAGCCTCGTGATGCCGGACAGTGACCCTCCGGACGGATTTTTCCATCCATCCCTCACACCCATGTACGATTCTTATAACACCCCTCCCCCACTCCAACGCCTTCTATCCTTACCTACTGTAAGGACAGCAGGACTTGCCCAAAAGCAAACGAGTATATGTTTGGCGCCCCGGTGACGAACACACGGTAAGGACAAATTATTCCTTCACATGAATATGCAAAGATACTCAGCACTCCGACACGGGCGGGGTTTATTTTTATTACAAAAACACACCTACATGTATTCAAATATATTGAAAATCTTTGAAAATCACCAAAAATTGAAAAGTTTCGAATACAAATTCTGATATTTTCCTATTCCCCACAATCTATGTGTTTGAGCAGAAATAAGAAAAATTATTTCATCACTGTAAGCCCCAGTTTAATAAAATGGGGTTCAGAAGTGTGTGTAGTGGCAAAATAAGGTGTGCTTTCGTGGTGTACATGCACTTTTGATGGAAATGGTAAAATTAATTAGGTCAAATATATTCTTTATCAGATTCCATCATCTTCAACCGCTTGACGGAGACAAAAGGCCACACTTCATCGGTAGGAAAAAGATAACACGCACCTTAATGTGAAAAGATGAGCTTCTGGTTTTAAAGGGCAGCTACTTTTGGAGACGAAAAATGGCTTTCGTACTCTTCTTAAAACAAAAACAGAAGTGAACATAATGGTCAGGAACTGATGTAATTAACCTCGCCCCCCCCCCCACACACACACACAAAAGCTAGCACGATTAATCGGATAATCGATTATTCAGTTGATAAATTCCACAAAAATGATTATCATTACTGACTTGTATGCAATCGATTATTTGACAAGTACAATTTACTACTCAAAGTTGTGCCTAAAATAGTTGTATGAGTGGCAAACAGTGCAGACCCAGATGAGACGCCACGTTCTGCTGCATCTCATCTTGGTCTACACTGTTTGCTCAGGTCTGTCTGTTCAAATACATATGGAAAAGTACAGCATATGGTAGGAGTCATGTTCAGACAGAAAACCAGACAGGTAAAATTATGACCAAATCTTCAGTGATTACTAATCGATTATCGATGGAAAAGACAGGAATGATAATCGATTACCTTTTCAGCTCCGATAAGCAAGCCCTACCCCCACCTCCTACCCAAAACACCACAGAGAAGAAACACCAACATGAAACAGTTTCAACGATATTAAGACATCACAAGCGGAAAGCCGAAAGGACAGTTTCTTTCCAACTAAATGGCCAAACGGATAATTTTCTCATCTTAAGGGACAGCTCTCAATGGAAATAAATTTGCACACTTTTGATGAAAATACATTCAGTTATTTTATAAGCGGTCCTTAGACCAGTCCTTAGAAATACTGTGAATGGGTAGGATTCCGTGTTTGTGGTGATTCCCATGAACAACTATCAGTTATTCTTACGGAAAAATAGGAAATAGGTAAATCTTCGAATTAAACAACAACAAAAAAAAAACAAACAAAAAAAAAAAAAAAAAAAAAAAAAAAACACAAAAAAACAAAACAAAAAAAAAACAACAAAAAACAAAAACAAACAAACTCTTTCAAAAATATGGCGGTCTACCTTTATGAGAAGGAAGTTTACTCCTAAATAGGAGCATACTCTTAAAGGAAGGAATGTGCTCCTTAGGAGTAAGTTCGTTCCTTAAATAGAAGAGCCCATTGGCAGAGGGAAAGCGATGAAGAAGTTTCGAAGGCTAGTTCCTTGTTAACACTTTTTGTACCAAATGGAATCTTCTTCCTTATATGTATATATAGCAGGATTCCATTTAAAAATTAAGGGGTGACAAGTTGTGTTTTCTTCAAAATATATTTGGAAAATGGCTAAATTTTTTTTGCAAACAGTGTAGGCCCTGATCAGACGACGCGTTCTGCGGCGTCTGATCTGGGCTTGCACTGTTTGCCACGGTACCCGTTTAGGGGTTTCAAGTCTGAAATTGGTTAACATGTCGGATATACACGACGTGTACATGTTCCCCTTAAGAAAGTGATAAGCCCTAAAATAAAAGGAGAATTTGAGGTATAAGTAGTCAAATGAAGACACGACCCATCTCTCGTGTGGACGTTGTAGTTCGTGTTGATTCTGGTTTCTACTTGATTTTAATATTACATTTTAATATTACTTGTTGTTGTTTGCAAAAGATGAAGGGAGCGCTATTTATTATTCTTGCTTCCCTTGTTATTCAGACTGGTAAGTTAAAATCCTTTTAACAGTAGAAGTTCATGCACTGCACTTCGCATTACTTAGTAAATCCCACTTGGGGGCGTTTTCTAATGCGCGACAAGAGGCCTATATACCACTATGCTCAGCAGAGCTCAGCGGGGTGCGGTGGGGGAGGGGGGGGGTAGGCGGGCGGGCGGGCGGGGGGGGGGGGGCGGGGGACACTGCCCACTGGCAGCCATGTATTTAATCAAACCATGGATGCCCTGTGCCCAAGGACGCTACAGATAAAATTTTGACCAAATCCGCCTCGTGGCTTTACAGGGCTGATATCGCTTCAATGTGTTGTTGCAAGACAACAGACAGCAATTGACAACAGCCAATCTGTGGCAATAGGCCTAAAATAATATGGCAGATAGATCATTGTTTACGGAACGTTTCTATGAATGTTGAAAGCGCAAATGCGATTTTTCCCAGTTTCAACATTAATTAATTGTTCGACTGTCATTACGGACAATGACCAATCTTAATCATATCTGAGAAATGTTACTATTTGTGTCTTCCAAGATGGCTGATTCTAGCTCTAAACTGTCTGCTGCATATAGAGCAAAAGAGGGTCGTGTGCGGGTCGGTTTCAGCTCTGCGTGGAAGCATCATGCAGACTATCTACATGTATTTCTTCAAGTCCCGATGGGCGGGGCCGCAATGTGTGGCTTAGACTGTAAACCCCAGCTTTCTCTATATAAATGGGGTTTTGTTTGATTTGAGGTTTTACGTCCCAGTCAACACTGTAAAGGTAATTTTGGAGACGTTGCTTCCTATTTTGTGGGACTTTTACCCGACATTGAGATGAAATGACATCTCAAGCCCTGCCGCCCAATGAAACCAATAGGGTTTATAAGCATGAACGGGCCGACTCGAACCGCTTTGCCTTGCCAGGCTTAGATCCTCTAAGCGGTTTACCAGTACTCGTGTGCGGGTCGGTTTCAGCTCTGCGTGGAAGCATCATGCAGCCCATATATTTCTTCAAGCCCCGACGGGCGGGGGCCTCATATAAATTGGGGTTTAGAGGGATGTTCATTACACGGCTTGTCAATGCGATGAACATGAACAAGTATTTTCTCATTATCACATACAATGTCTCATAGGACAGTCCGACTTGACCCTCAGTTACGAACACTTTGGAAAGAAAGCAGGGGCGGGTCCACTTAATTAATGTAACTAAGCCTTCAAAAAGACTGGCGCGACCGACAAAGGATCAGTCTGACCAGAGTCATCCCTTGTCGTATGAGCACGTGTCCAGTTAAACCTCCTTTCTCATGGTCCCTGCTTCAACTGATTCAAGAAGCTTGTGGGAAAAATAAAAGCACTAAATAATGATAAACTATCATAGATATGCTGCTCGAATGATACAGCAACATCAAAACCTCTTGTCAGTACAGTTACCCCTCTTGACGAATACTCATTTATGTTTTTGTTCGATAAGATATATGAAGATGTTCAGAATTTTGTTAATCTATCTACCAAGCCCATATTCCGCGACATCTCAAATTATTCCTTTTATCTGAGTTAAAATGTGTCTTTTGGGCATGCGCAAACAAAGACTCTGATCTGAGCATTTGCATCACGTGAACAAGTCCGCAAATGAACAGTCCCTTCAACACCGCTTTATATAGAGAAAACTGGGGGTTTACGGGGTATACATTATTTTTCTTATTTCTACTCCACAAATATGAGAGATTTTCATCAGAAAAGTAACCCTTTTGGAGATGTGAAAAATGCACTATGTCGCACGGGTGTGTTATCATAATGTTTTGCGCTTTGTGAACAGTCATCATCACCAAGGCAAGTACAGTGGCGATTGAGTTTTTGTTGTCCACGGAAACGGATGCAAAACTCTTTCAAACGATTTGAAAACGCAGCGTTTAGACCACGCTTAAACGATCGTTTACATTTTCAGCCAATCAGATCATCGTTTCTGAAACGTTTCAAGCGTTTCGTATATCAACCAATCACATTAGCGTTCGGAAAACGCTGTCATGGAAACCGTTTCTGGTTGCATATGTTTTTTTTCGTTAACCAATAAAATCCCGCAGACTCACTTTAATAATAATAATAATAATGAATAAATATAAAAATAAATAATAATAATGAATATTATTATTTATTATTATTTTGATTATTTTCATTATGAAACGGAAAATAGATAAAAATAATAGCGAAATGATTTTAAGGTGAAGAGGATCTCCTGCAATAAACAGGAAATTGTGTTTGCCAGAAAGAAAATGTTTCCGGATTCTGTAGCTCAGTCGGATGCGCGTTTGACTGTTGATCCAGATTCGCGGGTTCAATGCTTGCCGGTGAAAAACAAACTACATAAGAACCTTTCATACATGGGCAAAACATTAACCGAAAAGACTCTGCTTTCTATAGTTTTTGAATGCTTTTTGTGAGGGAATTTATTGTTCTCACCCATTACGTACGGCCGCTATATTTTAGGAAAAAAAAAAAATAACAATGAATTTGACATTTAACATGATTTTTCATTATATGTGATCTCAATCATTATCCGTCATCAAATTAACATTCGATGACAGATGTCTTCTTCAATCAAACACGCCTTTATAAATTTGACTCTCTTAAAACCACTTTTGTATTGAAAAACTTGGCTTGACAGGGTTAATTATTTTACATTATTTCTACTCACTGTGGGTAAGCGTTAAACCCGCATCGCCAAGGCGGTTCTAACGAGTACCCACAATCTATGTTTTGAGTAGAAATTTGGACAAAAATATCAGAACTTTTATCCCAAAATTTACAATTTTGTTGTAGAGTAGAAGTTTTCAATTTATTTTATTAGGCTTGTTTTCGTAATGGAACAAAAATAAATTGTATTTGAACTGTCAGAATCAGACACACGTTAATATTTTTTCTTTTTTATATTTCGGCGGGGAAAATATTTCATTTATAATTTTATAATATACTAAGCCGCGAAATCAATTTATATCTGAAACAAATAAAAATAATCGCTTCACCACATTACAAAAACACGCACTTTTGTATTTTGAAAATTTTACCAAAAATCTAAGAAAAGTATTATATTTTTATATTTCTGCTCAAAGCATAGATTGCGAGAACTCGTTAGAGTCGCCTCGGTGAGGCGGTCCTAACGTGTAACCACCATCAATGTTATAAGCATAATTAAGAAGAAATATCCGACAATAACACACCCGTGCGACATAGTGGATTTTTTTTTCAGATCTCCAAAATGGCTACTTTTCTAATGAAAATCCGTGATATTTTTCATTTATGCTGCAAATATAGGTTGTGGGTGCTCGTTAGAACCGCCTCAATGCGAAGGTTTTAACGAGTACCCACAACCTATGTCTTGGGGCAGAAATAAGAAAAAATAATGTATACCCCCGTTCACCCCCATTTTCTCGATATAAAGTGAGGTTTAAGGGGGTGTTTATTTCACGGACTTTTTCACGCGATGATGTACACCCATATAAATTCCAGTTATATTATATAAAGGTTTGGTTTGAGGGCTCAAAATAATATAGGCCTGTTTTCATGATGTCGTGAAAACACGGTATGTTCATATTGTGAACAATAAATATGATCGCGATATCTTCACAGTGGCAACCCGGACTACTTTTTGAATATTCTTTTTCATAAATGCCAAACAAATTTTGTCTAAAACATCAGAATTTTCACTCACGCTTCGCACTCGTGAAAATTCTGATATTTTGAATTTACGCCACCTTAAACACTATTTTATTTTTGAGGCATTGATTCCAATTGTGTGTGTGTGTGTGTGTGTGCGTGTGTTTTTTTTACCATGCATTGAGATGAAATGGCATCTCAAGCTCTGTCGCCCAAACAAACAAAAATGGTTTATATGTAGGGACGGCCAGCCTCGCACCACTTTGGCTGGTCAGGCATAGATCCTGTAAGCGGTTTTTCACATTTCAGTACCGGTCATTGAAGAAATATATGGGCTGCATGATGATTCCACGCCGAGCTGAATTCGGCCCGCACACTAGTACCGGTAAACCACTTAGAGGATCTAAGCCTGTCCAGGAACCACGGTGCGAGGCGGATCGCCCGTGCTAATAAACCCTATTGGGTTCATTTGGCGGCAGGGCTTGAGATGTCATTTCATCTCAATGTCGGGTAAAAGTCCCACAAAATTGGAAGCAACGTCTCCAAAATGACCTTTACAGTGTTGACGGGGACGTTAAACCTCAAATCAAACAAACAAATCAGTACTGGTCACGAACAGACTCAGTAAAACCGAGTCTGCTATTTTCGTTTATTTCGAGTATTCTTCGCTTCCAAAGGATCCAACTATTCAGAACTCATTTATATCCTCTCTATACATATATTGCATTCTGACATGCAGAACTTTTGTTAAATGTGAGATTGAGGGGTAGTGATTTGAATTGCCTCGGTGAGGCAAAACCTATTAATATCCACAACATTTTTTTCGGAGAAATGAAGACGTTTATCCTAAATTGTCATCAACTACTCTCTAACCACCACCCCCAACCCCCACACACACACTCTCTAGGCGGATCTAACGTGGAGCCTCAATACGGTTTGTGCGTTGTTTTTGTGGAAATCATGAATTGTGTAAAGTCGATAGCATTGCCTTAATAACTATCTTTTTTGCTCGAAACACAGATTATGAGTGCTCCTTAGCATCATACATCGTTGAGATAAAGTTTGGGGCTACAGGGATCTATAATATTTTCTTTATTTTTGCTAATTTAGAAATTAAAACATACATTGTGGGTACTCGTTACCGAACACCAAACACAATGTTTGATAAAATATCAAACAAATATCATTGTTTTTTATCGTCGGAAAACTGTCCGTTTTTTTTTTCATTCACTATGTCAACCGGTCTGATACCATTATGTCCACTAACATTTTTAGGATGCAAAATTGTCACATTTTCCAGAGATTGCAGGTTCTGGTAAAATGCATCAGTCAGACGGTTCTAACGAGTGCCAACAATCTATGTTTTTGGAAAAATAGTAAGAATGTTGCCCGGCTGGCAGAACTTGCGACCCCTGATCACCAGCTAGACGCGCATCAGACTGAGCTACAGATCCTCGAATTAATGTCGCCCGACCGGCAGCTACCGAACCCGCAACACCTGATCAGCAGTCAGACGTACATCAGACTGTACTTCAGGTCCCCGAATTAACGTTGTCCGACCGGCAGGTACCAAGCCGCGACCCCTGATCACCAGCAAGACGCACACCAGACTGTGCGACAGATCCACGAATTAATGTTGCCCGACCAGCGGGTACCGAACCCGGGACCCCTGATCACCAGCAAGACGCACAACAGACTGTGCGACAGATCCACGAATTAATGTTGCCCGACCAGCGGATACCGAACCCTCGACATCTGATCACCAGCAAGACGCACATCAGACTGTGCTACAGACCCACGAATTAATGTTGCCCGGCCGGCAGGTACCGAACTCGCAACCTGAGATCACCAGTCAGACGCGCATCAGACTGCTACAGACCCACGAATTAATGTTGCCCGGCCGGCAGGTACCGAACTCGCAACCCTGATCACCGTTCAGACGCGCTTCAGACTGCTACAAACCCAAGAATTAATGTTGCCCGGCCGGCAGGTACCGAACTCGCAACCCCTGATCACCAGTCAGACGCGCATCACACTATGCTACCGAGGCCTGCATAAAGCAAGTGTTCCAGTTTGTTTTAGGGAAACTAATATCAGATCGCGTATTCCTAGGCTTTCGCATGCTTCGCTGTTACCGTCCAGTCAGCTATATAAAGGTCATATCGAGCCGGCCAGTCAGTTTCTAAGCCACTTATTGTTTCCTGGACCAACACCATTTGATCAGCACATTACAAATTATGTCACCAGAAAGTTGCATCTTGCCCTTTAGAATCGGTGGAAGCGAGGGATATTTCAGGATCAATCACCACGACAGAAGTTTGGGCCCATCGGGGAAAGAACCCACTGCTCTGTGATCATCAGACCGGGTCACCGAGACCGACCACATGTGTAACCAATGGTTCCCTGCATGATGATGATGATGATGATGACGATGATGATACGTACGTCATATATGATGATGATGATGATGATGATGTTGATGATGACGGTGGTCACACATGATGATGATGATGATGATGATGATGATGATGATGATACGTACGTCATATATGTTTACCACTGCGAGTTGCATATGCGAATGATTTAACACCCTCCCCGGGGTGTTGTGTAGTTTAAAAATATTATTAAAACATGGTGTATTTTTATTTTATATTACATTATTATTCAACTCAACAACGTTACTGTGGTTATTTCCTGCTTATTTTTCCCACAAACGTATTGATGGGGAGTGAGTGAGTTTTAGTTTTACGTCCCACCAATAGCTAAGGTCATACGGAGACGGGACCTCGGTTTAAAGACTCATCCGAAAGTCTGGAGAAGCCCGGGATCGATCCTGCGATCCCCGGTTTACAAGGCGAGTAGCGTAACCACTGCACCACGGAGGCTTCTAATATTGATGGGGAACTTGTATATTGAACATGGCAGCTTTTCTTTGATATCGGATTACACGGGGCGGTATTCAGAAGATGTTCGGTTACCTGCAGGGCATTAGGTTAGCAGCGGAATGACAGGTACATACTGAGACGCGTCACGGCAAAAGAAACCTATTGGGAAATGTCGGTATTTGTGTTGTCCGATTTCGATAAAGTGTTTTTTCCGTTGTACTAAATGTTTTATTTATTTATATTTATTTATTTGTCGCGGCAAATTTATTGTCACCCGAGTGCTAAAATTTCAACTGTCACATCATTAGAACGTAGTTTTCAGATGAAAAGTAATGTTTTCATCTCAATCCAAATTTAGATTGGAGGTGTTCGTTACAACCGCCCCAGTGAGACAGATCTCACGAGTGGCCACAAAGAACGTTTATGGGCAGAAAAATGAAAAAATAATGTATATTTCTGTGAATTCCAATTTACTATATAAAGTGCGCGACCGCGTGTGTGTGTTATTTCCTTACATGCTTTTTTTATTATCTACACTTGTCACTATTTCACCCAATTAGGGTCTACACTATTTCCATATACATGTACATCCACACCAGCGTTGGATGATGATGAGTGCCATTATTATTATTATTATTATTATTATTATTATTATTACTGAATCCGACAGAAAACAAAATCGGGAATGCCATACGTTATATAGCGTATGTCCAGCGTTATATTTTCCAACAAGTTGATTGAGGGCAAAAATCGAAAATAGCTTAACAGCTTGGACTAGAATAGTCTTTGAAACCGGATTACGTAAGATGTGCATTGTTTGTTTGTTTGTTTGATTTGAGGTTTAACGTCCCCGTCAACACTGTAAATGTCATTTTGGAGACGTTGCTTCCAATTTTGTGGGACTTTTACCCGACATTGAGATGGAATGACATCACAAGCCCTGTCGCCCAATGAAACCAATAGGGTTTATTAGCATGGACGGTCCGCCTCGCACTGCGGTTCCTGGACAGGCTTAGATCCTCTAATCGGTTTACCAGTACTAGTATGCGGGCTGGATTCAGCTCTGCGTGGAAGCATCATGCAGCCCATATATTTATTCAAGCATAGAGCGAATTGACATGTACACAGAATGAAGAGTCGACTACGTACTTTGCCGCGTCACAGTATAACGAACCAACGTCGTTACTTTGATTCTTTCTTCTATTTCGAAAAACTGAGCGTTTACTTTTTCTGTGGTATTAATTTATTTATTGCTAATTTGGATACACCAAACACACTCGTGGGATGAAATTGCTTCTTTCATATAATCTGGCCCCTAAGTAATAAAAATGTTTCATGCTCAACTATGCTGAGCATGAAATCGATAATACTCACAAATATTACAATAATGTGACCAAACATATAATGTATGTGCTCGTTACAACCATTCAATGGAGGCGGATCTAACGAGTACCCACAATCCACGCTTTTGAGGAGAAATATTATAGCAATGTATATAACTGTTAACCCAGAAAATTGTATATATAAAGAATTTTGTTATTTCCATAAAACACACTTGTTACTTTTTCACCCGGCAGTTGCATAAGAAGCAAATAAAATCATTTGTCCTCATCTTTCATTACGATCAAACATCTGTGTGACATAGGGCATTTTTAGCATGTTTACTGATGAACATCTGTGATACTATGCATATTCAAAAGATAGGCTGATGGTGCTCGTTCGAACCGGTTCATTG
Source organism: Lucinisca nassula (assembly GCA_963580285.1). Taxonomy (NCBI): domain Eukaryota; kingdom Metazoa; phylum Mollusca; class Bivalvia; order Lucinida; family Lucinidae; genus Lucinisca; species Lucinisca nassula. The sequence goes on along the minus strand of OY757019.1, from coordinate 127,242,102 downwards.
AGGCGGTGCTAATGAGTACCCACGACCGATGTCTTTGAACAGAAATAAGAAAGACAATCAATCTATCAATATTCAAACGATATGCTGATGGTGCTCGTCCGAACTGGTTCATTGAGGCGGTGCCAATGTGCACCCACGACCGACGTCTTTGATTTGTTTGTTTGATTTGAGGTTTAAAGTCCCCATCAACATTGTAAAGGTCATTTTGAAGACGTTGCTTCCAATTTTGTGGGACTTTTACCCGACATTGAGATGAAATGACATCGCAAGCCCTGTCGCCCAATGAAACCAATCGGGTTTATAAGCATGGACGGTCCGACACTTATACCGCTTTGCCTGGGCAGGCTTAGATCCTCTAAGCAGTTTACCAGTACTCGTGTGTGGGTCGGATTCAGCTCCTCGTGGAAGCATCATGCAGCCCATATATTTCTTCAAGCCCCGATGGGCGGGGCCGTACCGTCGTCTTTGAACAGAAATAAGAAAGATAATCAATCATTCAATCAATCAATCAATCAATCAAATTTTATTCGCTTAAGCTTATGCAGCTCATCATGATAAAACATATATAGACCGACAAATAAGTGAAGAATAGCATAAAAGTGAAGTACTGGATGGGGCATTGTCTTACACAATACAAGTGCTCAGGCTACATGTAGGCGACATACCTGTTAGAAGCTACCAAATCCCAGCAAGTTAACGTCGCACGAGCGTCAAAACAAGATGTTGCATCGACGCCCATGCGACGCCGACTAGACGTCGTTTATTTGTTTGTTTGATTTGGTGTTTTACGTCCCCGTCAACACTGTGTAGGTCATTTTGGAGACGTTGTTCCGATATTTTGGGACTTATACTCGACATTGAGATATGACATCTCAAGCCCTGCCACCTAATAAATCCAATATGGTTTATTACATGGACGGTCCAACTCGCACCACTTTTCCTGGGCACGCTTAGTACTCACCTGCGGTTGGTTTCAGCTCTGCGTGGAAGCATCATGCAGCCATCTATTTCTTCAAGCCCCAATGGGCGGGGCTGGACTAGACGTCGTATGGACGCTAGGTCACCTACGATACAGGTATTAGGCCGCTGGCCAGATATGGTTTACCTCCCCACCCCAGGGGGATTTTTGTAGACCATATTTTTCTTGAAGCCTATTGTCTTGCGAGCATTTTGCAAGATGTTAGCCATCTGAGAATGGCAGCGTTACGCTGTAACAGCCTGTTACATACGTTACCAGTCAAAAAATCGAAAAATCAAGTAGGTATATTGAGTTTCAGAAAAAAATTGGAAGATATAATAAACTTTCAGAATTGGTTAATTAATGGAAGTCAGCAATGGCTGTGTCGCATATTAGGGGCAGTTGAACACATATACAATCTTCTTTGGCGTTACGTATGTTACATTTTACCATTAAATAGTATAAAAATGGTAAATGGGTCTAATAAAGTCCGTCCTAAAAACTGTTGAAATGAAATTTTGATCACAATTATTTTTTTTTCTTAAAGAAAAAACATTAACATTTTCAAAACTACAAACATTATGTTTCTAACATTTTTACTTTTTGAGTTATTGGCTGTTGAACATGGTGACCCAAATTAATAACATATTTGCAATAGGATCCTAACGACATTACAAATTGAATCAAATGGTAAAAGTGAAGCAATCTAAACCAAGTGTTTCAAATGCAGTAAGCAGATATTTTTATATGAAACAGTAAGTGTTTGGTTTAGATTTTTTTAAATATCTTATTGCATTGAACAGCATACTAATAATGTAACGTACGTAACACAAGGTTGTTCAGACATTTAAATATAAGCGATATACATAATACGGTCAATTTTTTTATATTTTTTTTTCAATTTCACTAGACCTATTAAGATAAGTGAAGGCACTTTGTATTTAAACCAATACACCTTCCAATGCAAAAACCAAGAAAACTAACAGTGTACACTTGTATATATATCTTATATACAACAAAATCACAAGCATAGTATCACATATTTACATTTTTTACTCAGCGCTATGTCCGTCTATGTGGAAGCAGGGCCGTGAAAGAGTCCTGGATTCAGCTCGTATAAATATGCAATTTTTTCTATTTTAAAACATGATAAATAAAAAGGCAATCACGTACGTAACACACGCCGTCATACGAATAATTTAAACATTACTGTTGAGACATTTTCCCGTCAAACTTAAATATCCATACACATTTAATTTCCACCAATATCATAACAGAATGAGTTAAATCAGTCAGGTTTTCATTTCTAACCATGACCCTGTGGATCATGAACACATCTACAAGTAAATAAAACATTATGAAGATATGTGGCTCCTTTGCCAACGAACTAATTGGTACATAGAATGATATAAATGATTCTGATTTCCAATAAATACAACACACATGTATATGGTAAGCATACTACACATGAAAAGCCTGTGACATACTGTACGAGGAGAAACAGTTTTGTTGAGTCAATAAATCACACAGATCGCACTTCAACACTTGACTTGTTAAATAAGCGGCTCTTCGCGTACTACTCAAAGGTTCAAAGGATTTGCCTCATACAGATAATTAATCCTCATCAGAGTCATCTTCAAAAACTTCATCAACCATATTCGTCATCTCAAATCCCTCGCCATCATCGCCATCCTCTGTATCCTGATCTGCTTCTTCCTCGCAATGCTGTTCACATAAGATGTCGATTAGCTGTTCAGGGACGATCAAGTTGTCTTTCACCCATACATACTCAATTTCCTCCCCATTTATGTTCCATCCACTTTTGTCCAGATCTGGAAGGCCTGGATAGTTTTCATGGGAGTGTATCCAGACAAACACTTGATAATTCACTCTTCGTATGTGCATCTCAAGTGCAGAGCGGCATGGTGGTAGTAAGCTCATGTCCATGCCATTTGAAACATTCAGTGTGTTTGTGTGGCTTTGATACTTTTTCAGAAACATGTCGTATCGCAACTTATTTACATCTGTGTAAGTTGCACCGCCATACATAGCACACGTGAACGCTTCCATGTCCCTGATGAGTGCTTCGGAACAGTGTTTTGCTTGCCCTACTCTGCTTAGTATTGGAATAAACTGTGTTTTCTTCTCAATGAGTTTTATCGGAGCGATCTTACCGCGGCGAACAAACGCACTGGTAGTGTCACATCCTGTAAAGCAATGTATGGCTGGTAAGACTGAGCAAATTTCTTCCCCTGTGTTTTGAACGATGTTGTTGACGTTCAAAAGGCGCCTTTTATTGCCCACGCCAGTGTCGAACAAAACTGTCAAGTTGATATCTTTGCAATACTTTGCCAGCAGTACAAGTACATCTGTGTCTGGCGACCTTACAATGACAGTACTAGCATCTGGCAGCGATGTTCTCACATTGAGACAATGGAGTATAATCCTGGTATCTGCCTCCTCCTGAGAAGAAAATAAGTTATGTTCGGGATATTTCGACACAGTCTTATTGTCTTCACAGGTGAGACGGAACACTTCTTCACCGATGGCATAGTAAATGCTTCTGTCTGCAAGTTTGACAGCATACTTGTCAGTTGTCCATTGCTCCAGAAGTAGGCCAATGAGCTGAGTCTTGTTTTTGTCACTGCTCATAAAGCTCTTCCAGTCATGCGGAGTCCTAGTCTTTGCACCTGACAACAGATGTGTTGGTGCTGTTCCCCTGCGAGAACGTTTCGTAGGACTTTATCGACTGTGGCTTATATGTGTCAGTGACAAAATCAACACGCTTGGCCTTTGGCAACTGGTTGAAAACAGATTCTGCAAGTTCCTCAAAGGTGTCAGGAATTGGTGTTAAGCTTTGCAGTATCGCGTTTCCATCAATGATATGCACAGCATTATTTGGTCGCTCTGTTGTTGGCTCAATATGCGACTCCAACAAATGCAGAAGTTTGGACTTGTCAGTTTTGGTGGGCATTCCGTCAGCGGTCGCTAGTGACCATGGCACAGGTCCTAGAGGGAAAGATAACGTCAACTCAAGGTCGATGTTATGTTCAATAGACAGAAGAACAAGCTGCCCAAAGACGTTCCTTTCAGCTCTGATCTGGCTGATTTTGTTTTGTGAACTGGTCAGTTTCTTCTTGACCTCGCAAGCCGCAAAAGTTTTCAGCTTGTTTCGCTTGACCGGGCTATGAAAGCTAACTGACTTTTCCACCAATCGTGAATTGATAAAGTCTTCCATAGCCTTTCGGCCAATGTTCGGAGCTTCAATCAGATCTGTAGCAATATCCGGCTTTGCAGGAGCTCCTGAAGACAGACAGTACAGTTCATTTCCATTCACACTAGCACTGAATGGGTTGGTGAATCCAGAAATTGCCTCTTTTACTCGTGTAACATCATGTTCACTACTTTGCATCTGAGCAGGCCGCAAGTCTTTATGGCTGGAAACCTCGTCAGTGCTCATGTCAGTGCGTTGAAGAGTTGCTTCAACATACTGAGCTCTTATATGACGGGTAATGCACCATCTGTAATATGCAGCGTAGTTCCTGCTGAAGCCTATGATGCCACCTTGTGATTTGGCATGGCGATTGATAGTTTGCTCAATAGTGATGTCAACAGCATTTCTGGAGCGAGGAACAGATGACCGTGACACACTAAAGCCATTTTGTTCAAGTAGTTGTCTACATCCAGGATGTGTATCAGACAAATTCAACAATGTCATCAGGTACACAGGTACATAACGTGCATAGTTGACGTGATCGTATGCAAAGAACATTGGACACAAAGAATACAGAGCTGCAATATGCAAATCTAGGTTGTTTTCCTTTGTAGCCCTGATAAGCGTCAACACCATTTGGATAATATCCATGTACTGTGCCCAGAATTGAGCTGTTTTGCCATGACCACCCTTCAGAACTTCTGATTTAAACACATGATACTTTTCAAAGTAATTTCTGAATTCTTCAGATTGTTCCACCATGTCTAATAACTCTTTTGACGGAGAGTCTATGAGATCTGTTAGCGTTTTGATTGTCTCTTTCGACAAACATTCCTCACGCGAATGCGTTTCTTCAAACCGGCCTAGCATAAGCCGTTCCAAAGCTTCAAACAGTAACTTATGGACCCTTAGAGCTCTGTTAAAGTGCTTGCCCGTCATTACTCTATCTAATGAACCACTGGCACAAATACCAGCCTCTATGACAATTTCCGAAAAGCCACTACCTTTCATCATCTTGCCAACAGTTCCAAATAGGGAACATATCGTGTGGAAGACACCCATTCTTACTACTATCTTACTAAACCTATCTGAATACTGCCACACTAGTGCATAAGCTTTCTTGGCAACAGCCAAGTCGAAGGTAACAATAGCGTACTCCTGGCCGACTTCACCACTCGCCTGAAGCGACTGCTCCAGAATGTATTGCACTGTTGAGTTTTCGTTTATTGACTCATTTAGTGGGGCCATATATTCGACATTTGAAGTTGCACAATGCTTTTCAGGGGCAGTTTGTGATAGCCATCCAGCCCAGGATGGAACTTTCTGACTACCCAAAGACCTGCCTATATCACGACAGATAACCCATGTGAAATTCTCCATTTCTGTCTGTTTAAATGAATAATCTACTTTACTTGTCTGAATGTCAAAAGTTGGGTCTACCTTTGGTTTGGCATAACATGGTCGTATCTGAACCTCAACGGGAGTCACTGACCTGTCCTTTGATTTGTGTGTTGTCTCTGTTTCAATAACAACTGAAGCTCTATCTGGATCACAGACCTCTTGTATTACAATTCCGTGCGTGGAATGAGTAGTTCCACAACCTGTTGGTGTCTCTTCGTCGAGATCAAAATTGTCATAGCACAAATGAATGACAGAGTTGTTGTCTCTAGAGATATTTCTGGGTAAAACCGACTCTGATGAGGTCACAGAATTACACATTGCTGTTTCCAGCTCGAGAGTTTTCGAGTACGACTGTCCATGGCCATACCGATTTAGAATTGTTATAACTTCAGCACTACCTGTGAGATGTCTTACAGCCATAGGCAATGTTAAGTGTTTTGGCATTATCCAGTCGCCATTTGTTGCGGCATAGCATAGGTCTTCAGCAAAAGACAGAGCATAACGCTGGGACTTCAGGCTTGCATGTTTTACAGGTTTGCCAGTTATGATATAGACAAGAAATGTCAACAATATTTCTGGTGGTCGTCTGTCGCCAGAAAGCAACCAGGTAGCCGATGGTGGCCAAGACATTGGCTCACTTTCCAGTTTCCCTTCATTAATATGTCTCCTTATTATAGCTGCACTTTCAATGAGGCGCTTCTCATCTGAGGCTGCTAATTCAAATGCAGCCTCACCTTCTATGTCAGCAGCATATACAAGTTCTGATTTCTTTCGGGGTTGCCAGTATTCAAGCTTCTCTCCAAAATGCTTGCATAGTTTGTCTTTTAATTTGTAAGTTTTATAATTTTCATTATAGAACTTTGGGTAGTTTTCTAACATGTATGTCAGATATCTTTCTCGAATCATTGACAACCTTTCTATGTTTCCACCAGTTAGTATATGATCCTCTATGTACTTGCTGATGTATTGAAATGCAGCATTATGTGCTGCCTGTGACTGAGAGGATTCACTATCTGTGTGTGTAACGTGTCTTTCGCCTATATCTCGAGTGTATTTTTTCCGGCAATGGCTATGATACCATGCTTCCCTTGCTCGCAAGTCCTGTCCGCGTACTTTACAAAGTAGTTTTTCATCACCCTTTGCTTCGGCAGCGGCCTTGATAGAATTTTCAGCTGTTGGGGTAACACACTTAATCAGAAGTTGTTTCTTACGGTTGACTTGTATATATTGTTTATCACAGAACAAACATTTGTCAGAAGGGAATAACGCAGTAGACGTGGCGGATGATGCAGTGAAAGAGGGCCTGCCCCTTTTTGAGGTACTAGGGACCTCATCGTCTGCCACTGTTGAACTGCACTTGCGCTTGCCAGCTTTTGGAAGAAGAGTAAAGAGCTGGTAGCACCTTCTGTGATACCCATGCACCATCTCATCAAAAGTTTTCGGTATGTTTTCCGATATTTCTGGGAGTTTGTGGGTCACATCTGAGAAAGTGAGCCTTTTTTGTGCTATTGATGTGATTTTTTTGAAAGTCTCCTCTGTAGCAGGCGTAACAGTTGCTTCCACAGTGCTGGAGAAGTGAATAATACAAACTCTCCCGTCAGTACCTTTGGACCTAGATGATTTTTTGTCTTGAGGCTTTGTCTTCAGAGCCACTGGCTTTTCCATGATTGTAGATTTTACAAATGTAAAAACGTGTTGATTTGAAACAAAAGCAACGATAATAACAAATAATGTGTGTGAAAAAAGAAAATAACACAATTATTTATCTGTAAGACAGGCAGGCAGACCGACGACAGACTGACAAATAGGCAGGTAGAGAGAAGAACAAATAGATGTACAGGTGGATAGACACACTAGATTAATTTACATGGCTAGATAGATAGATAGATAGATAGATAGATAGATAGATAGATAGATAGATAGATGGATGGATGGATGGATGGATGGATGGATGGACGGACGGACGGACGGACGGACTGACAGACTGATTGATTGATTGATTGATTGATTGGTATATTGATTGATTGATTGCTTGGTTGATTGATTGATTGATTGATTGATTGATTGATTGATTACACAATGGGATTGGTTGATACAGACAGAAAAAGTTGACAGATATAGACACTATCAAATAGACAAATCACTCCTTTTCATTTTAAAAGAGATAACAAAGTATGAAGAAATCTAAAAAAAAACAACAATTTTTAAACACTTGAATTCAAACAGTAACTCAGCGAGAGAAAACAGTTAAAATTTTAATTAAAAACTACTTGTTTTTAGCTATTAAAGTGGAAATACAACGGTATGTGTTGTTTTCAGCTTGAGACCTGTAACGATCGAAAGCAGAAGACAGAATGACGTCTTCTTCGCGGGGTTTTCTTTAACCGACGTTTGACGTCACCAAAAACACAGCGCTACAAATTAAATGTACGCGTAAAGTTTACGGTTGGCTGTTCCGGCATTGGCACGGATTATTATTAATATATGTCAATACGCTTAGATAACATGCCTATATATTGAAATGGTATTTCATTACGACTGTAAAAGTACTGCGAAAAATCTCATATCATCTAATCTCTGATCCAATTTATGTTGTGTTCGTAACCAACGTACTGGTTGATTCTTACTTGTACTCAATAGACTGCCACAACAAGGCAGCACTCTTATGAGTACCCACGATCTTTTTAAATGTTAACACATAATCACTAAAAGCGAAAGCGACCAGAATACGAGCACTCCTGTGAATTTGCCCTATTCACTGAAAAAATTTAAAGTTTATGATAGTCAAAATGCCAGCGTGATACCAGAAAGTAACGCATGTAACACTTAATAACGTATGTAACGCGTGGAAACCCTCGTAGTATTTATAAGACGAATACTTAAAATAAGTTAGTGCATTAAAAGAGCAACAAAAACATGTGCCAGCATGCAAAAAATTACGTACATACCATGTTGGCGACATTATCAGGAGGTTTCAATGCTATTTTGAGGGTAACGTACGTAACCTGGGTGTTACTCGGTAACGCTGCCACTCTAAAAGGGCTAACATGTTTCATTTTGTGTCTTATATAATGTAGTATCAGAAAATCATAGTGTACAAAAATCCCCCTGGGGGGGAGGGGGGTCTATGGCCAGCCCAAGGACTATATGTGACGTCTGTGGTTGCTAAGATTTTGGAAAAGGTCTGCCGGCATGTCAGCAGATAATAATAATAATAATAATAATGAATTCCCCCGTCAACCCCAGTTTTTCCTTGATAAAGTGGGGTCTAGTGGGGATCTTCATTTCACGGACTTGTTAACCTGATGGTTATGTTTCTTTCCTTTTTATCTTCTCATGTATGTCATGGGCAATGCCAAAAGGGATATTTTAGTCTGTTATATTACTTCATGCAACAAACACTCACGTAAACCTTCCTTAAGCGCAAAATTTGGGTTTATAGTCATGAATATCCGCCACCGTTTTTTTAAACACACACACACGCACGCACGCGCGCGCGCGAACACACAAACGCACACAGGTTAACAGCCGCGATTTGTATAAATCGCCAATGTCAGATTATTTTCTTAAGACCATCATGAAAAGTGCATATATAATGTTGACCCCCTTGAACCCCATTTTCATAAAGTACCACTGGGGTTAACGGTTTCCTATTTCTGTTCGAAGCGGTTCTATAGAGGACCAGCAATCTATGTTTAGGTTCACGTTAGGTGAAGATCAGCAATCCATGTTTAAAGCAGAAAATGCAAAATATCGGATATTTTGTCAGAAAATTTTCAATTTTTGGTGACAAAACTTTCAATATATTTGAATAGGCGTGTTTTCGTAAAGTACAGTTGAAGATATCATCTCCAAAATAGTTATTCTTAGTTTCGAGTGAAAACTTATCATTTTTATGCTCGGAACATAGATTCAACAAAGCTCGTTATAACCGCCGTGTACTTTGTTTTTTAAAAAAAAATTGGGTTGCAGGGGTATTAGTTTAACAAATACTGATTAACGCGTTCTATTTCATAATTCGCATGATAAAATTCAACTGAAACAAGATGTGTTTGAATTTACGAGGCGGCTTAGACTAAGAGAGTATTTTGCTGCAAAAAAAACAGTGATGATACTGAAAGTGAAGACAATACCTGTGATAGTAATTTTGAATATATCAGACGCAACACTGATCTCAAATCAACCTTTGTTCCCCCTTCTGGCAGAGACACCAGTTTGGATTTTTACATTGATTCTATAACAAATGAAATTCTTCAAAATGATAAAAAGTACAAATTTACCCCTAATTTATCACCCGAAGAATTAGAATCCCTTAAAAGATTACGAAATGATGACACTATTGTTATCAAGAAGGCTGATAAGGGATCTACTGTTGTGATAATGAATCGCATGGATTATATAGCAGAGGTAGAAAGACAACTCACCTTTCTACTTGACAATATTTATATTAGATTCGGTACTAAGTTATTTAGACAAATTGTGGGTATTCCGATGGGTACTAATTGCGCACCTCTTGTGGCTGATCTGTTCTTGTATTGTTATGAAAGAGACTTCATTTTGTCGCTTTCCATTGATAACCAATCTGAAATTATTGAAGCTTTTAGCTCCACTTCTAGATATTTAGATGATTTATTAAATATTGATAATACCTATTTTGATGGTTTGATCAGTCAGATTTACCCCCTAGAACTTCAGTTAAATAAAGCAAATTCTTCTGATACTGAGGCCCCGTTTTTGGATTTACATCTATCTATTGTAGATGGATTTGTTTCGTGCAAAATTTATGATAAACGCGATGACTTTGATTTTGAGATTGTAAATTTTACTTTTTTGGATGGTGATGTTCCTCGTGCGCCATCCTATGGCGTTTATATTTCGCAATTAATTCGATTTGCTAGAGTGTGTAGTCATGTAACTGACTTCAACACTCGTAATAAATTATTGACGGCTAAACTCCTTAATCAGGGTTATCGGTACCATAAACTACGCAAAGCCTTTTCAAAATTTTATAGACGCCATTCTGATTTAATTTCAAAATTCAATATTGGACTTAAATCTCTTCTGCAACAAGGTCTATCGGAACCCGAATTTTATGGTGACTTAGTATATAAATTCAGAAAAATATATAACCGCAATGACTTCAGCACCCAATTTCGTAAAATCATTCTTCGATATAAAAAGATTGGGTACAACATGGATATTATACGACAGACTGCATGCATGGTAGTTAACCCAATCACGGTTGGCAACTTTGCTTCCCTCTTTAATTGCACGCCGGTGGGTCAGGCCTCAGATTCTATGACGGCTCCAACGTAAAGGCTTATTGAGAATTAGAGAGATCTTATTCAAGGTAATGTTGGTTGGTGCCTGATGCTCTGTCTCTGGTCGGGCCCATCGGAGTCTAACTGTTGGTTTTCTTTTGCTCCAGCATTTCAGTGGTTTCTTGCTATCGAGTCCTCACCGTTGTTTCACCTCTGTGGTTCTTTGATTTTTGTGTTCACGGAGATGTTGCACTGATGAGTTAGGAGGCCTTCATGCGGACTGAACAAATTATTTGTCTAAATCGCGACGGAAGTAAGGGCGAGGATTGTGGCCACGTAAAATCGATTTAAGCCCCCCAGTGGAAATCTTCCACTGACCGTTCCAAGGCGGCTCTTCTGTGGCGATTTATTTATGTTGTTGTTTGTTACTTAGTGTGTGTATCACTTGTGTCTTTTAATTTTGGATGGCCATATGGCCATTTTGTGGGAAAGTAACTGTCCTTATGGCCTTCCTTTGTTTAGGTTTCCATTATGGTCTGGTCGCTTAATGTTTGTATTTCTTTCCCTTTGGTGTCTTTTATGGGTGGAGTAAGTTAATTGTATCAATTCCTGATCTTTGTTTTACTTCTACTTTGGAGATGCTAAGTTTTATGAAAAACTAGATGATAATCCGCAAGAGCAATTTCGTAAGGATATAAATGAAGTGCTTAGTGAAACGAAAGTATCAGAATCTATCCGTGAAAACCTTAGTCCATCTGGAAGTGACAGAGTTCCTGTACTTTATATATTGCCTAAAATTCATAAGCAATTAGACTCAAATCTGCCACTTGGATATCCGGGTAGACCCATTATCACAGGCTGCTGTTCACTGACTGAAAAAATCTCAGCGTATATTGATGGTATACTGAAACCCCACATGGAATCTTTGCCTTCATACGTGAAAGATACATCCGACTTTATTACCAAAATCCATAGCTTAAAGGCCATCCCACAAAGTGCGTTTTTAGTAACTTTAGATGTTACATCGCTTTATAGCAATATTCCTCATGATGATGGTATTAAAGCATGTGATCATTTCATGTCTGAAGGCGGGTATTCACAGGAGGCAAGATCAACCATTTCAAAACTTATTAATCTTGTGCTGACTAAAAACCATTTTCAGTTTGATGGCAAGAACTACCTTCAGGTTCTAGGTACTGCTATGGATATTCTTGATTCCAGTGATAAAAAACCTTTGATCTGGTTAAGGTTCCTGGATGACATTTTTATGATTTGGAATTATAGTGAACAGGACTGGCATGATTTTATTTTCAAAATCAATCATTTTCATAATACTATTAAGTTTACTTACAATTATTCTAACCAAGATGCTACATTCCTTGACGTGAATATTCACAAAAGTGAAAATGGTGAGCTTGAAACCAGTGTTTATGAAAAAAGCACAAATTGTCATCAGTATATTGTATTTTCATCATGTCATCCGCTCTCTTGCAAACAGGGCATTCCATATAGTCAGGCAAAACGTTATAGGCGTATAACATCTGATAATGTCAGTTTTGAAAATGAGCTTGACCGGTTAAGGGAATATTTTCAGGAGAGAAATTATCCAAATCATATCATTGAAGAGGCTGTCAAAAAGGTATCTTCAATTAGTATGGATGATGCCCTTCAATCAACTTCCCGCACAAATTGTCAGAAAATTGTTCCTTTTGTATGCACATACAACCCGTCTTTGCCTAACATTGGTAAAATTATCAATCAGTACTGGAATCTTCTAAAGTACTCTAAAAGCAAAAGTGTAAGACAGTTGTTTAACTATAAACCTATTGTTGCTTACCAAAGACCGTCAAATTTGCAAGATATGTTGGTTCATTCTCAACTGAAAAAAAAACAGTAAGGTCTGGTGCTGTTTCAAAATGTAACAGACCCCGCTGTTCACATTGTGCAAGCATCACAGAGTCTGGTTCATTCACAAGCACAACTTTGTCTTCTTGTTTAAATTTAAAAGAAAACTTCACTTGTGCTTCCTCTGATGTAATATACCTCATTACTTGCAAAAAATGTAATTTACAGTATGTCGGCCAAACCCAGCAAAAATGTAGTCAGAGAATGAACAAACATAAATTTGATATAAAGCATTTTCCTGCCACTCATACAACAGTTTCAGAGCATTTTAATTTGCCTGGACATAGCATCCAGGATTTTCCTTTATGCCTATTGATAAAGTTTCTGGAAATTGGAAAAGGCTTATGAAGGAAACTTCCTGGATGCACCGTCTTGGAACAATGACTCCTTTTGGGTTAAACTCCAAAATAATGTATTAGTCTTCATGAAGTTTTTACTGACTTTACCTGTGTTCGCACTGCAACTGCATTCCTGTCAGTAATTTGTATCTAATAATGATCCTTTATTTAGACTTTTTACGCCAACTGATGTGTTTCTATTTGACGTCGTAAGGCCGTATTTCGAATGAGCGCATGCGCAAAATGATTTTTGCCTTTACTGTGCGCATGTCATGAAGAAGACACCTTTTCGCTGGTCCAAATTTGCCTTTATCTCACAATATTAAAATGTTGCTAATTAAGCGTTTTGTAACAGCTAAGGTATACGCCCGAAGTCAGTCAGATTGGCCAGAACCCAGAGACAGGGGTCCAAAAGATATTTCGGTAGGCCGGGGACCAATACAGCAAACCGAGGACCTTATAACGTTTGATTTATGGCAGTTTTATACGGTGACAGAGCCATAAGCCCATCAAGAAGTCACTACATAAAAACTATATAAAACATATTTTGCTTATTAATTGTCCAGGGGTTGCTTTTCAAATAAATAAATAAATACATAAATAAACAAATAAATAAATAACTATTAATCGTAGAAAAAAATAATCAAACAGAAACTGATCCCATATCGTCCGAAAGTCACGCCGTAGCGGGCAGAAGGGATGAGGTGTTTGGTTTAAATCCGTCAACCTCTATACTATAGGCACCCGTGCAAATTAAACATGTTGTTCATAAAGATATTGATCGCATATAATACAGGTAGTCTTCATTAGTCAATAGATAAATAGCTGTGACGTTTTGTTGAAAACTTGGGAAGTGTATAGCATCATGAAAACACGCCTATATAATTTTGACCCCATCGAACCCCACTATCATATAGTAAAACTGAGGTTTACAAAGGTAAACCTTATTTTTCTCATTTCTACTCTAAAGTATATTTTATAGGTACTTGTTAGAACCGCATCGATGAGGCGGTTCTATATATAACGAGTACCCACAATCTATATTTTGAGCAGAAATAAGAAAAATATTACAATTTTTCATCTGAAATTTTTTTTTTCGGCGGTTAAGTTTACAATGTATTTGTAAAGGCGTGTTTGCATAATGACTTGTAAAGTTACTATTGGTTTAGAGGGATGATACATATAAAAAGATGAACGTCCAGGGTTAAGGCGAGCCTGCTCGCTACAATCTTTGCTGATCGTACAAGTGTACATGTAATTTAGCGCTAGAGGTTCGGCTCAAACGAAACGCCGAGATTTCGGTCTATTTTAAGTTTCAAACAAAGCTCTAGAGGTTCGGCTGCAACGAATGGCCGAGCTTACGGATTTAAAATTTGTTATTTTTACCTTTGATATCAAAAGAATTTGTCAATTCCAGAAATCCAGGAATGATGTTTCTTGACCAACCTTACCATAGAAGTTAAGCTCCGTAGAGAATTACGATAACACGCCAGTGTGGCATAATGCGTTTCTTTATATCTCCAAAATAGTTACTTTCTGATAAAAATGTCATATCTGTCTTATTTGTATTCCTCGCCCATGGGGGCTTTGAGAAATTCGATGACTGTGTGGTGCTTCCACGCAGGACTGAGAGTACCTGTAACCCGTTTAGAAAGTCTAAGCTTGCCCAGGCAAAGTGCTGCGAGTTGGACCCTCCATGCATATGAACCCTATTGGTTTCAAAGGGCGACAGGGCTTGAGATGTCATTTCATCTCAATGTCGGGTAAAAGTCCCACAAAATTGGAAGCACCGTCTCCAAAATGACCTACATCGGGCTGACGGGGACGTTAAACCTCAATTCTAACACAGCGCGCCTATATAAGCAATGGAAAATAACTGTGTTTTATTCTGTTACAATTCACAGCTCGGAAGAGCGTGACGAGTGACGTCATTAAAATTCCCAATTAATGACGTCACTAGTCGATTTCCTTGACGTTAGACGGTGTAACGTCATTTTCTCGCATCGAAAACGTAAGAAAAGGATATAAATGCATGTGTTTCAGTCGATAATTTTAGCGGGATTTCTTATAACAATGGCGAAAGGTTGTGAGATTTTGAAGGAAACAACAACATTATTGCTGATTTTCAGCGTGTTAGAATCGAAATAGATCAGCTCTTGTCTGTGATTTGTTGAGTAATAAATCACAGTTTGTCGGTCAGTTGTAAGTAGACAAATCACGCGCGCTACGTGCTCGTAATTTGTCTACTTTACAACTGACCTCCAAACTGTGATTTATTACTCAACAAATCACAGTTAGAGCTGATCTATTTCTTAAATCAAAAATATTCCAAACATAGGTTGTGGCTGCTTGTTAGAACTGCCTCTTTTTCTAACGAGCACCCAGAACCTATGTCTCGGATCAGAAAGAGTACAAATAATTTTTACCTCTGTAAACCCCAGTTTTTTTTAAATCATGTGGGGTTTAGATGGATGGTCAGTGCACGGAATCGTTAACATGATGGGATCTGAATCACACCATGACACAGATTGGAATATTGAAATTGCACATATTTTACACTGAATTTAATTTATTTTATGTTTAGGGGATAATTGATTTCAAAATTATTATTTAGGGAGGTAAATCGGCGGTATTAAGCTCGGAAATTTCGTTTACGGCGACGCGACCGCAGGGTTTGTGACCGTAAAACCGACGATTTACCTCCAAAAATGACAATTTTGAATACAGTTATCCCTTATATTATGCACTTACTAATTTATTTGGTTTAAACGTGTATTATTTGCTCCAACCATGAGTGAGGTGCATGAAAGAAAATTGCAACGTTACGCAGTTGCAACGAGTTTCCGACAGTGTATCGCAGAATATAATGTCTCAAATGTTTGACGTTATCCAATCAGAAATTGCGCTGTATACGCAAGTGCATTAAAATACTGATTTATAATGCTTGCAGTGTATGGTCAGAAATGTCCACTGTATTGGTACGGCTACTCGTCAACCAGTAAATGCTACAGATTCATGTACCAAAATATGCTCTCCTGGCAAGATGCCAGAGATATGTGTCGTCTGCGAGGCGGCGACCTTCTAAAGATAGAGTCTGTTGCGGAGAGGGTAAGTAGCTCTATAATACATATACATTTTGTAGGTAGCTCGTTCTATTTTAGCGGAGCAGGAAATGACGTCAAAATTCATACTTTCATAAATTTGGTCACTTATGCGCCTCAACGTAAAACACCAACAAAGGTAGGACGTTGGAGGCAAGAAAATAATCAATCAGCGATCAACGGTGCAGTGTGAGAAATCCAAACACTGAGGTCAACGTATAATGTCAGAAACTTCTGACATGATCGCTTCATCCTCGGGTTGGGGGTCTCTCTGACTGTATCGGAAATGGATAAAAGGGACTTCATGTATTTGTCTTTGGTTAAATATTAATTTTGAGGCCTGTTAACGCAATAGAAGTGAAGGCAATGGTCGGGAATCGATACAATTGGTCACACGCTCCTATCAGAGACACCAAAGGGAAGGAAACACAAACATGAAATAACTAAAACATAATGGAAACATCAATAGCGGAAACCCATAAAGACAGTTACTTGCCCACAAAATGCCCAACTGGCGATCCTGTTAACTAAATAGAAGTGAAGGCAATGATCAGGAATCGATACAATTAACCCACAGCGCCCATCAGAGACACCAAAGGGAAAGAAACACAAACATTAAATAACTAGACCTTAATAGAAACATCAATAGCGGAAAGACAAAAAGGCAGTAATTTTCCCACAAAATGGCCACTTTGCTATCCAAAACGAAAAATATAAGCAATACACACACTCAAAAGCAAACCATAACAAAAATTAATCGCGACAGAACAACCGCCTTGCAACGGCCAGTGAAACGAATTCCACTGGGAGTGGGGGGTGGGGCTTAAATCGATTTAGGCGGCCGCCATCCCCGCCCTTACTTCCGTCGCGATTCAGACGAATAAGTTGTTCAGTCTGCATAAAGGCATCCTAACTCATCAGTGCAACATCTCCGAGAACACAAAAATCAAACAACCACAGGGATGAAACTACGGTGAAGACTCGACAGCAAGAAACTACTGAAATGCTGGACCAAAAGAAAACCAGCAGTTAGACTCCGATTGGCCAGAGCAAAGACAGAGCATCAGGCACCAACGAACATTATATAAAACAAATTCTAATTCTCAGTAAGCCTTTACGTTGAAACGGCCATACATGTAGAATCTGAAGCCTGACCCAACGGCGTGCCATTAAAAGCTAAGTTTCAACCGTAATTGTGTTACCTACCATGCATGCATTCTGTCGTATAACAGTAATGCTGTACCAAATCTTTTTTTATCGAAGAATGATTTTACGAAATTGGGTGCAACTATTTATTTTTCTGAACTTTTTAATTAGTCACCATAAAATTCCGGTTCCGATAGACCTTGTTGCAGATGAGATATAAGTCCAACAATGAATTTTGAAATTAATTCGGAATGACGTCTAAAATTTTTGGAAAAGCTTTGCGAAGTTTATGATACCGATAACCCTGATCAAGAAGTTTAGCAGTTAACAATTTATTACGAGTGTTGAAGTCAGTTACATGACTAGACACTATGGCAAATCGAGTAAATAGCGAAATTTAAACGGAAAGAAAGTGGCAATAATGTTGTTGATTCCTTCTAATTCAAGCTTTTAGTTTCTTGTTTGTTTGTTTGTATTGGAGTTTAACGACCCAGTCAACACTATTTTATGTCATTTTTGAGCCGGCCAGTTACCTATCCACACTTTTCCTGGGCAAGCTTATACTTAGCGGTTAATCAGTACAGAGCACATTCTTTCGCCAGAAACTGACAACTGCCCTTCTTGAATCAGCGGAAGGGAGAGAATGACCGAAGAAAAGATGTCATGATCAATCTCCACGAAAGAACGTTTTAAAGTTTCTACCAACCTTTTTCCTTTAATGGAAGAAACTATTGACTGTAACGCTGTATTTAAGTCCTTTTGTAACATTTTCGTTGCGAGAAAATGACGTTACACCGTCTGTCTTCTAGAAATCTATTAGACACGTCATAAAACTTTTTGCGTCACGCTTTCTTCATAGAGGATCTTAAATGTATGCTCATGTATTATTGAATTTATCCCTTTTTCCATACGAGTTGAATAAAAGCACGAATGCAAGATTCTATTTATCATATGACATTTAAAACGCATTTTATTCACGATTGTTTACAAATATATCAATATTCCGCAATTAGTAAACGCGACGTCGATATGGACGTCGTACATGTAACCACACGGGACGTATCTAGTTCATTTGCATATTTAATCCACTAGAGGATTATCGAAAATATTACATGGCGTTATACGCGACGTCATATGATAAATTTCAAATATATGCGTGCTATGTTTTTTTTTTGTAATTTATGAATTAGATCAGCTGTAGCTCTGATGTGTTGAGTATTAAATCACAATTTGGAGGTCATTTGTAAAGTAGATCAAATCACGAGCGCGTAGCGGGTGATTTGTCTACTTACAACTGGCCGACAAACTGTGATTTATTGCTCAACATATAACATCCTAGAGCTGATCTATTTCGATTCTTACAGGCTGAAAATCGGCAATAATGCTGTTTCCTTCAAAATCTTTTCGCCATTGTTAGAAGAAATCCCGCTAAATTATCGACTGAAACACATGCATTTGTATCCTTTTCTAACGTTTTCGATGCGAGAATTTGACGTTACACCGTCTAACGTCAAGTAAACCGACTAATGACGCCATAAATTGGCAGTTTGTAATGACGTTACTTGTCACGCTCTTCCGAGCTGTGATTTGTTGCAGAATAGAACACATTTATTTTCCATAGTATATATAGGCGCGCTGTGTTAGAATATAACTTATTTATATTTTTGCTTATCAGACTTGGGTATACAACCAGATTGCGCACCTGAAGAATCATTCCAAGATTCCTGCAACAAAATGGTGGGTGGGGTTAAACAACAGGGAGTACCTAACTGCATGGGAGTGGGCTGACGGCAGTTCCGTAGCAACAAGTGCTGTGTGAGTACTGAAGTGACACCTATACATGTACACCACGAAAACACGCCTATATAATTTTGGCCCCCTTGAACCCCACGTTTATATAGTAAAACTGGGGGTTTACAAGGGTAATCTTATCTCTGCTCTAAAATATAGATTGTGGGTACTCGTTGGAACCGCCTCATTGAGGCGGTTCTAACGGGTACCCACAATCTATATTTTGAGCAGAAATTAGAAAAAATATCACACTTTTTCATCTTAAAATTTACTTATTGTTCTGAAATGTTTTGTTTCGAAATGCTGTGCCCGATCCCCATTAAACACATTTTACCAAGCTTTGGAATTATACATTTTAACTCGGAAAACTGTTTTATTGATGACAGAGGAACATATGGAATTAAGTGACTACGAGGTCATAGCCTAGGCATTATATATTTAATATGTGCCAGCCACTACAGATTTAGAAAAAAATAAATTGTATCTGAAAGACCAAAACAGTGATTTAATATAGTGTAAAAAATTCTTATACGTAAATTTAGGTAAACAAGTGTTTCTGGAAACGCTAAATAATAACTAAAAAGTAATGCTTCTCACTTCCCTCTTTATAATAACTTTTTCTTAAATTTCATATTCGGAGAGTAAAATGTGTGGAAAAACCACATTTAAATCCACGTTTTGACTCTTTGGTAATTTTTTCAACATACTTAATCTCCGTTTAGTCTAAAAACATGAAGACACTGTTTCAAGTTTGCAATATACATTAAGATGAAAAAGATTCCACTGGTTGAAACTGGCATAGTCATGTACTAGGCGAAATGGATATTTTTTATCTGGACTTGTTAGATTTATGTAGAATATTGTGATCTCTCATAGTAACTGGCATCCAGGAGAACCTAACAATCATGGAGGCAATGAAAGATGTGGAGAAATAAACAACAATGAGTTTAACGACCAGGAATGTACAGATGTTAATAGGTTTATCTGCTCAAGAAATCGGGGTAAGTTTATGCTCAAAAAATTCAGTTAAGATAATTGCGACGGACAGTCATCTTTATTCAAATGACCGTGAAGAAGCAGATGATCATTACTAAAACACGCATATACAGATACATTGTTTACCACCGAAAAAATGAAAATTTTCAGCTGAAAATTTTTGATATTTTTCTTATTTCTGCTCAATGAGGCGGTTCTAACGAGTACCCACAACCTATATCTTAGAGCAGAAATAAGAGAAATAAGGTTTACCCTTGTAAACCCCGGTTCCACTTTACAAAAGTGGGGTTCAAGGGGGTCAAAGTTATATAGGCGTGTTTTTGTGATGTTACCAGTTATTGGCCATTTGTCCATAAATCGTTCCTGGATAAACATTGAAATGCAGTTGTGAATGTAATCATCACGAAACCACGCCTATATAATTCTGACACCCTTGAACCTCATTTTTATATAGTAGGACTGGGGTTTACATTCTTAATTCTGCTCTAAAATATTGACTGTGGGTACTCGTTAGAATCGCGTCGATGAGGCGGTTCTAACTTGTACCCACAATCTATATTTTGAAATAAAAAAAAAAAAACAAAAAAAAAAAAAACAACACAATTTTTCATCTGAAAATTTTTTTTTTCTTCGGCCGTAAAATTTACAATGTATTTGAATAGGCGTGTTTTCATAATGTAGATCAAGTCAAACATTTGCGACAGTATATTTTGCTATAAACTATCATTACGAAAACACGCCTATACAAATACATTGTAACCTTTATCGCCGAAACAAAATGAAAATTTTACGAATGAAAAATTATGATATTGTTCTTATTTCTGCTCCAACAATAGGGATTTTGGGTACTCGTTAGAACCGCCTCATCGAGGCTCATCGAGGCGGTTCTAATGAGTACCCACAATCTATATTTTGGAGCAGAAATAAGAAAAATAAGCTTTACCCCTGCAAAATAGAAGTGAAGGCAATGATCAGGAATCAGTGTACTTTCCAACAAAAAGCCCAACTGGCGATCCTGTTAACTAAATAGAAGTGAAGGCAATGACCAGGAATCGATACAATTAACCCACAGCTCCCATCAGAGACAACAAAGGGAAAGAAACACAGACATGAAACAACATACCCAAACGGAAACATCAATAGCGGATAGCCGCCCCAATAACGGAGTACTGTGGTGCAGTGATAAAGCATCCTTCCTTATGTCTATCAAGGAAGACTTGCCTAGAATGTCCCCGAGGGCGCATGGCAGTACATCTGGAAAGAAAACATAGATCGTGGATGCATTTTAGAATGGCTTAATGAGACGGTTCTAACAAGAATACTATATATAAGCCAAATATAAGAAAACATTCATTGATAAACACTTTTCATATGACAACAACAACAGCCACAACAAAATTGATTTAGAGCAATTCGAATACATTTCTTGCACACCAGATAAGGAAATCCATAGTTTTAGCTAAGGATAGAAATTCTTTTCTAACCTTGGTGTTCTTACCCCAAATCGAATGTCCTCGCGTGTTTGATTAATGCACTGGTAGAATACAACCTCATATAAGCCGTCGTTAAGGTTGACGTCACAGCACGTTACGTGTCGTCACTAAACATTCCTATTGTGTCATCACAATATGGCGGACGTCTGAAGCCGAAGTGACAGCATTAAAAATCCGCGCTAAGAAATGGAAGGTATGCAAGAAAAAGAATCCTATATTGGTGTGAGGGGTGGATAGAAAAATCCGTCCCTCGGGATCACTGTCCGGCAACATACAATATTATAAAACTATCCCAACTTTGCAGGAGATCTTCAGAAATGTGACACCGACAGTTCCTGGGAGCCGGTAAATGGGCAGTGTTATAAAGTGTTTGCAGCGAAAACTAACTGGTATAATGCCAAGTAAGTTTTGTTTTTGGTTTTACAATATGTTGAAGAAACTTGCACTTTTAAGGGGAATGGATACACCTTCAGGAGAGGCAACTCCTGCAAAAGTGTTTTTGGTTCCCATGTCAATAGGGCCAACTCTTATAGGGGAGAACTCTTAAAGGGAAGGAGCAAATTCTTTCTTTTAAGAGTATACCCCATTTTCAGTGGGACAGGGCTTATGGAAAAGCAAACAGGAAGTCCCGATAGTTATGTTCCTTAGAAAAATGGCGGAAAAGCTGCCAGTTTTTCCCATTCGCCTTAGGGGTTACTTGCCCTATTTAGATGATGCAATAGCTCCCTTGTATTATTTGGATACGAATTTCAGTATGACATTACGAAAACACACCTATGCATATACATTATAAACTTGACCGCCGAAAACAATATTAAGATGAAAAATTGTGGTATTTTTCTTATTTCTGCTCAAAATATAGATTGTGGCTATTCGTTAAAACCGCATCATTGTGGCGGCTCATCGAGGCGGTTCTAACGAATACCCACAATCTATATTTTAGAGCAGAAATAAGAAAAAATAAGGTCTACTTTTGCAAACCCTGGTTTTACTATATAAAAGTAGGGTTCAAGGGAGTCAAAATTATACAAACGTGTTTTGGTGATGGAATGTTAACATTCCCGGTGAAGTTCTCGCAAACCAGGAACAAGTGTAATATGACAGAGAATAATGTAGAATAATGTTTTTGCAAAGCTTCCTAAACTGCCCGACACGCTCTATCGGTCCTTAAGAATATCACAGCACTGTAATACTGTGAAATCTGTTTAGCTCTTTGAAAGATGCGTCTGAAATCTGTAGTATTTGTTTCTAATTTGGGCATCACTTGGAGATGTTAATATATACTTTCCTTAAATAAGCGTTTCTTGTGTAAGGCGCTGTCAAATGTCTTTTTTTTCAAAAGTTTACATTGCTTCAAACTCTCGATTTCCCTGCCATTTGGAGGTTGGATGGGATGGGAGTCGTTTCTAGCGTATTCATTTCCATGGTACACAGGTAATTGGCTTATTTTTCCATCATGTTTTTCCATAGCTCGAAGTTGTTTTAAAGGTTATGAGCTTTCATTCTTTTAGGCGAAGTTGTGAACGTAATGGTGGCTCAATGGTTGCCATAAAGACACAAACTGATGAAACTGTCATCCATGACTTCGCCATAAGTATCAAACAGCAGCTTTGGATAGGCCTCTTCTCCGTGCAGGTACGGTACATTTTGACTCCGGATATTGGGTATCCCAGAAAGTCACATTACGATATAGTTAGGCGATAACTGTATTGAAAATTAATATTTTAGGGAGGTAGATCGCGTCTTTACAGTCGGAAATTTCGTTTAGGGCGACGCATTAGCGGAGCCGTAAAGCAAAATTTGAAACCGTACCTCCAACAATGACAAATTTCAAAGCAGTTATCGCAACTCTAATGCACTGATTCGTTGTTTTGTTAAAACACACGTTATATTGCTCAAAGGGGCAAGCGCTGTGAGCTGCGTAAAACCAAATACCAGCCAATCAAAAGCGAATTTACATGATGGCGTCGGTTTTCGACAGTATACCGCCGTAATGTTTTGATGTTATCCTGTCAGACATCTGCAAATGCTTTATAGTAAATTATATCAGATTACGATAACACACCCATGAGATACATGTAAAGTGCTTTTTCACATCTCAAGAATGGCTGCTTTTCCGATGAAAATCCGTGATATTTTTATGCCCCCAACTTCGAAGAAGTTGTGGGGGCATATTGGTTTTGCCCTGTTCGTCCTTCCGTCCTTACGTCCGTCCCACTTTTTACTGCATAGCATAACTTTAGAACCATGGGTGCTAGGTTTTTGAAATTTCATATATGGATTCCTCATGAAAAAATAATTGACCCGTGTTTTTTTTCTCGTCAGGATTATGCCCCTTTTTTGAGTTATGCCCCTTTGCAAAAAATACTATGAAATCTTGTAAGCAAGATATCTCAAAAACTGTTTGAGCTATTGCCCTGAAACTTTACATGCTGGTTGGGGATGATAAGTAGATGAACTGATTAACTTTTGAAAAAAATCCGAATTTTTTTTCTTGAGTTATGGCCCTTTGAAATTTTTCGCGTTTTAAGTTTGTAAGCAAGATATCTAAAAAAACTATTTGAGGTTTTTCCCCGAAACTTCACAGACTTGTCGGGGATGATGAGTAGATGAACTGATCAACTTTTGAAAAAAATCCGATTTTTTTTCTTGAGTTATGGCCCTTAGATTTTTTTCGTGTTTTCAGCTTGTAAGCAAGATATCTCAATAATTGTTTGAGCGATTGCCCTGCAACTTTACAAGCTGGTTTGGGATGATGTGTAGATGAACTGATTAACTGTTAAAAATCCTATATTTTTTTCTTGAGTTATGGCCCTTTGAAATTTTTCGCGTTTTAAGTTTGTAAGCAAGATATCTCAAAAACTATATGAGGTTTTTCCCCAAAACTTCACAGACTGGTTGGGTATGATGAGTAGATGAACTGATTAACTTTTGAAAAAAATCCAATTTTTTTTTCTTGAGTTATGGCCCTTTGATTTTTTTCGTGTTTTCAGCTTGTAAGCAAGATATCTCAAAAATTGTTTGAGCTATTGCCCTGAAACTTTACAGGCTGGTTGGGGATGATGAGTAGATGAACTGATTAACTTTTGAAAAAAATCCGAAATTTTTTTCTTGAGTTATGGCCCTTTGAAATTTTTCGCGTTTTGGCGTCCTTCCGTCCTTCCGTCCTTACGTCCGTCCCACTTTTTACTGCATAGCATAACTTTAGAACCATGGGTGCTAGGTTTTTGAAATTTCATATATGGATTCCTCATGAAAAAATAATTGACCCGTGTTTTTTTTCTCGTCAGGATTATGCCCCTTTTTTGAGTTATGCCCCTTTGCAAAAAATACTATGAAATCTTGTAAGCAAGATATCTCAAAAACTGTTTGAGCTATTTCCCTGAAACTTTACATGCTGGTTGGGGATGATGAGTAGATGAACTGATTAACTTTTGAAAAAAATCCGAAATTTTTTTCTTGAGTTATGGCCCTTTGAAATTTTTCGCGTTTTAAGTTTGTAAGCAAGATATCTAAAAAAACTATTTGAGGTTTTTCCCCGAAACTTCACAGACTTGTCGGGGATGATGAGTAGATGAACTGATCAACTTTTGAAAAAAATCCGATTTTTTTTTCTTGAGTTATGGCCCTTAGATTTTTTTCGTGTTTTCAGCTTGTAAGCAAGATATCTCAATAATTGTTTGAGCGATTGCCCTGCAACTTTACAAGCTGGTTTGGGATGATGTGTAGATGAACTGATTAACTGTTAAAAATCCTATATTTTTTTCTTGAGTTATGGCCCTTTGAAATTTTTCGCGTTTTAAGTTTGTAAGCAAGATATCTCAAAAACTATATGAGGTTTTTCCCCAAAACTTCACAGACTGGTTGGGTATGATGAGTAGATGAACTGATTAACTTTTGAAAAAAATCCAATTTTTTTTTCTTGAGTTATGGCCCTTTGATTTTTTTCGTGTTTTCAGCTTGTAAGCAAGATATCTCAAAAATTGTTTGAGCTATTGCCCTGAAACTTTACAGGCTGGTTGGGGATGATGAGTAGATGAACTGATTAACTTTTGAAAAAAATCCGAAATTTTTTTCTTGAGTTATGGCCCTTTGAAATTTTTCGCGTTTTGGCATATTGGTTTTGCCCTGTTCGTCCGTCCGTCCTTCCGTCCTTCCGTCCTTACGTCCGTCCCACTTTTTACTGCATAGCATAACTTTAGAACCATGGGTGCTAGGTTTTTGAAATTTCATATATGGATTCCTCATGAAAAAATAATTGACCCGTGTTTTTTTTCTCGTCAGGATTATGCCCCTTTTTTGAGTTATGCCCCTTTGCAAAAAATACTATGAAATCTTGTAAGCAAGATATCTCAAAAACTGTTTGAGCTATTGCCCTGAAACTTTACATGCTGGTTGGGGATGATGAGTAGATGAACTGATTAACTTTTGAAAAAAATCCGAAATTTTTTTCTTGCGTTATGGCCCTTTGAAATTTTTCGCGTTTTAAGTTTGTAAGCAAGATATCTAAAAAACTATTTGAGGTTTTTCCCCGAAACTTCACAGACTTGTCGGGGATGATGAGTAGATGAACTGATCAACTTTTGAAAAAAATCCGATTTTTTTTCTTGAGTTATGGCCCTTAGATTTTTTTCGTGTTTTCAGCTTGTAAGCAAGATATCTCAATAATTGTTTGAGCGATTGCCCTGCAACTTTACAAGCTGGTTTGGGATGATGTGTAGATGAACTGATTAACTGTTGAAAAAAAATCCTATATTTTTTTCTTGAGTTATGGCCCTTTGAAATTTTTCGCGTTTTAAGTTTGTAAGCAAGATATCTCAAAAACTATATGAGGTTTTTCCCCAAAACTTCACAGACTGGTTGGGTATGATGAGTAGATGAACTGATTAACTTTTGAAAAAAATCCAATTTTTTTTCTTGAGTTATGGCCCTTTGATTTTTTTCGTGTTTTCAGCTTGTAAGCAAGATATCTCAAAAATTGTTTGAGCTATTGCCCTGAAACTTTACAGGCTGGTTGGGGATGATGAGTAGATGAACTGATTAACTTTTGAAAAAAATCCGAAATTTTTTTCTTGAGTTATGGCCCTTTGAAATTTTTCGCGTTTTAAGTTTGTAAGCAAGATATCTAAAAAACTATTTTAGGTTTTTCCCCGAAACTTCACAGACTGGTCAGGGATGATGAGTAGATGATTAACTACAGCTTTTCTTGTGTAATTTCAGCATTACAGCCACATAAAAACAAGATATCTCAATTACTGTTAGGGACAAGCAGTGTTAGGGTCAAGCAGTTGGGGGCATTGTGTTTCATAAACACTGGCTCTAGTTCTTTTTTGTACTGCAAACATAGGTTGTGTGTGCTTGTTAGATTGAGGCGGTTCTAACGGGTACCCACTGCCTATGGCTGGGAGGAGAAATAAGGAAACTACTTTATACCCCCATAAACCCCAGTTTTCTCTATATAAAGTGGGGTTTCTCGGACTTGTTCAAGTGATGAGACCTACAAAGCAGATAATTTTCTGATAAAAAATTGCGATATTTTTCTAATTTCTGTTGAAAAGATCGGTTGTGTGTGCTGGTTATAAACGTCTCATTAAGGCGGTTCTAATGAGGCGGTTCTAAGTAATACCCACAACCGTTGTCATAGTTAAGAAATTAGAAAAAAGTTTTCTCTATTTATCATATGACGTTTTTTTTTGGTTTGGGTTTTACGGCCCTTTCAAGATTATTTCACTCATATCGAGCCGATCGTTAATCATAGGTGGGCGAAAACCGGAGTACCCGGAGAAAAACCACCTGACCTTCCGTTGCAGAACTTGGCGTCTCACACGTGACCCGTATCATATGACGTCGCGTCTGAGAGTGTAATAACGCCATGTATTATTTTCGATAATCAACTAGTGGATTAAATATGCAAATTAGCTAGATACGTCCCGTAACGTTACATGTTCGACGTCCTTAACGACGTCGTGTTTACTAATGGCGGAATATTGACATTTTTGTAAACAACCGTGAATAAAATGCGTTTCAAATGTCATATGATAAATAGAATCTTGCATTTGTGCTCATGTATTATTGAATTTATTAAACAAAGCCTCGCATTTTATCCCTTTTCCTCAACTCGTTTAATAAATTCAATAATACATGAAAACTCATGTAAGATCCTCTATATAAAGTGGGGTTTATAAACGTGTATATTATACGGGCTTGTCAACGGGGGTTGATTTTTTAAAAGTAAGCAGTTTTTTAAAGAAGAACTTTGCTTATCATGCAGTGAAATCCTTTTAAAATGGGTAGTACGCTAAAAGGGCATAATTTCTCGTTTGACAGTAGTCCTAAATATTTTGATCAATTGCTCTGAGGAGTGAAGCAAATATTTCCGAACCAACAGTGCTTTCGGTTTAAAGGTTACTAGGTTTCCCATGTTCCATTTGTACCACTTGGATGGTTTATCCAGCCATGGTTTAAATGACTAAAATCTTCTGTGAATGCTTTTCTCGAGACAAGTTCATCAAACTTATCATGTTACAACTGTTGATGTAGTTTCAAAATAGTAGTGACGGCAATGATCAGGAATCGATACAATTAACCCACAGCTCCCATCAGAGACACCATAGGGAAAGAAACAGAAACATGAAATACAGTATAACTTCGATGGCTCGAACACCGATGGCTCGTTTACCATGGCTGAGTCGAACCCGTTCTTGAGCCCCTATAGGGAAGTCCTCTACATAAGAAATGGTGCGAGATAATTAAGGAGATTGTCGTCTTTTATCTTGCAAATGTATGCTGTGTGTACTCATTAGAATCGCCTCGATGAGGCGATTCTAATGAGTACACACAGCATACATTTTCAATACAGAACACCGAAAAAATCTCGTTATACCTCCTGGAAGTAATCTCAGTGGCTCGAACAACCCCTGTCTCGAACAAATTTTAATGGTTCCAAAGGGGTTCGAGCCATCGAAGTTCGACTGTATCTAGACCCTAAGCGGAAAGCCAAAAGGACAGTTACTTTCCCACATAATGGCCAACTGCTATCCAAAATACAAAGATATAAGCGATGACCCGTAACAAAAATAAACCGCGACAGAAGAACCGTCTTGGAACGGAACAATTTCACTCTGTGTGTGGTGTGTGTGTGTGTGTGTGGGTGGGTGGGGGAGGGGTGCTTTACGCGGCCACAATCCTCGCCCTTGTCGAAACCAAGAAGCTATTGAATTCTTTACGTTGTTAACGTTGAATTCAATTCCTCGGCGCCCTTTTGAGCGACCGGTGAATTTATTTGTTCATTTCAGCAACCCGGAAATAAAGTTCAATGGCAGTGGACGGACCACACACTTTTGTTCACGAATTATTGGCATGGCAATCCAGACGTGGACAGGTATTATAAAAAATAATATAAATTTTTGATATGCTTTCATGTTATCAAGTCTTTGTAGTTATTTCCCTCCAAACCCGACTTTATAAAGAGAAAATGGGGTTTGCAGAGATATACTTATTTTTCTTTTTGCTTCAAAACATGGACTGTGGAAACGCGTTACAACTGCTTTCGTCACAAAAACACGCCTATATAGTTTTGACCCCTTGAACCCCACTTTTATATAGTTAAATGGGGTTTAAAAGTGTTTATCTAATTTTTTTCTTATTTCTGCTCTAAAAGATATATTTTGGTTACTCGTTAGAACCACCTCGAGTACCCACAATCTCTATTTTGAGCAGAAATAAGAAAAATATCACAATTTTTCATCTTAAAATTTTCTTTTTTTCGGTGATAAAGTTTACAATGTATTTGTATAGGCGTTATTTCGTAATGTTAATGAAACGGTTCTATTTATGGAGTGTGAATAAGAAAAACATCACAAATTTTCTTCAGAAAAATCGCAGTTTTTGAGGTATGAAAGAAAGCACTATTTCACACAGATATTTTGCCGTAATGTTGCAAAGCGCTTATACAGAGCACCCACATTATAACGACATTCGTTATAACGGCAAAATTAGTTATAACGACAATTTCAATAGAACGAATTCTTAGCTCAAGTTTTAGCCTCGATTCCGAGCGGCTTCGGCTTCCCTCGGGTTGGAAATACCCAAATCGAGTCCATAGTCATGAAAGATTGTTGTATTTTAATACTCCAAGAAACAATTACTTTCAATATGATGGAGTTGTTATATTTTGGTGTTTCTTTCCACTTGTTGTCTTGGATGGAGGTTGGAGATCATTATATCGAATCTTGAGGCCAGTTGTTCAAAGCATCATTAGCGTAACGAGCTCGTGGTCAAATTGTTAACTGTTCTCGACAATTTTGGTATTTTTGCTGAAATAATGTGAGCAGCTTTTGCATTTGCAAAAGCTGCTCACATTTTGTCAGCAAAGAAATTAGCTTATTTGCCATATTTAATGATCACAGTTTTAACGATATGTTAACTAACGATGTCGTTAGTTTTTAACAACTGGCCCCTGGTCATTGCCTTCATTTCTATTCAACAGGGTATTTACGAAATATAACGTGATGAACATTATTTTTAATCAATTTGTACAAAATAATATAAACTCCAAAATAGTGATGCTTAGCGAAAACGTGCTGAAAATTGTACAGTAATGATACCAACTCAGTCTAACACCACATAAATTGAATTGGCTGGTTGTAGCTAACCAAAGTATGTCTTCTGATAAATGCGCAGACAGCCATGGCAGTCCCAGCCTGTGCATCCAGCCATGTTAAAAAGTCTGCGGAATTAAACCCCACTTTATATAAAAAGAACTGGGGTTTACGAGGGTAAACGTTTTTTCTTATTTATGCTTTATGATATATGTTGTGGATACTCGTTAACGAGCATCCACAACCTATGTTTGGAGCAGAAATAAGAAAAGTATCACAT
Organism: Lucinisca nassula; assembly: GCA_963580285.1. Classification (NCBI taxonomy): domain Eukaryota; kingdom Metazoa; phylum Mollusca; class Bivalvia; order Lucinida; family Lucinidae; genus Lucinisca; species Lucinisca nassula. Next base: position 127,211,618 of record OY757019.1, on the reverse strand, counting down.
ATTTTCATTAGAAAAAAGCCTTTTTGGAGGAAAGACAGAATGCGCTGTATCACACGGATGTAATATATGAAGTCTGAGGACAGCTAAGCCGTTAACTGCTGTGTTCTCAGAAGCCTCCGTGGGGTAGTGGTTACGCTACTCCTATTGTAAACCAGGGATCGCAGGATCGATCCCGGGCTTCTCCAGACTTTCCGATGAGTCTTTAAACCGAGGTCCCGTCTCCGTATGACCTTAGCTATTGGTGGGACGTAAAACTCAAAAACTCACTCACTGCTGTGTTCTGACAAAGTGAAATCTAAGGTTGAGTTTATCTTCACTGTGTCTGGTTGGCACTAAACAGGATCATGCAAAAAGAAACATTTTCGCCGGACGCGCCTCATTTGAAACAGAAGGCATTTATACATCGAAAACAATTGTAGAAATAGATGTCCAGAAAAACCACAATCGTCTCGGTAGTACTTTTCCTTGTATCGATCTTTTTCTTTTCCTGTTTCGGCTATTAAACATGCGTCTTCACCATTTCAACTAATCAAATCTTATCCACATCTATATTAATACACGGAAGAGACTTTAAAGTAACTGTCCTTTTAGCTTTCCGCTATTGATGTTTCAATTAGGGTCTCGGTATTGAATGTTTGTGTTTCTTTCCCTTTGATGTCACTGATTGGTGGTGTGGGTTAATCATTGCCTGATCATTGCCCTCACTTCTGTTTTAAGAACACCTCCAGCGGTTCTTTTCCTGCTAAAGGGTTATTGCACAGGTATTGGTGAATATTGTCCTGAGATGGGACATCCGAAGGACAAGGGTTATTCACCAATATCAATGGAATAACCCTTTTAGTATAGAGCTATAAATAGTTTATGTCATGACCAGCAGCATTTGCCTCAACATGCACATTATATCATAATATGTACAATGTTATACGTTTTGTCGTCATATCCTAAGACGTACGCAAGTAAACCATTACAAAAACACGCCTATACAAATACATTGTGAACTTTACCGCCGAAAAAAAAGAAGACCATTTTAAGATGAAAAATTGTGATATTTTTCTTATTTCTGCACAAACTATAGATTTGTGAGTCCACATTAGTGAGGCGGTTCTAACGAGTACCAACAATATATATTTTAGAGCAGTAATAAGAAAGATAGGTTTTACCTCTGTAACCCAAGTTTTACTATATAAAAGTGGGGTAAATGGGGGTCAAAATTATATAGGAGTGTTTTCGAGATGCGTAGTCAAGTAAACGTACCGGTATATGTATGGGGTTAGGAGCCTCTGTGGTATACATGTAGTGGTTATGCTACTCGCCTGATAAACCAGGGATTGCAGGATCGATCCCGGGCTTCTCCAGACTTTCGGATGAGTCTTTTAACCGAGGTTCCGTCTCCGTATGAGCTAAGCTGTTGGTTGGACGGAAAACTGAAACCCACTCACTCACATGTATCGGGTGATTTCAGGAAAAAATATTCCTCAGATTATTTGGCGCGCATTATCGAATTTTATCGCCCATTTCCAATTATTTTATGTTTATTCTGATATACTATTGACTATTATTACAATACGTAATAAAATAGAAGTAGGGGCAATGATCAGGAATCGATACAATTAACCAACAGCTCCCATCAGAGACAACAAAGGGACAGAAACACAAACATAAAACAACAGACCCCAATGGAAACACCAATTGCGGAAAGCCAAAAGGACAGTTATTTTCCCACAAAATGACCAATTGATAATATAAGCGACACAAACACCCAAAAACAAACCCATCACGTAAACACACCTATATAATTTTGGCCCCATTGAACCCCACTTTTATATAGTAAAACTGGGATTTCCGGAAGTATACCTTATTTTTCTTATTTCTGCTCTAAAATATTGATTGTGGGTACTCGTTAGAACCGCCTCGATGAGGCGGTTCTAACGAGTGCCCACAATATATACTTTGAGCAGAAATAAGGAAAAACTCACAATTTTTCATCACAAATTTTCATTTTTTTTCGGCGAAAAAGGTGACAATGTATTTGTATAGGCGTGTTTGCGTAATGATAACAAAATAAGGCTAGTTTTACTGTAGCTTATATAGAGGCTCACCATAGAAGGTCACAAGAGAGATTAGTTATTGTACTAATTGTGTTACTCTCGTAAAATCAAGTATTTTACAATATTATTATTAGTTATAAAAATAGAAGTGAAGGCAATGATCAGGAATCGATACAATTACCTGACACCTCCCATCCAAGACACCTAAGGGAAAGAAACACAAACAAAACCAACTTCACCATTTTTAAAAGGTCTCAAGCGCAATGCTAAAAGGGGAGTTTCTTTCAAATGGCTATCCAGAATATATTAGCAGTACATTCATGTGCAGACAAACTATTACAATAATAAACCACAACAAAATGGCCAAAACAAAATCAGCAAGATCGCATAAACAACTGGTGAAGACTTTGTTTCCAGGTTCAGCAAAGGTGAAGACCGACAAGATATATCTCCTCTGGTCATTACGAAAACATGCCTACATTGTAAACTTTACCTCCGAAAAATCGAAATTTTTAGATGAAAAATTGTTATATTTTTCTTATTTCTGCTCAAACTATAGATTGGGGGTACTCGTTAGGACCGCCTCATCGACGATGAGGCGGTTCTAACGAGTACCCCAAATCTATATTTGGAACAGAAATAAGAAAAAATAAGGTTTACCCCTATAAACCCCAGTTTTACTATTTAAAAGTGGGATTGAAGGGTCAAAATTATTTAGGCATGTTTTCGTGATGCAGAATATGGCCAATGAGATGCAAATTTAACTACACCCTTGTCAGTAAATATCTTTCTAAAGCTTCTTCAGACTCATTGTAATCAAAATTATAATTTCTACAGAAGGCATTTAAACAGTTCGTGTGTTGTGATGTCCAACAGTGTAGCCCAGCTCCAGGCCTGGACTGTCCAGCCTTGTTCTCAGAGTAGAAGTTATGTTTGTAGGAAACCAGAAGGTAAATAACACAAAAATTGCAAAAAAGGTTGACTTCACCTAAACACACTTATATAATTTTGACAACCTTGAAGCCTACTTTTATATGGAAAAACTGGGATATACAGGGTCATACCTGATCCTTCTTACTTCTGCTTCAAAATATAGATTTAGTTACTCGTTAATTGGTTGGAACTCGTTAGAACCGCTTCGATGAAGCGGTTCTAACGAGTACCCGCCTATATTTGGAGCAGAAATGAGAAAAAACATCACAATTTATATCTTAAAACCTTCGTTTTTTCGGCAGCAACGTTTACAATGTATTTGTATACGCGTGTTTTCGTAATGTCTTGTTATTTTAGTAGCAGATAAGATTAGCAGAGAGGAGCTATCGGTTGCATCTGCCTTAAGAATGTTCTTTTAACAGAAAGTTAAATCAAGTCCCACGATTTTGTGATTTCAACTGTACCACAAACATATAGTGTATATGCTCATTTGGTCCACTTGCAAACTTTACCAAATCTTCTTGAGGACTATGGCAAACATTGAGAAACTCTTATCCAACCTTACCTTCGACAAGTTTGTCAGCCTCGATAGCGCTTTGGTTAACACGTTCGACTCATGATGAGAGGTTGTGCGTTCGATTGGGTAGCAGTGGTGTAATAGCCACTGCTTCTCTCTCTCTCTCTCTCTCGCGCGCGGGTGAAAACATCCAGAAGGAGTGTTCGAGAGGGATTAAATAAGCTTTGAAGCTTCCATCGCAATCGAACTAAAATAAGTTAGTATTATAAGAATCTGATATGGGGTTCTGTTGGTATAGTTACTTTTTTGACCGGGTATATTAGCAGTACATTCATGTGAAGACAAACTATTACAATAATAAACCACAACAGAATGGCCAAAACAAAATCAGCAAGATCGCATAAACAACTGGTGAAGACTTTGTTTCCAGGTTCAGCAAAGGTGAAGACCGACAAGATTCTCCGCTGGTCATTACGAAAACATGCCTACTTTGTAAACTTTACCTCCGAAAAATCGAAATTTTTAGATGAAAAATTTTGATATTTTTCTTATTTCTGCTTGAAATATAGATTGGGTACGCCTAATCTATATTTTGAGCAGAAATAAGAAAAATAAGGTTTACCCCTATAAACCCCAGTTTTACTATTTAAAAGTGGGATTGAAGGGTCAAAATTATTTAGGCATGTTTTCGTGGGTAGCAGTGGTGTAATAGCCACTGCTTCTCTCTCTCTCTCTCTCTCGCGCGCGGGTGAAAACATCCAGAAGGAGTGTTCGAGAGGGATTAAATAAGCTTTGAAGCTTCCATCGCAATCGAACTAAAATAAGTTAGTATTATAAGAATCTGATATGGGGTTCTGTTGTAGATGAGCGTTTCCAGCTCAAGGGATGACCGGGCTAAGTGGAACCGAGGCTACGCCGAGGTTCCGCTCAGAACGGTCATCCCGAGGGTTGGAAACGCCCATTTTCAACAGAACCCCATATTGGATTCTTTTTCTTGCACAACGCCTCCGGTTATTTTTGACAGCTCGCACATGTATATTGTTTACAAAATAAAAGTAGTGCGGAAGTAGTTCCGGCAGTTGAATAGAATTGAAGCGTATTTATTTTAGTTGCCTGGGTCGGAACACCAGGGTCAGAACATAAATTTCTATCCCAGGGTAAAATCACGGATTTCCTTGTCTGGTGTGCAAGAAAAACTAATCTTACCTGCGACAAGTTTTATAATTGTTCAACGATATTACTTATTAACCCTGTTTGTACCGAGTGGAATCTTCCTCATCATATATAGCAGGAGTTCATTTCAAAATTTAGGGGTGTCAGGTTGTGTTTTTCTTCAAAATTTATTTGGAAAATGGCTAAATCTTTAGCAAACAGTGGAGGCGTTCTGCGGCGTCTGATCTGGGCCTGCACTGTTTGACAGGGTACCCGTTTTGGGGTTTCTTGTACTAAATGGGTTAATTATGATTAGATACTTAAGCATATAATACTATCATCCAAAGCAGTAGAAATTACAGTATTCAGGATTATTTTTATTTTTTTTTCCATTTGAACTCGTTATAAGAAGTGCGAGATACTGATATCGAACCGCCTCAAACAATATAAGTCAAACGAGAAATTCAAAAAAAGTAAATAAGAGCTTTAAGACTCTTCATTCACCATATTCACGTGATGTTTTAAACAATTTTTACTTGTTAAAATTATTTCTTGCGGGCGCGTACCTAATAAGGAGGGAGGTTTTGGGGGTCGTGGTGGGGGAGAGATGCTAAAATAGATTTTTGTACTTGCCACTTGAGCTGGAACTAGGCATATGAGTTCGGGGCAGTTATTCGGAAAAATCAGTAAATTTGTTAAGTGCCTATGCTTTGTATTTCATGTTGCATAGTAAGTTAACAACAGCCACAAATAAGAAAACAAAAGCAAAACAACTGCAGCAACACTCGTTCATGTTGGATTGCATGGTGGACCGGTTGGCTTGTGGGCTGGAATTAAGGGCGAGCATTGCGGCCGCGTTAAATCGATTGAAGCCCCAACCCCCATTGAAATTCCTTTCACTGACCTTCTAGAGCGGTTCTTCTGTTGCGGTTTATTTTTGTAATGGTTTGTCTTTGAGTGTATCGCTTATATCGTTTTGTTTTGGATAGCCAATTGGTCTTTTTGTGGGAAAGTACATGTAACTGTCATTTTGGCTTACCGCTGTTGATGTTTCCATTAGGGTCTAGTTATTACATGTTTGTGTCTCTTTCCCTTTGGTGTCTCTGATGGCAGGTTTTGGGTTAATTGGATAATTGCCTTCATTTCTGTTTTGTATTAACATATGTTACAATTTGTATTTTATCTGGCAGTAAGCCGCGCAAAACTCATTTTATGTAAAGAAAACATAGGTTTGCCATGGTGCACATGTGTCTTCTAATTTCTGATAATTGTTATCCACAACCTATATTCAGAGTAAAAATAAGAAAACTATCACAGATTTGCCTAAGAAAATATCAGTAATATCAGTAAGAATGTTTTAAGTCACACGGGTGTAATAAATCTGTGTTGAATTTGTTATGCATTGTTTTATCTGGTTGTATATACTACATTTGGGCCCCGTCAAGCGATTTTGGTATCGCCTATGCGAGCAGCGAAGGTTCAGGCGAGCCTGCGCATCCGCGCAGTCTCGCCAGAACCTTCGCTGCTCGCTCATACAAGCAGTAAATCAATCAAGAGGAACCTTCAGACACAAAGCTATATCCCTGGCACCTCTGAATGGCTGGGCATGCGCAGTTAAAATTTGTCATGACGGAATGCTCGAAGACACAAATTTGCTTGGCGGGGCTCATTTCAAAGTGCTAATTCAATGATATGCATTGTATGTTTTCCAGGAGTGTGTTTCCCAGGCTGGATAGGCCACTCGTCCTATTGTTATCAATTCAATGCTCAGTATCGCTTGTCATTTTCTGGTGCAGCAACATACTGTAGGAACCAGGGGGCAGAGCTACTCTGGTATACAAGGTACGGCTATTTGCCATTACTACAAAATACCCATCATACCGAAAAAATGTTCGGCCCCCGTCCATCGGGGCTTGAAGCAATAGATGGCTGGCTGCATGATGCTTCCACGCAATACTGGTAAACCGCTTAGAGGATCTAAGCCTGCCCAGGCAAAGCGGTGCGAGTCGGACCGTCTATGCTTATAAACCCTATTGCTTCCATTGGACGACAGGGCTTGAGATGTTATTTCATCTCAATGTCGGGTAAAAGTCCCACAAAATTGGAAGCAGCGTCTCCAAAATGACCTATACAGTGTTGACGGGGACGTTAAACGTCAAAGCAAACAAACAAACAAAAACCGAAACAATGAAATGTTTTATCATGTAACGTCGCTATTATTTAATGTATGGTGTCATTACGAAAACACACCTATACAATACATTGTATACTTTATCGCGGAAAAAACACGAAAAATTATGATTTTTGTCTTATTTATGCTAAAAAAATAGATTGTGGGTAATCGTTAGAACCGTTTCATTTAGGCGGTTCTTTCGGGTACCCGCAATCTATATTTTAGAGCAGAAATAAGAAAAATAAGGTTTACCCCTATAAATCCCAGTTTTACTATACAAAATTGAGGTTCAAGCGGGGGGGGGTGGGGGGGTGGGGGTCAAAATTTTTGTTCAAGGCGAAACAAAATCGTTAGAAAATGAATAAGCAGACGTAGGTACCAGGACTGTGCAAATATGAATGCAAGTAGAACGTGTTCTCATGCACTAATGCGAAAATCACCTGGAAATAAATATCACAGCGTAGAAAAACATTTTCCCTATACATTGATACCGAACCTGTTAAAATCCGCCCACTTTAGCCATGTGTATCGTTCGATAAACATTGTCTACTCTTGTATACTAATACAAAACATGATTGGAAGAAGGTCAGAGTACGCCGTTGAAATACGGTCCTATATTAAGAATCGTTGAATTCTTGGTATACGGTGCAAAGACATTTTTGATGAAATATGTTCGGTTTATGGGCATAATGAAATGTCTTTTCCGACAGTTTATCGTTGGTGTAAGAAATTCAGCTGTGGGCTAGGCTCAACAGAAGATGCACCACATGATTGGCGGCCGAAAAGAGCAACATCTGCCAAAACGGTTGCTAGAGTGAAAGAAATAGTTTCTTTCGATGCACGATACACCACTAGGCAAATAGCTAGTATGGTTGGCATCTCATTAGGAGCAGCTCATACAATTCTGAAACGGGATTTGAAAATGAGAAAGATCTGTGCTATATGAGATTCAGAACAAAATATGGGCAACAAAGTATTGCAAAAGACCATGCATTGCAAAGCGGACCATGAGCGTCAAGAAGGTATTGTATGCCATATTCTTTTCAAATCAGGGCCCTGCTATTCTTGGTAGCCATCGTGTTGCAGTGGTTACGCTACTCGCCTTGTAAACCAGGGATCGCAGGATCGATTCCGGGCTTCTCCAGACTTTCGGATGAGTCTTTAAACCGAGGTCCCGTCTCCATATGACCATAGCTGTTGGTGGGACGTAAAACTAAAACTCACTCACTCGCCCTGCTATTCAGGTTGCTGTGCCTAAAGGCAAATCTGTAAATGCGAAGTTTTACAAGAATAAAGTTCTTCGAAAATTGAAGAAATATTTCAAAGAACGAAGACCCGCAACTGGTTTGGCCAATGTCAGATTGCTACATGACAATGCGTCATCGAACAAGGCGTTCAGTGTGCAAGACTATCTGAAGCAGGAAAAGGTTGTTGAACTCCCTCACCCCCCGTATTCCCCTGACCTTGCCCCGTGTGACTTTTGTTTTGTTCCCGCGGCTGATAAAATACCTTGCTGGTCGAAAATTTGTACAGCGCAAACATCTCGGTTCTGCAATATTTCAGTGCCTTCATGCTATACCTCGAAAAGACTACCAAAATGCATTCAATGATTGGATCAGAAGACTGAAAGTTTGTATATCTGTTAAAGGGGAATACTTTGAGGGAACAAAATAACTTTTTCATCGAAATCTATCACGGAATAATTTTTATGTGCTTAGAAGCCTCTGTGGTTACGCTACTCGCCTTGTAAACCAGCGGACGCAGGATCGATCCCGGGCTTCTCCAGACTTTCGGATGAGTCTTTAAACCGAGGTCCCGTCTCCGTATGACCTTAGCTGTTGGTTGGACGTGAAACTAAAACACTCACTCTTTTTATGTGCTTAGTTGCATTCATATTTGAACAGTCCTCGTAATATACACACCTGTACTAAAACTAACGATTTTCTTTAAAGTGGTAGAGTATTTATTTCATGGACTTATAAACACTTTTCAGTCTTATACATTGTATTTTTACAGATTTGTGACAAGAGGGAACTCAGTGAACGAGAAATAATATCGACATACAAACACAACTATTTTATTCCACCGTTTCAGTAATAGTATGACAGCGTTTCTTCTGATATAACGACCCCTTGGTACTAATGTTTGTGTTGCACCTATTCCGTAAGGCAATTTGTCGATGACTGTGATTCCTGATAGTAGTTCCATCACGACCCGTGCAACATAGCTCATTTTTTCACATCTCTCCAAAATAACTACTTTTCTGATGAAAATCCGTGATTTTTTTCTTATTCATACTGCAAGCGTTGGTTATGAGTGCTCGTTAGAGTACCCACAACCTTTGTCTTGGAGCATTAGAGAGAATAATATTGTATACCCCTGTAACCCCCGGGTTTCTCTATTTATAGTGAGGCCATTACGAAAACACGCCTATACAAATACATTGAAAATTTTACCTCCGCAAAAACGATTTTTTTTTTATGAAAAATTGTGATATTTTCCTTATTTCTGCTCAAAATATAGATTAAAAATATAGATTGTGGTACTCGTTAGAACCGCCTCATCGAGGCGGTTCTAACGGGTACCCACAATCTATATTTTAAAACAGAAATAAGAAAAATAAGGTTTACCCCTGTAAACCCAAGTTTTGCTATATAAAATGGGGTTCAATGGGGTTAACATTACGAGTATATAGGCGGGTTTTCGTGTTCATTTCACAAACTTGTTCACGTGATGTCCTTGGTTCATATTTTTGCGTTGCACCTATTCCATAAGACGCTTTGTCAATGATCGTGATTCCCCATAGTCGTTCAAAAGTTTATTTTATTTCAGTGACACAACGACACAGTTTGTCAACAGCTATCTGCAAGAAATGAGAGACAGTGGTGTAACTACTTTCTGGATTGGAGCTTCTGGTAAATGATTGCATAAATAGAAACATATTGTATCTTATAGTTCTTGAGCACAATACTGAAGTAACTGACTGTATGTATGTTTGTATTTCGAGTCATTCTGTGTCTGCAGGAACTCTGATAAGTAGGCCGGCTAATGGTAAATCGGTACTTATTGCATAGGCATTAACTCGAGTACTTTCTCTGTTGCATAACGAAAACACGGCCATTCAATTATATTGAACTTTTTCAGGGGTAACAACCTACGTCATAGCAGAGATGTCGTACCCATTTCTGAAGCGGCCATATTGGTGTAAATAGGGTGAATAAAATGCTTCAAACTTGATATGTACATTACCAGTCTTCAGAAAACATACTTCAGCTGGTAACGAACAATATTTGCATTCAACCAGTAAGCTAATTCCACCTAGAAACATTGAAAATGCTTCGATAGCTTCGCCACAAGATTTGATTTGGCGCTGTAAACAATGATAGTTCCGACATCATTGCCAAACCAGCTTGTGTCGAATTATCTAAACAAAAGGCTTCATTTCTGGGACAGATTTCAGTATGTTTTATTCTTTTATGGCCTAATGCACCGACTGCGCCTACTTATTGTGACAAATGCCTTTTGTGTAGCAAACGCCGGCAAACCTATGAATGGTTATGACGTCACTGCTCTGACGTAGGCTGTTCCCCCTGTTTTTTCCACCCCAAAATGAAAAATTTCAGATAAAAAATTCTGATATTTTTCATATTTCTGCTCAAAATTTAGATTGTGGGAACTAGTTAAAACCGCCACGGCGAGTACCTACAATCTATGTTTTTGAGCAAAAATAAGAAAAATAATGTATACCCTTGTAAACCCCAGTTTTACCGTATAAAAGTGGGGTTTGAGGGGTCAAAATTATAAAGGCGTGAGTAGTATAGGCGGCACTTTAGGGTAAATGACGTCACAAGATGGTCGACGAGATGTCTGCCATATAAGGAAGTCGGTTGACCCTCGATGACCTCGCGGGGCTCGCCGGTTGACCATCCATGGGGTTTGAGACCAAGATGGCCGCCATTTCTGACCCTCGAACACCTCGCGCGGGTTGGCCGGATGACCTTCGCGGAGAGGGGTGACGCGTTTAGTAGAAACGCCCTAGTCCACGGGAAGGTAGCGTCACGTCCTAGGGCACGGGGGTCTTCTATATACAGGTTCATCTACAAGGTGGAGGGGTGACCCCTTTTCACGGATTATCGAACATACACCGATCGGGACTGATCGATCCGTAGAATTTCTGAAGGAAGTAGGATGACCTTGAGGGATCGCCTTTGTAGTCCAAGATGGCCGCCGGGCGACTCTTTAGACAGAGACACCGTATCCATCAGATCCATATCCCACATGTTGTCCAGCACTTCGACAATCACTCTAGATCTCCGGAATCTCCTTCTGGTCCCATCTCGTAAGCGAGTAGGCTTCCTGTTTTTGAAGCCATTTTACTTCGATCCGAGCCATATGGAACCGGATAGGAGTGGTGAAGCTCGAGCCCTTCTTCTTCTTTTGACTAAATAAAATGCCAAAATATTTAGCAGACGACACAAAAATAATAACTGCATTATTTCGCATACTCTCTTTGCTGCCTCGTCACAAAATGATTGCAGAATGGCTAAAATCTTCGTTTAATATGTGTGCTGACCCTAGATGACCTTTCAGACCGGTGTAGTAGAAGTAAAACAAAGATCAGGAATTGATACAATTAACTTACTCCATCCATAAAAGACACCAAAGGGAAAGAAATACAAACATTGAGCGACCAGACCATAATGGAAACCTAAACAAAGGAAGGCCATATGGACCGTTACTTTCCCACAAAATGGCCATATGGCCATCCAAAATTAAAAGACACAAGTGATACACACAGTAAGTAACAAACAACAACATAAATAAATCGCCACAGAAGAGCCGCCTTGGAACGGTCAGTGGAAGATTTCCACTGGGGGGCTTAAATCGATTTTACGTGGCCACAATCCTCGCCCTTACTTCCGTCGCGATTTAGACAAATAATTTGTTCAGTCCGCATGAAGGCCTCCTAACTCATCAGTGCAACATCTCCGTGAACACAGAAATCAAAGAACCACAGAGGTGAGACAACGGTGAGGACTCAACAACAAGAAACCACTGAAATGCTAGAGCAAAAGAAAGCCAACAGTTAGACTCCGATGAGCCCGACCAGAGACAGAGCATCAGGCACCAACCAACATTATCTCTTTAATTTTCAATAAGCCTTTACGTTGGAGCCGTCATAGAATCTGAGGCCTGACCCACCGGCGTGCAATTAAAGAGGGAAGCAAAGTTGCCAACCGTGATTGGGTTAACTACCATGCATGCAGTCTGTCGTATAATATCCATGTTGTACCCAATCTTTTTATATCGAAGAATGATTTTACGAAATTGGGTGCTGAAGTCATTGCGGTTATATATTTTTCTGAATTTATATACTAAGTCACCATAAAATTCGGGTTCCGATAGACCTTGTTGCAGAAGAGATTTAAGTCCAATATTGAATTTTGAAATTAAATCAGAATGGCGTCTATAAAATTTTGAAAAGGCTTTGCGTAGTTTATGGTACCGATAACCCTGATTAAGGAGTTTAGCCGTTAATAATTTATTACGAGTGTTGAAGTCAGTTACATGACTACACACTCTAGCAAATCGAATTAATTGCGAAATATAAACGCCATAGGATGGCGCACGAGGAACATCACCATCCAAAAAAGGAAAATTTACAATCTCAAAATCAAAGTCATCGCGTTTATCATAAATTTTGCACGAAACAAATCCATCTACAATAGATAGATGTAAATCCAAAAACGGGGCCTCGGTATCAGAAGAATTTGCTTTATTTAACTGAAGTTCTAGGGGGTAAATCTGACTGATCAAACCATCAAAATAGGTATTATCAATATTTAATAAATCATCTAAATTTCTAGAAGTAGAGCTAAAAGCTTCAATAATTTCAGATTGGTTATCAATGGAAAGCGACAAAATGAAGTCTCTTTCATAACAATACAAGAACAGATCAGCCACAAGAGGTGCGCAATTAGTACCCATCGGAATACCCACAATTTGTCTAAATAACTTAGTACCGAATCTAATATAAATATTGTCAAGTAGAAAGGTGAGGGCATCACACACTTTCTGACATGACCAAAGTGTATAATTCTTATGCTCTTTAGAAGTGAAAAATGCATTTCTGACATTACATGCAAGATAGAGAGAATCTTCTCTGTGAAAAGCCCATTCAATTAAATCATTAAGCTTTTCTTTTATAAGATTATGAGGAAGTGTAGTGTAAAGAGTGGAAAAATCGTAGGTAGACAGACTAGAAGCACGAAACTGTCTAGATTTCAATTTATTTAAAACCTCATTCGAATTTTTTATAGACCAAAACAGATTTCTTCCTGATCTTTCAAAGACTTTATCACAATATTTAATTACATGCGTTTTAATAGCAGTAAGACAGGAAGTTAATAATTTAGAAAGTTCAGTGGTAGTGCAAGAACTAGAATTTGCAATAAACCGTGCTTTGTAAGGTTTTTTATGAAGTTTTGGTAACCAGTATAGCGTAGGAAGCTTGTCTTGGCCTTCGTTAACACACACAGCAAACTTGGTGGCTGAAAGACAAACATGTTTATCTACTATAGCTCTCTCTTCAGCCAAAGGCTGAAGTTCATAGGCCTTAGTACCACCAAGCTCCTGCTTAAGCGTGTTAACATAGTGGAGCCGTCACACAACGACGACGTTGTTAGCGGCCTTGTCTGCAGGGGCCAAAACAAACTTCTTATGAAATTCTTGAATACCTAGTTTAAGATGACGTAAAGACGTCTTGGGCTTAGGAGGTAATAAGTTAGTATTTTGAGAATAGAAAGAAATGCGTTGATTCACTAGTCTTAAAATGCTAAGTTTCCAGTCCTTTAGGGCTTTACACTCAACATACTCTCGCTTACACCATCGATTACCGAATTCATTCAAGGAAGCAGCGATTTCATCTCTACATTTACTGAAATCAATTTTAGAAGGAAACCGATATTTCGGTCCTTTAGAAATTATATTCTTTATCCTAGAATCAGGAATAATTTTCAAATTGCCAGTAATTACATGACCAGCAGCAGGATAGCAATACTTTGAGTTTTTACAATCACATGAATCAGGAGTATTAGTATCAATATCAAGATCTGAAAAAAGTTTATTGAAATTAAAAATGATAGATCTAACAGGTTTGTTATATTTATAGCAAATTATAGGTGTTTCAGTATTTTGAAAATAAGCAGGAATGGAAGAAAGCACCGATCTCTCACGGAAGATACTGGGCAAATCTATAAAATCCATACCCTTATTAATGAAGGATAGTTTGAAGAAATGACGTTTATGATTAATTTCAGAATCAATGTAAGGACGGAGAGTATGCTGAGTATAGCCTCTAGTTAAGAGAGCCGCATCATATAACTGATGAGAACTATCGTAGAATTTATTCGCCTCGGTGTCCAGAAGACGTAAAACAGAAACGGGTAATGAACTTAAAAATGAAAGCATAGAGTGGCGTCCATGATTTAATAATATAATTGATAGTCACTTCAGTCTAGTATTGTTTCGTTTAAACGCACGTGATTTACGTTTAAAGTTACCATTTTTCCTGGTGCCGTGAGATCTAGTTCTGCGTTTTCGACATTCCAGGAGTGAGAAAATATCAAAGTCCGGCATTCTGGAAATATTACCCTCATGATAAATGTTGTCATTAAATCCCAGTGGAAAAGGGTCTGTAAAATTTTATCCATTTCAGTTCAGCTTCATGTCTTTTGATTATTTTGAATCTAGATGTAGAATTTGCATCGTAATAAAGTTTTTCCACTGGTTGTATAATAATGTTATTTACAGAATGACCTGTACGTCGAAAGTGACGGTACAAGAAAGTGTCAGTTTTCTTAGGCTTACTGTTACGAGCCAGGCGTAGCAGAAAGAAAAAGCAAACAAGCCTTTTGGAAAATTTTAACAAAATTTATTTACAAGTTAACTTTAACCTGTAGAAGTAAGAAAATTAAATGTACTTAGCTCTGTTATGAAATATCCCGAATGAATCTATTTTCCTTGATCCCACAGAATTCACAGTCCAAAATGAAAAGTAATATCCTTTAACAATCCAACACAGAATTTAGAAATAACTTTTCTTAAATGCCCAAACATCAAACTCCAAAGTCTGACTCAATGAGAAAAATCAAGCTCTTTTATAGACCCTAAGATTTCTCTAGAACATTCCAGAGGGCTGTGGAATAAGTGAGGTAATTTTCTAAAAATAATGCAACCCAGAACTTTCTGGAAGGTTCTGAAGTACTTTTCCTTGTAAACATGTTGTTTACAAAAATGAAATTAATCTGTGACTCAGTTTTCTAGAATCTTCTATAAGAAGATTAACAAGATATTTATAGCACTATTAGGTCACAGTGGGGTGCAAGTGGGAATCAGAAAAATAAATTCTTATGCATAACACTCCCCCTCTTCGAGGAAAAGAAAGATTTATGTAATAAAGCTTTCTTTTGCTTTAAGAATAATAAAATATTGAGCATAGCATATAAAATTACATGTATCTACAATCCACTTTAGTAGGAAAGAAAAACACAACTCCTGACACCGCTCAAGCTCTTGAAAGGGCATCAGGGATAATGTTATCTCTCCCTCTGATATGTCTTATGTCTAAATTATACTCTTGTAGCATAAGACTCCACCTGAGCAACCGCTGATTTTTGTTTTTCATTTTATGTATGAAAGTCAGTGGATTGTGATCACTGAAAACAACAATCGGTGCAGTAGTAGGGGTAAGATAAACTTCGAAATGTTGCAGAGCAAGAATCAGAGACAAGCACTCTTTCTCTATGGTAGTGTAATTTCTCTGATGCTTATTAAACTTTTTGGAAAAGTAGCAAACTGGATGATCCACACCATTTTCATCTTCCTGCAACAAAACACTACCTGCACCTACGTCACTAGCATCTACAGCTAGCTTAAACTCCTTTTCAAAGTTTGGTGCTAAGAGAACTGGTTCACTCTTGAGTATGGCTTTAAGTTTATCAAAAGCATTTTGGCATATTGCATTCCAATGGAATTTTGTTCTTTTGCTGAGCAAATTTGTCAAAGGCCCAGCAATGACAGAGAAATTATTACAGAACCTTCTGTAATAACCAGCCATACCAAGAAATCGCATCAGCTGTCTTTTGCACGTGGGTACGGGAAAATTTGAGATAGCCTCAACTTTAGCATCAATGGGTTTCACATGACCTTGACCTACAACATGACCTAGAAATGTCAAACTTGCATGGCAGAATTCACTTTTAGCAAGATTGATTGTCAATTTGGCATTACTCAGTCTATCAAAGAATGCTCGAATAGTCCCAAGATGTTGATTCCACTGGTCGTTGTATATGATAGCATCATCGATATAAGCACTGCAGCCTTCCAGCCCCGCAATTACCATGTTTATTAAGCGCTGAAATGTTGCCGGAGAGTTTTTCGTTCCAAATGGCATAACTTTATAGTTAAATAATCCGTCTGGTGTTGTGAATGCCAAAACCTCCTTTGCTCTATCTGTGAGTGGAATTTGCCAAAATCCTTTCAGAAGGTCGAATTTCGTTATGTATTTGGCATTCCCGATGTTATCAATGCAGTCATCCATTCTTGGAATAGGAAAGCTATCTGTTTTACTTAAGGAATTAACTTTCCTAAAATCTGTACACATACGATATGTCCCATCAGGTTTTGGTACTAGAATACAAGGAGAACTCCATTCACTTTGGCTTGGTTCAATAAAGTCATTGTCTAATAGATACTGAACTTCTTCTTTAAGATATTTTTGTTTCACAGGATTCATCCTGTATGGGTGTTGTTTTACAGGTTTAGACCCATTTATGTCCACATCGTGAAATATTTTGTCTGTCCGTGTTGGAATGTCAGGAAATAATTGTTCATATTCAAAAATCAGCTGTTTCAGTTCATTCCGCTGATTTGGCTCTAGATGTGACAGTTTCTGGTCAAGATTCCGTAGAATGTCAGAATTCTGAAGTTTTGATGATGTGGGATCCGACTTCACTGAATTAATATCCTCACAGTTATTGTCACATGAATTAAGTGGAACAGAGCTAACTAGATTGACTGATGTTAAAGATGTATTGTCCCTATCTATGTATTCCTTAAGCATGTTAATATGACATAGCTGCTGTAGCTTGCGCCTCCCAGGAGTGTTTATTATGTAATTTACGTCACTGATCTTTTTGTCTACAGTGTATGGACCATAATACCTGGCCTGCAACGATTTTCCTGGAATAGGCAAAAGAGCTAGTACCTTATCACCTGGTTTAAAATTCCTTTCTTTTGTCCCTATGTCACATAGCTGTTTCATTTTCCTTTGGGCTGACTGAAGATTGGTCCGAGCAGCCTCACAAGCTTTTGAAAGTCTAGTTTTGAAATCAGACACATACTGAAGTAAATTCAGGGAGGTGTCATCATTGGAGAGAAATTTCTCTTTGAGAAGTTTCAAAGGACCACGAACAGTATGGCCAAATACTAATTCAAATGGACTGAAGCCAAGAGATTCTTGCACAGATTCTCTAACAGCAAATAAAAGGAGATGGATGCCTTCATCCCAATCCTTCTCTGTGTCAAAGCAATATGATCTTATCATGTTTTTCAATGTTTGATGGAATCTTTCAAGGGCGCCTTGACTTTCAGGATGATAGGCTGATGACTTATACTGTACAATGCCAAGTTCATGCATTACTTGTTGAAATATTCCAGACATAAAATTTGAGCCTTGGTCTGACTGAATAGATTTAGGAAGCCCAACAAATGTGAAAAACTTCACTAAGGCCTTGACGATTGTCTTAGTTTTGATATTTCTTAAAGGAATGGCTTCAGGAAAACGTGTGGAAGCACACATAATGGTCAAAAGATATTCACAGCCGGACTTAGTTCTGGGCAAGGGACCCACACAGTCTATAATTATTCGACTGAAAGGTTCATCAAAAGCAGGTATAGGCTGCAAATGAGTCTTAGGTATAGTCTGATTGGGTTTTCCTACCATTTGGCATGTATGGCAGGACCTACAATGCTGAGAAACATCTGATTTTAACCCAGGCCAGTAAAAATGATTAAGAATCTTGTGATAGGTTTTATTTACACTTAAATGTCCTGACATGGAAGTTTCATGTGCCAAGTTTAATATTTGGGAACGGTAAACCCGTGGAACCACTATCTGGTGGTTGACAGTCCACTCGTCTTCTGCTGAGACGTCTGGTGGACGCCATTTTCTCATAAGAATGTCATTTTTGACATAATAACAGACTGGGACCTGAGATACTTCCTGCTCATCTAAGGCCCTTTCAAATAAAGGCGAAATTTCAGGATCTTTATGCTGTTCTATAGCTAGTTGAGACCCAGACATTATATCATGGCCTAGATCTTAAGATGAGTTATTCTCATGAAAATCTGTCTGCTTATCAGACAGGCTTGAAGACAGAGACCTTGTTATCTCGTCATTAAAAGACTGACCCAAAAAGGTATCAGTTAAATCAAAATCCTGTTTCCCATCAGTTTGCTTGGCCTTACGTGCCATCGCCCTTGTGACTGCACAAGATGGATAAAGATCAGGAATTTCCTGCTCAATGGGATCAGGCGGTTGGTCTATGCAAGGATTAGTAGTCAAAAGTGGGTTTACCACAACCTTATCTCCAGCTAAGTCATTGCCTAACAACAAATGAACACCTTTAAAAGGTAAAGAAGGTCTAATACCAACAGCCACTGAACCGGATACCAAGTCTGATGACAAATAAACGTTATGGAGCGGAACATTAACAAATCCACATTCCACACCCTGAATAAGGACACTTTGGCCCAAAGAAGTCTTCTCAGAAAAAGGCAGAGTATCTGCTAGAATAAGAGATTGAGAAGCTCCGGTATCTCGTAAGATTTTAATAGGGGTAGGATGGGCATAACTGTCACCATTTAGTGACACAAAACCATCTAATAAGAATGGTTCATATATCTCCATAACTGAATCAGTCTCAGATAATTTGATATCAGAAAGAGTTTCCTCCCTTACACAAGACTGTGGTTTTGGCCTTATAGAAGTCAAGCCTGTAGGCTTAAGTTCCTCTTGTCCTTCCCTTTCTTTTCTTCGCTTTAATTTTAAACACTCAGAGATCAAATGACCTGTATTTTTACAATAATAACAAACTACTTGAGATTGAGATAAGGGATTCTGGTCTTTGTTTTCACCAGTCGGTTTGGAAAAATTCTGGCTTCTGTTTTCACCAGAAGGTTTGGAAGGATTCTGGCTTTTATTTTCACCAGAAAGTTTGGGCAAAGTACTAGATGTATGGCTATAACTGCTAGAAGGATTACTGGGATAGAATCTTTGACCTGCCTGTGGATTATAAGGTTTTCGAGGATAAGGCCTGCTCACAAATGAGACTTTATGAGTCAAAGCATAATCATCTGCCAAACGAGAAGCTTCCTCCAAAGTTTCAACCTGTCTCTCATCGAGAAAAGATTAAATGTCTGAATTTATGCACCGTTTGAACTCTTCAACAAGGACAAGTTGTCTAAGTTTGTCATGATCAGAGCCTACTTTTTTAGAAGAACACCACCTATCAAATAGCTGTTCTTTGGTTCGAGCAAATTCTACATGGGTCTGGGAAATTCTTTTTTGCAATTCCTAAATTTCTGCCTGTAAGCCTCAGGGACCAACTCATATGCCTTAAGAATAAGCTCCTTGACCAGATCATAGTCTGAGCTTTGCTCGACAGTCAGCTGAGTGTAAATGTCTCGAGCCTTTCCGACAACAACGCTTTGCAAAAGTAAGGTCCAATGCTCTTTTGGCCATTTTAAATTTTCTGCAACTTTTTCAAAATGCAAAAAATACTTATCTACCTCTTTTTCCTGAAATGTAGGAACTAATCTGATGTGCTTTGTGGCATCAAAGTAACTACCAGACTCAAAAACAGGGGTATGTTTCACCCTATCTTGACCCTGGAGTTCCATTTCCTTCAATCTTAACTGAAACTGCCTTTCTCTTTCTTTTTCTTCAATACTATATCTCATTTTTTCCTTTTCCAACTCCAGCCGTTCTTCTTTTTCTATTTTTTCTTTCTGAATGCGTTCCTCCATTTCTCTTTGTTTTTCTTCCTGTTCTAATTTTTCTTTTCGAATTCGTTCTTCTATTTCTAATCTTTCCATCTGCATTTGTCTCTGCATTTCTCTTTCTTTTTCCTTTTCTC
This sequence comes from Lucinisca nassula, assembly GCA_963580285.1. Classification (NCBI taxonomy): domain Eukaryota; kingdom Metazoa; phylum Mollusca; class Bivalvia; order Lucinida; family Lucinidae; genus Lucinisca; species Lucinisca nassula. Next base: position 127,191,596 of record OY757019.1, on the reverse strand, counting down.
TTTCTTCCATTTCTAATCTGAACTTCTCTAATTCAATTTGCCTTCCTATTTCAATTTGTCTCATTTGTAATTCAGTATGTGAAACCATAATGAGAGACAAAGCAGATGGATCGAAAAGTTCTTCATCAACAAAAAACTGCACCAAAATATTCTCAATTTCATGCTTCTTCATGCTTGTTTTGACAGCAGTGACCCCATAATGGGAAGCAATTTCTAGCAAATCTGTCCTTTTGGCCAGATTAAACAACTCCTGAGTAGGCTGAGCCAAAAAGCTTCTCAAATCAAACGACATGTTTGCTTTTTGTTTGTTTTATAAAGTATTTATGGAAATACAGATTGAGGTTAATTTGACAAAGTTTTTTTTTTTTGAAATGACAAGCCCAACGAGAATTTCACATGAAATGACAAGTACTACTTCACCTGAAATGACAGTTCACATGAAATGACAATCCCCTATATGCCTATAGGGAAATACCAATCCTGTGAAGCAACTGCAAAGTCTATTTGATAAGAAATGACAATTACCTGCGTCACATGAAGGTTTTAAAATGCTTAAAATGGTTTTATCCCGGACGAGCCCCCAATTTCTGTTACGAGCCAGGCGTAGCAGAAAGAAAAAGCAAACAAGCCTTTTGGAAAATTTTAACAAAATTTATTTACAAGTTAACTTTAACCTGTAGAAGTAAGAAAATTAAATGTACTTAGCTCTGTTATGAAATATCCTGAATGAATCTATTTTCCTTGATCCCACAGAATTCACAGTCCAAAATGAAAAGTAATATCCTTTAACAATCCAACACAGAATTTAGAAATAACTTTTCTTAAATGCCCAAACATCAAACTCCAAAGTCTGACTCAATGAGAAAAATCAAGCTCTTTTATAGACCCTAAGATTTCTCCAGAACATTCCAGAGGGCTGTGGAATAAGATGAGGTAATTTTCTAAAAATAATGCAACCCAGAACTTTCTGGAAGGTTCTGAAGTACTTTTCCTTGTAAACATGTTGTTTACAAAAATGAAATTAATCTGTGACTCAGTTTTCTAGAATCTTCTATAAGAAGATTAACAAGATATTTATAGCACTATTAGGTCACAGTGGGGTGCAAGTGGGAATCAGAAAAATAAATTCTTATGCATAACACTTACTCATTCTACGATAATGCTCGTTCAATCTAGTTTTAAGCATGCGGTTAGTTTGACCGACGTACTGCATATTACAGTTTGCAGCACGTCAAGTAATTAGATAAATTAAATCTGTAGACTGTCATGTCAAATCAGACATGTTAACTACAGAGAAGCGTCTACCGTTTACAGATGAAGTAACGGTAGACGCAGTGCTTAAATGCGAACAACATCTGCACCTCTTGGCATTGCACTTAGAAATACTAGGATACATTCCACTTCTTTTCCACGGATTATTATATTTTCGAAGGATGGGTGATTTGAGAGGAGATAGTCTTATACGAAGACTACTCCCAAAAACATTGGTATTGCCTGCTCCTTTGAGATTAACTGAAGTTACAGAAGACAAATTTAAGGGTCTAACCAATACCGAAGGCAACATAGTATTAAAGTTCTTAATAGAATGGGGAATCCGTACAGAAGAAGCAGAGTGTAACCTAAGGGGTGATATTGATATTTTAAATGTATTTGTAATACTCATTTTGGTTAGTAAGGTTGTGATACCGTCAAAACTAAAGCGATGTTCATACCGGTTATTAAATAAATAAAATTACTGAAGAAGATTCCTTCGAATAGAAGGAAGGTACAACAAAAGCCCACAAAACATCCTAGTCTACTTAAAGTACAGGGATGTCAAACAAGCAGTTGTTATACAACGAGGAACGAACATCGGTTTAATAATGACCTTCAACAGGTATCTAAAGGATGTCAATTGATGGAACAGTGAAAAGCAATTGCATAAGCAATCCCTGAGGATTGGAAAAATAAGAGCATTAAATAATAAATAAGAGCATTTAGGTCTTCACCTCATTTACCACTATCGGAAAATGAAACACTCCGTACTTATTAGGCGGGGGAGAGTCCATTGTCATACATTGTCATACATGGGTCAGAAATGGTGGGCATCTTGGTCTCAACCCCCATGGAGGGTCAACCGGCGACCCCCTTGAGGTCATCGAGGGTCAACCGACTTCCTTAAACGGCAGACATCTTGTCGACCATCTTATGACGTCATTAACCCTAAAGTGCTGCCTATACTACTGGCGTGTTTTCGTGATGTGGTCATGCGCACTAGAGCCATTACTGCTCGCAGTCATGTTTAGGCGACTTTGACAGCATCACGTACGAAATGCGGCTAGTCTGATTTTGGCTGCGTATATTTGAAGAACTACAACAAAAATTAATAGAAAAAAATCCAGGCAGAGACTACATCCTTAGCCTCAGATGAACAACTGTGATATTTTTCTTTTTTTTCTGCTCAAATTAGAGATTGACTGAAAACTCAAATTTTACTATAAAATTGGGGTGGGTGGTAAAAATTATACACATCACGAAAACACGCCTATATAATTCTGACCCCCTTGAACCGGACTTTTGTATTGTAAAACTGGGGTTTGCAGTTGTAAACCTTATTTTCTTATTTCTGCTCTAAAATATAGATATCGGTGAGGCGGTTCTAATTATTATCTACAATCTTTTTTTGAGCAGAAATAAGAAAAATATCACAATGTTTCATCTGAAAAGTTTCTTTTTTCGGTGGTGAAATTTAGAATGTATTTGTATAGGCGTGTTTTCGTAATGACAGGTCTGTTTTTGTGATGACAAGCGGAGCAGTCAGCTCTTTCTTCCTCAATTAAGTAAAACTTAAAGAATTACTTTGTTGAAAAACATACATATAAGAACAACAACAGAACAACTGTCTCAGAACGGTCGGCATCACACGCTACAGGGCGGGCCGGTGGGTGGGCTTTGTTGGGGTGCGCATTTAGATATTTTACTGCCGGCAAATCCTCACCCTAAGTCCAGATGTAATATTATCAATATAACATCCACAAATATTTGGTTTGCATAATGGTTTCTTATAACAAGAATTGCATCAGCACAGACACATATAAATCAAATTCTATCACTGAGATTGAGTCAATACTAGATTTGCTCAGTTTGCTCAGTTGCTGATATTTTGTGGGACAGTGACTGTCCTTTTGGCTATCAGCTTGTCAAGATTTCATTATGGTGAAGTTGTTTTATGTTAACTTTGTGTTATCTTGGATGCGAGGTGTTAGGTAATTGAATCAATTCCTGATCATTGCATACACTCCTTTTTTCTGGCCGATACTTTTTACATTGTGAGTCAGGGCTTAAAGCATTAGTTAAACCACGGCGGGTCATAAAAAGACATAGCATCATAAAATGCAAACTTGTCGGGTCATTGTCTCATGGGGTGGCTCAAATGTCTTCGACTAAACGATGGACCACTCCGTTGCTCTCAATGGCCCATCCGTGTAGACTGTGTTTTACACAATATGTTTATCTCATCCGGAAATGAGGCTAGTTTTTGATCTTAACTGTAGGCAAACAGAAAGCACGACTGATATTGATATTTTCGATGACTTGCTCGGTCTGATTTACTCCGCCGAATTTATTCAGTCGGACTACTACATAATTGTATGTTTGTTATGATGTCCATGCGTTTGATTAACTTTTTATCCACAACAAAAGCAGGATTGTGTTTTACTACAATAACAAGGAATAAAGTCAAGTAAAATGTGGTTTTGTGATTAATTAATTTAATTGAGAAAATTAGCCGAAAATAGAAGTCATCATGAAAACCCGCCTATATAATACTGACCCCCTTAATCCCCTATTTTATACAGTAAACTGGGATTTACAGGGGTTAACCTTATTATTTCTATTTCTACTCTAAACTATAGATTGTGGGTACTCGTTAGAACCATCTCAAAGAGGCAGTTCTAACGAGTTCCCACAATCTATATTTTGGGCAGAAATAAGAAACAATTGACAATTTTTCATCTTAAAATTTTCATTTTTTTTCGGTGATAAAGGTTACAATGTATTGGTATAGGCTTTTTTTCGTAATGACAGAGACAATTGGATTTTACTTGATTTAAAGCTGAATGTTTTCGTCATTCTGTTCCTATTTCGGTCTATGTCTGATCAGGATTACACGTTGATCGTGGTGGGTAAACAGTACATTAAATATTCATAAATGGAAGGTTTGCTAAAATGTTCACTGTCCTATATGAAGATTTTAGTCGATGAAAACTTTAATGTGACCTTTAAAAACTAATAAAAATATAATAGAAAAATCCAAAGTTCTTACAAGAAAAATCAAATTGCAAAATCATATTCAATGGAACTTTACACTGTTACCGTGTTCTTGTAGGACTGGATTATTATGCTGTTACATAGTTCTAATGTTCTGTATTTGCATACTCCTATTCAGTTCTACGAATGAATAATTACGAAAGCACGCCTATTCAAATATATTGAAACTATTTTACCACCCAAAAATTAAATTTACAGATAAAAATGCCAATATGTTTCATATTTCTGCTTAAAAATAGATTGAGGGTATTCGTTTGAACCGCCTCGTCGAGGCGGTTCTAACGAGTACCCACAAGCTATGGTTTTGATCAGAAATAAGAAAAAATAAGTATACACATTTAAACCCCAGTTTTACTATATAAAAGGGGGGTTGAAGTGGGTCAAAATTATATAGGTGTGTTCTCGTGATGGAGTTCCATTTCTTTTTGTTGCAGATAACAACTCCGATGCAGGTCCGTACAAGTGGACTAACGGACAGAGCATCAGGTATAAAAACTGGATTGCTGCACACAACACACCGACAAACACACATGGCAAACAAGACTGCGTATATGTCTCAACAAGTAAGTTGTCCGAACAGAACTAAATCGATTCAAAAGTGAAAAACAAAAAATATGAACCTGCTCTAATTTCGATTGTTAAATATCTTTCAAAACAACCGACTACTGCTCAAAGAAATGACCTGCATCTCACAAAACAAATCTTAATAACATATGCTGTATGTCGCTCAGAAGTCTTAGTCACGAGATGGTAATGTCTTCTTTCGAGTAGTATGTTTTTTTTGTTTGATTTGAGGTTTAACGTTCCCGTCAACACTGTATAGGTCATCGAGTAGCATGTACATTCATCTTCGCCTGACAGGAAACAAATCATAGAAAGTCGCAAGAAAACAGGCCCGACTGCTTGTATGTTGTGCCAGGGAGTAGCAATTGCTGCTTTTTTTTGGAAAACCGGAGCAATCTAAAAATAGAAGTGAAGGCAAGGATCAGGAATCGATACAATTAAAACACGGCTCCCATCAGAGACACCAAATGGAAAGAAGCACAAACATGAAACAACTAGACACTAATGGAAAAATCAATAGCGGAAAGCAAAAGGACAGTTACTTTCCCACCAAATTGCCAATCTACTATTTAAAACTAAATAATATAAGCGATACACACGCTCAAAGACAAAACATACCATAGCATAAATAAACCGCGACAGAAGAACCGCCTTGGAACTGTCAGTGAAACGAATTCCATTTGGGGGCTTAAATTGGTTTTACGTGGCCACAATCCTCGCACCAGTGTCTCAAAAGACTGATGAAGCTGTGCGTGTACCTAGGCGTATTTAAACGTTTGCTGGCGGCAACACACAGAATATGTATATCATGTTTTCTAGCAATTCGGGTCGAAATAAGAATGTACACCGCACGGACAGCAAATATTTTCAATAAAAGGGTTTACATCACACTAACAAGTCCGTGAAATGAACACCCCTAAACCCCATTTTATATAGAGAAAACTGGGGTTTACGGGGGTGTACACTATTTTTCTTATTTCTGCTCCAAGACATAGATTGTGGGTACCCGTTAGAAACGCCTCAATGAGGCGGTTCTAACGAGCACTCACAACCTATGTTTGAACTTAAAATAACAAAACTATCACGGATTTTGTCAGAAAAGTAGCAATTTTGGAGATGTGAAAAATGCACTATGTCATCCTAATGACTATCTTTCGCTTTTGAATAATTTACCGGAATGTGATTTCGAATTTTAACGCTTTGCTTTTGAGGTATTTCCGCCAGCCGTAGACAAAGTCAGAATATAATTATAATGTGAGATGGTTTTGTATAGAGTATGTAACGACTATGTTTAGTACATGATAGCAGTCTCTGTCGTGGTTTGTTTTTGTTGTGGCTTTTCTTTGTGTGTGTCGCTTTTTTTGCTTTGTTTTGGATGGCCAGTTGGCCGTTTTGTGGGAAAGTGGCTGTCCTTTTGATTTTCCGCTGTTGATGTTGCCATTGGGGTCTAGTTGTTTCATGTTTGTGTTTCTTTCCCTTTGGTGTCTCTGATGGGATCAGTAAGTTAATTGTATCGATTCCTGGTCAATGCCTTCACTTCTATTTTGTATAAGCCACGCCTTCCACACTTTTCGTTTGTAACTTAAAATTTGGTAACATTGAACATTACGACCAGTTACCAGTTTCAGTCTGTATACAGTGAAACTTCAATGATTCGAACACCGATTCCTCAGTAACAAATTTGATTTGAACCCGTACACCTGACAGTTTTCCGATTTCGTTCAATGGGAGACAATTTTCAGGTTTTCCTGTTTGCTTTTCTAGAAACTCTGCCCACGGAAAAAGGGAGTCGACTCATAAAAGAAAGGAAGAATTTGCTTCTCAGGATCAAATTCTTTCCTTTAAGAGTGGATCCCTATTGACAATGGAGACAAAAACCTTTTAAAGGAGTTGCCTCCCCTGAGGCGATATACATTCCCTTGAGGTCCATATAGAAATCATCTCTTCTATCCAGCTGAAAAATAAGGACATCACGTGAATAAATCCGTGAAATGAACACCACCCTAAACCCCACTTTATATAGAGAAACTGTGGTTGACGGGGGTAAACAATATATTTCGTATTTACGCTCCAAGATATAGGTTGTGGGTACTCGTTAGAACCGCCTCAATGAGGCGTTTCTAACGAGTACCCGCAACATATGTTAGCAGTATAAATAAGAAAAATATCACGGATTTCCGTCAGAAAAGTAGCCATATTAGAGATGTAAAATTGCACTATATTGCACCGGTGTGTTCTTGTAATGAGATTGAAGGATAATCTATCTGTTTCTTAAATTTGGAAAAAAGTATTTTATGTGTATTCATTAGCATTGCCTCGATGAGGCGATTCTAATGAATAAACATAACATGCATATTTTTATAGAACATCGAAAAGAGATGTCGCTAAAAGTAACCCTCAGTGATTCGAACTACTCCTGCCTCGAACAAAGTTTTGTCATTACGATAACAGAGACCCGTGTGACATAGATCATTCTTTCATTTCCCCCCAAAATAGCTCTTTTTCTATAAAACTTATGATATTTTTCTTATATTTATCATCCCCTTCAAATTGATATGTCAAACGACTATATTCTGAAAAATTTGAACTTTGACCCCTCCTGACCCTAAGTCCGACCCCTTGGGCATGACCATGGGTTGCAAAAAAAAAAAAAAAAATCCTGTTTAATATCTGATACATATTTTATTAATCATTACGTCTGTAAAATTTGGTATCAAAATCTATAAAATTGACTTCTATTGATACTTGACCTTTTGACCCCTCCCCAAGGCCCTTGGTTAGACCAAAAAAAAAAAAAAAAATAAGTAGATATGTCATATGACATCGCACACCCTCATCGTAGAAGTAAGACACTTACCAAATTTGGTTACCTGCCGACTAGTGGTTTAAGGAGGAGATAGCGTTACGACCAGACATGACAGACGGAGGCCTTCTCAATATCCCCATTATGCTTAAAAAATGTGGAGCTAATAAATTTGTAGCTTAACGAATGAAGTAACAAATAATAATTATCTATTTTTTATTATTTTTTTCCCTGGTTTGTCTGGATGAGGGGCTTCCAAACATTTGTTACATCTTACTCTGCTAATAAGTGGGCCAATAACTGCTTAAAAAGTAAGGGATTTCATTGTCACAGTTCACAAAGGGACTTCCCCTATTATGCAATCTCTGAAAACCTGTAAGATATAGAGTTACGTCCCTTCGAGTGTTTTCTTTCACGCCTGCTTACTTACTTGGAGCGTCCAATACCATGTGACCATTTACTACTTACCGTTATGAGTGCTGAGAAAACTCTACAAAACATATCCTATAACAGTTCTTCTCGATATATAACGGTCAGTCACCAAAACAAAAAGATCAGCTACAGCTCACGAAATCCACGATGTACGAAATACGGTGAACAGGTAAAAAGGTCAAATATGCAACCGGTGTAATGGTAAACTATATCCCCCCCCCCTCCAAAAAAAAAAGCTTCCATGTAAAAGACATTCTCTCGCACATACACTAACCTCAATAGCTTTCAACGAAAATGTACCTTATATTTATAAATCAAAGAAAGTAACATCCTCTTGGTGGCTCTCTCTCTCTCTCTCTCTCTCTCTCTCTCTCTCTCTCTCTCTCTCTCTCTCTCTCTCTCTCTCTCTCTCTCTCTCTCTCCGTCCTGACTTCGCAATTTATACTAGGAATAAATCGCATTTATATATAATAATGGATATATATTGTATCTTGAATATGTATATAAATATATATATCGTATTGTATATCAACACTTATACATGTATGTAAGTTACTCCTAGACCCAGCAGGCGCACTATGACAAACCACAAACCATAATGATGAAGCCTAAGCAACGTCAAGTCTGCGTCGGGGCAACGTCATGACGTTGCACCGACGTTAACCTGACGTCGCCCTAGCAACATGTGCCTGCTGGGAGAGCATCTGGGAGAGAATCTCTGGTTTCAAATGTACTTTGTAGAAGAAAATAGTCCTAAACAGTACCACTTGGAAAGGACAAATATAGGCCTGGCCTACGTCCAATCCAATGGTACATATATATGTACTTATGTTTGTATGTATGTATGTAACCATGAAATTTCTAATAAATAAATAATAAATAAAAAAATCGATTATCAAGCTACCGATTAATGAGTCACAGAGCGGTTGTCATTAATTATACGTCAAGATTTATTTATTTATTCCGCTTTTAGCTTGTTCACCCCAAATCCAACAAAACAACCAAGCATGCAATTTAAAACATATATGTACATACTTTGTTTTGGCATATTAAAATATAATTACAGACTCTGTGTGTGTGTGTGTGTGTGTGTGTGTGTGTGTGTGTGTGTGTGTGTGTGTGTGTGTGTGTGAAATCGGGTTTAACGTCGCTTTCAACAATTTGTCAGTCATATCACGACGGTATCTCGTTGTGACAGGGAGCTCAATGCTCACTTTGATGGTGCTGCCTCACTGAAGTATCATGTCCCAGACACATTACATGATACCACACCCAATCACATTATCCTTACACTGGGTCGACCAGTCCTAGCTCTACCCCGTAAATTTGAGTGCCAAGCGAGGAGCAGCTAGTACCATTTTAACGTCTTTGGTATGTCGCGGCCCGGGATCGAACCCGTGACCTCCCGTTCCCCGGAGCGGACACTCTTACCAAACTGAGCTATCGGGACCGGTACTTACAGAATGAACAATTCCAGATAAAAAAAATAAGATATTTTCTTGTTTCTGCACAAAACCTAGACTGGAAGCGGTTCTAACGAGTACACACAACCTATGTTTTAGATCAGAAATAAGAAAAATAATGATAAGCCCTCCAACCCCCGATTTTACTATATAAAAGTGGGGTTCGATGAGGTCGAAAATATATAGGCATGTTTTCATGTTGAGCGTCCATGCATATTATGAATAGACTGCTTAGATGCGCAGCCTGATCCGAGTCTTCGGTGGCGCATTTGTTTGATTTGAAGTTTAACGTCCCCGTCAACATAGTATAGGTCATTTTGTAGACGTTGCTTCCAATTTTGTGGCACTTTTACCCGACATTGAGATGAAATGATTTCTCAAGCCCTGTCGATCAATGAAACCAATAGGGTTTATAAGCATGGACGGTCCGACTCGCGCCGCATTGCTTGGGCAGGCTTAGATCATCTAAGCGGTTTACCAGTACTCGTGTTCGGGTCGGTTTCAGCTCTGCGTGGAAGCATCATGCAGCCCATCTATTACTTCAAGCCCCGATGGGTGGGGGCCGAAAAATGTAAGCTGCAGTCATATAGAATGACTGCAAATAGTCATTAAAAATTTTGGGGTTACTTGCAGCTGACTACGAGTTTTATGGCTATTTTCAGTCGCTCTTCTGGAAAACCAAATAATAAAAAAATAATCATTTCTCTAAATCATTGCTTACAATATTTATGGACTGCATAATAAAAAATCCCAAAACCCAAGCAAAATATGCCGTGGAAAACATGTAAATAATAAAATTCAGCATATCAGCAATTCAGCGTTTTAGACCCCTTAAGCTGATCAGCAGGTCGCTGAATTCAGCAAGAAATTCAGCGTTTTAGACCGACCCTCCAAAACATATATAAACAAGAGCTATCATAGGTGACCAATGCCCCCCCCCCCCCCGTGAGTTTTTGCAAAATTTCAAGGGGAGATAATTCTGCCAAAAATGACAACAGATTTATGGCCCTTGGTCAGAATGTAGCCCTTGTGATGGTGAATACGTGTGTGGAGTTTCATGGGGCTAGGTCAAGTACTTCTGAAGTTATGATAAAGGATAAATTTTTTTTGTGACGGAGAGACAGACAGACAAACAAACAAACAAACAAACAAACAGACAGACAGGGCAAACACTATTTGCCCTCCCCCCCCCCCCCCCAAGAATCAACGATTCTCGGGTAGGGGGCATAAAAATATTACTATTACATACATGCAGTTTTTAAACGAACTATAACAATAAGAAAACAACAGAAGAATCGCCTTGTAAAGGCCAGTATAAAGATTAACCAGTGAAGATCGACTATATATGACATGGTGCCATTGGTAACCAATTGCCCATCAAAGAGCAATGCTGTAGCATTGTAGCATGTACATGTATCTTGGAAGTCTACCCTTAGATGATTTAACCTTTACATCACGAAAACACGCCTACATAATTTTGAAGCCCCTTGAACCCAATTTTTGGACGGGTTTTTCAAGGAAAAATTCCGTCCTTTAGAATAGCAATGTCCATGCAAGCGGCCGGCCGGGCGTCCGCGTCCAGGTTTACCTTTTGGTTAACCCTGAAAATCCCGTCCATAATGCCATTTGGCGTTTTTCTTTTTATATAGTAAAACTGCGGTTTTCAGGGGTGCACCTTATTTTTCTTATTTCTGCTCTAAAATGTAGATTGTGGGTACTCGTTAGAACCGATGAGGCGGTTCTAACGAGTACCACAATCTATATTGGGTACTCGTTAGAACAGCCTCGATGAAGCGGTTCTAACAAGTACACACAATCTATATTTTGAGCAGGAATGAGAAAAAGCTCACAATTTTTATATTAAAATTCTCATTTTTTCGGCGATAAAGGTTACAGTGTGTTTGTGTAGGCGTTTTTCATAATGAACTATTAGACGGTTAAATATGTTAAATAAACGTTTATCTTTTGGAAGCAAGGACCACCCACTGAAAACATGTGGAGTGCTAAGTTTTTATTATGCGCCAGAATAATACGTTTCAGTCAGTTAGGCCTCATCAGTGGCTCATATATTTTTACAACAGAATCACTGGTTCCAAAGGACTAGATATTAAAAACAATCAGTATGTGATGAGGGACAGGGAGACATTTTACGTTCGATACACATTGATCTTTATAGACCAAGGCGGTTCTTCTGTCGCGGTTTACTTTTGTTATGGTTTGTCTTTGTGAGTGTGTCGCTTGTGTTCTTTTCGTGTCTTTTCGTTGTGGGAAAGTAACTGTCCTTTTGGCTTTCCGCTTTTGATGTTTCCGTTAGGTCTAGTCATTAGGTCTAGTTATTTCATGTTTGTGTTTCTTTCCTTTGTGTCTCTGATGAGAATTGTGGGCTAATTGGGTCGCTTTCTGGGCATTGCCTTCAATTCTATTTTGCAAACTGAAATACTGCTCCATAGTGAGACTATAATAAAACCGAAGCGTCTATTTTCAATCTGTAATGTATGTTAATTGTTTCCAAAGGCAACCTTTGTAGTTTTATTTACGGTACTTCATTGCAGCAGGTGTAAAATTGTCGGGGCGCAAACTGTGTTAAAATAAAGCTTTAAAGGTTCCCTGCATGCACACAACGTTGTGTTCACTCAACGTCGTAACAACGTTTCAGCTATGCTTTGACGTTTATTGAACGTTGAGTGCCGCTTTGGCCCCATCACGATAACAAGTCCGTGAAAGACAGAGCCCCCTAAACTCCACTTTATATAGAGAAAATTGGGGTTTTCGGGGGTATACATTATCTGTTTTATTTTTGCTCAAAAACATGGATTGTGGGTACTAGCACCCACAATCTATGTTGAACGAAGAAATAATAAACACTTGAGATGTTTTAATTTTTACCTAATATTTATCATTTTCTAACACCATGTTGGACGCCATTATTTCTTACGGACATGTTTTCCTAACGTGCCTTTTGGGAAAGAGAACACAACAAGCCATTCTTCGCATGATGTTTTAACGAGAAGCTGTGATACAAATTACTACCTATAAGTCAACCAAACAATGTGATAGATTTACCCTTGTTTATTTTGTTTACTTGTATTTTTATTGTATATATGTTTGTTCTTTTAATGTGTTACAGAGGGCCACATGGTAGACTAGCCATATGGCTAAATGTGTTTTACCCTCTTTAAATAATGTAAAATAAATAAATAAATAAATTCTAACTCTCGGTTTAACCGAGACTCTTCATCAACAGTACTGAAGTTTGCAATACTTATAACGCCATTACGATTACACACCCGTGCGACATGATGCATTTAACACATCTCCAAAATGGCTACTTTTCTGATGAAAATCCTTGATATTTTTGTTATAAATGTTCAAAACATAGGTTGCGGGTTCTAGTTAGAACCGCCTCACTGAGGAGCGGTTGTCTTGGAGCAGAAATTAGGAAAATAATGTATACCCCCGTAAACCCCTGTTTTCTCCATATAAGGTGGGGTTTAAGGGGGTCTTCATTTCACGGACTTGTTCACGTGATGGCCCTCTAGTATAAACATGAGCAGAGATCCATCTTTAGCATACCGAAATGACCACATTGATCCCATAAAATAAAGTATACAATAAATATAAACTGCACTGTTTTTAAATATACCCTCGTACATCAATGCTTATGATAAACCTCGGTAAAACAGAGACCCGCATGCCGCATATGTGATGGTTCCGCGTTTCCAGAAGCGACTGTTTTATTATAGATGGTGCAATTTGACATGAGACTGACCTTTATGCAAAGAATACATTTGTCAGTGTTTTCGCCTAATACATCGGTTTTGGTAAACTTCTCCTGAATTTTGGGCATCTCGTGAATGGCGACCCATTTATTGAATCTATGTATTGAATAACAGACTCGACCGCCTCGGCGACGGCGAAGTAAAATACATGCATTCAGTCGGGTGTGAAATTATTATAACCAGGTCACCAGTTTCATGTCAAATTGTTTGAAATATAAAATGTGTTTATTTACATTGCAGATGATCGCAATGGTAAATGGCGCACATCATCAAACTGTGCCACCGAACGGTCATTTATTTGCCTCATTGCCATGGGAGTGACGGTGAAGCCTGTTCCAAGGACACCAAGTCGTAAGTTAATTTGAAAGAAAGAAAGGTCCTTTCGTCTGCGTCCAGCGAAATTGTTCTATCAGTGAAGACAAAACTCTATACCTACCAACATACTCAGAAAATAACATAACGGCTAATCAAAAACGCATATCATTATTTCATTCGATGTGCAAATTACTAAAATCAACGCAATCAGCTACTCCGAGAGCTATCAATTTTACACAACATAAATCTAAACTGATTGTTATATGGTGTTGCATCAAGAAGAACAAAATAAGCTTTCAAGCTTTCGTTTTAATTCAAAGTAGAAGTAAAACAAAGATCAGGAATTGATACAATTAACTTAATCCATCCATAAAAGACACCAAAGGGAAAGAAATACAAACATTAAGCGACCAGACCATAATGGAAACCTAAACAAAGGAAGGCCATATGGACAGTTACTTTCCCACAAAATGGCCATATGGCCATCCAAAATTAAAAGACACAAGTGATACACACAGTAAGTAACAAACAACAACATAAATAAATCGCCACAGAAGAGCCGCCTTGGAACGGTCAGTGGAAGATTTCCACTGGGGGGCTTAAATCGATTTTACGTGGCCACAATCCTCGCCCTTACTTCCGTCGCGATTTAGACAAATAATTAGTTCAGTCCGCATGAAGGCCTCCTAAGTCATCAGTGCAACATCTCCGTGAACACAGAAATCAAAGAACCACAGAGGTGAGACAACGGTGAGGACTCGACAGCAAGAAACCACTGAAATGCTGGAGCAAAAGAAAACCAACAGTTAGACTCCGATGAACCCGACGAGAGAAAGAGCATCAGGCACCAACCAACATTATCTCTTTAATTTTCAATAAGCCTTTACGTTGGAGCCGTCATAGAATCTGAGGCCTGACCCACCGGCGTGCAATTAAAGAGGGAAGCAAAGTTGCCAACCGTGATTGGGTTAACTACCATGCATGCAGTCTGTCGTATAATATCCATGTTGTACCCAATCTTTTTATATCGAAGAATGATTTTACGAAATTGGGTGCTGAAGTCATTGCGGTTATATATTTTTCTGAATTTATATACTAAGTCACCATAAAATTCGGGTTCCGATAGACCTTGTTGCAGAAGAGATTTAAGTCCAATATTGAATTTTGAAATTAAATCAGAATGGCGTCTATAAAATTTTGAAAAGGCTTTGCGTAGTTTATGGTACCGATAACCCTGATTAAGGAGTTTAGCCATTAATAATTTATTACGAGTGTTGAAGTCAGTTACATGACTACACACTCTAGCAAATCGAATTAATTGCGAAATATAAACGCCATAGGATGGCGCACGAGGAACATCACCATCCAAAAAAGGAAAATTTACAATCTCAAAATCATAGTCATCGCGTTTATCATAAATTTTGCACGAAACAAATCCATCTACAATAGATAGATGTAAATCCAAAAACGGGGCCTCGGTATCAGAAGAATTTGCTTTATTTAACTGAAGTTCTAGGGGGTAAATCTGACTGATCAAACCATCAAAATAGGTATTATCAATATTTAATAAATCATCTAAATATCTAGAAGTAGAGCTAAAAGCTTCAATAATTTCAGACTGGTTATCAATGGAAAGCGACAAAATGAAGTCTCTTTCATAACAATACAAGAACAGATCAGCCACAAGAGGTGCGCAATTAGTACCCATCGGAATACCCACAATTTGTCTAAATAACTTAGTACCGAATCTAATACAAATATTGTCAAGTAGAAAGGTGAGGGCATCACACACTTTCTGACATGACCAAAGTGTATAATTCTTATGCTCTTTAGAAGTGAAAAATAAATTTATTTATGACATTACATGCAAGATAGAGAGAATCTTCTCTGTGAAAAGCCCATTCAATTAAATCATTAAGCTTTTCTTTTATAAGATTATGAGGAAGTGTAGTGTAAAGAGTGGAAAAATCGTAGGTAGACAGACTAGAAGCACGAAACTGTCTAGATTTCAATTTATTTAAAACCTCATTCGAATTTTTTATAGACCAAAACAGATTTCTTCCTGATCTTTCAAAGACTTTATCACAATATTTAATTACATGCGTTTTAATAGCAGTAAGACAGGAAGTTAATAATTTAGAAAGTTCAGTGGTAGTGCAAGAACTAGAATTTGCAATAAACCGTGCTTTGTAAGGTTTTTTATGATGTTTTGGTAACCAGTATAGCGTAGGAAGCCTGTCTTGGCCTTCGTTAACACACACAGCAAACTTGGTGGCTGAAAGACAAACATGTTTATCTACTATAGCTCTCTCTTCAGCCAAAGGCTGAAGTTCATAGGCCTTAGTACCACCAAGCTCCTGCTTAAGCGTGTTAACATAGTGGAGCCGTCACACAACGACGACGTTGTTAGCGGCCTTGTCTGCAGGGCCAAAACAAACTTCTTATGAAATTCTTGAATACCTAGTTTAAGATGACGTAAAGACGTCTTGGGCTTAGGAGGTAATAAGTTAGTATTTTGAGAATAGAAAGAAATGCGTTTATTCACTAGTCTTAAAATGCTAAGTTTCCAGTCCTTTAGGGCTTTACACTCAACATACTCTCGCTTACACCATCGATTACCGAATTCATTCAAGGAAGCAGCGATTTCATCTCTACATTTACTGAAATCAATTTTAGAAGGAAACCGATATTTCGGTCCTTTAGAAATTATATTCCTTATCCTAGAATCAGGAATAATTTTCAAATTGCCAGTAATTACATGACCAGCAGCAGGATAGCAATACTTTGAGTTTTTACAATCACGTGAATCAGGAGTATTAGTATCAATATCAAGATCTGAAACAAGTTTATTGAAATTAAAAATGATAGATCTAACAGGTTTGTTATATTTATAGCAAATTATAGGTGTTTCAGTATTTTGAAAATAAGCAGGAATGGAAGAAAGCACCGATCTCCCACGGAAGATACTGGGCAAATCTATAAAATCCATACCCTTATTAATGAAGGATATTTTGAAGAAATGACGTTTATGATTAATTTCAGAATCAATGTAAGGACGGAGAGTATGCTGAGTATAGCCTCTAGTTAAGAGAGCCGCATCATATAACTGATGAGAACTATCGTAGAATTTATTCGCCTCGGTGTCCAGAAGACGTAAAACAGAAACGGGTAATGAACTTAAAAATGAAAGCATAGAGTGGCGTCCATGATTTAATAATATAATTGACAGTCACTTCAGTCTAGTATTGTTTCGTTTAAACGCACGTGATTTACGTTTAAAGTTACCATTTTTCCTGGTGCCGTGAGATCTAGTTCTGCGTTTTCGACATTCCAGGAGTGAGAAAATATCAAAGTCCGGCATTCTGGAAATATTACCCTCATGATAAATGTTGTCATTAAATCCCAGTGGAAAAGGGGTCTGTAAAATTTAATCCATTTCAGTTCAGCTTCATGTCTTTTGATTATTTTGAATCTAGATGTAGAATTCGCATCGTAATAAAGTTTTTCCACTGGTTGTATAATAATGTTATTTACAGAATGACCTGTAAGTCGAAAGTGACGGTACAAGAAAGTGTCAGTTTTCTTAGGCTTACTCATTCTACGATAATGCTCGTTCAATCTAGTTTTAAGCATGCGGTTAGTTTGACCGACGTACTGCATATTACAGTTTGCAGCACGTCAAAAAAATTAGATAAATTAAATCTGTAGACTGTCATGTCAAATCAGACATGTTAACTACAGAGAAGCGTCTACCGTTTACAGATGAAGTAACGGACGACGCAGTGCTTAAATGCGAACAACATCTGCACCTCTTGGCATTGCACTTAGAAATACTAGGATACATTCCATTTCTTTTCCACGGATTAGTATATTTTCGAAGGATGGGTGATTTGAGAGGATTTGTCCATGTAATATTGTATTTTATTTTGTATGGGTGATTTGAGAGGATTTGTCCATGTAATATTGTATTTTGTATATTTATAATATGGAAATAAAATATGTTTAAACTAAGAAGTTTTGAAAATAATGACCAAATATACCGTCACGTATTTGCGTCATAGAAGCTAGTAAAACGTTTTAGTATAAAGAAACCTCTGCGTAGTTACAAAAAGCAGTCTGCTCACAATTTCTGCACTTGGAAGCTACGACTGAAGCATGGGTCGGTGTGTTAAACTCGCTTTAAATTATCATCATTTCCTGTCCTCATATTCACATGTTGTAATTTGTCTCATTATTTTCTTTCATAAATGCATGTCCCTTTTTTGCTCATTTATTGTTTCGGTTATTATATCTATATTTTAGTTTTTAAGTCATCTACGCTTAATTGTATTCAAAATCCGATACGTGTACAATATTTTTTATTTGTCAGGAGATAAATCCAATCAGATGCATGTAGATTTTGAAAAAAAAATCTCTTAACATGTTGCATATTGTTTACAAATTCAAAAATGAAACGATCAGGAACTGATACAGTCAGATCCCATTTTTTTTCTCATAATTTAACCAAGGAAAGAAGTCGAAACAGTGACTGACGACAGTTAACAAAATAGACCAATGGTAAACTGAGTCAGCAGTTCCCTCCAAAACAGGTGATGCTGACCCAGATAATTCAAACGTAACTAAAAAGGAACAACATACATAAGAGTGGTAAAGAAACAGAATCACAACACAACAAACACTAAACAGGAAGAACAACCACAACCAAACATGAACAACTGAAAAGGGGAAGAATTAGCATCAGCAACATTACAGCATTTATAATTAGAGAAAGCATCAGAAGCACCAATATAAAACCGGAAGGAACCATATCGAATGCACCTACTTACATCGGTCAGAGACCGTTGGACCAAACAACAGACATAAAAGTTCCAGCTCCGACCAACTAATAAATAGCTTTAATATGTTCTATAAAAGGGTTATCCTTTGGAAGCAAAGAATACACCACAGAACCAAAAAATATGGAGTGTACATGTTTTCTGGGCCAGACTAGGTAGTTTCGGCCAACTAGGCCTCATCAGTGACCCTCAGATATTTTCACAATTCCACAATGAAATCAATGATCCCAAAGGACAAGAAAATATAACCTACACTATGATGTAGGGCAGGGAGACGTTTTACAGCCGCCACACATTCCCACATATCAGCTGTAGTGAAGCTAAATATGTTCTATAAAAGGGTTATCCATATGAAGCAAGGAATACACCACAGAACCAAAAAATATGGAGTGTACATGATTTCTGGGCCAGACTAGGTAGTTTCGGCCAACTAGGCCTCATCAGTGACCCTCAGATATTTTCACAATTCCACAATGAAATCAATGATCCCAAAGGACAAGAAAATATAACCTACACTATGATGTAGGGCAGGGAGACGTTTTACAGCCGCCACACATTCCCACATATCAGCTGTAGTGAAGTTAAATATGTTCTATAAAAGGGTTATCCTTTGGAAGCAAGGAATACACCACAGAACCAAAAAATATGGAGTGTACATGATTTCTGGGCCAGACTAGCTAGTTTCGGCCAACTAGGCCTCATCAGTGACCGTCAGATATTTTCAAAATTTCACAATGAAATCAATGATCCCAAAGAACAAGAAAATATAATCTACACTATGATGTAGGACAGGGAGACGTTTTACCCTCACCACACATTCCCACACACCAGCTGTATTGAAGTTAAATATGTTCTATAAAAGGGTTATCCTTTGGAAGCAAGGAATACACCACATAACCAAAAAATATGGAGTGTACATGTTTTCTGCGCCAGACTAGCTAGTTTCGATCAACTAGGCCTCATCAGTGACCCTCAGATATTTTCACAATTCCACAATGAAATCAATGATCCAAAGGACAAGAAAATATAATCTACACTATGATGTAGGGCAGGGAGACGTGTTAAGCCAGAGCCATCATGGAGTCTGAACTCTTATCCAAAGGCAATTAAAGAGGAAAGCATTATATCTGACCGTGGTTGGGTCAAACACCTTGCATGCAGTCTGTTCAATAGCATTTATATTGTATCCCTTGCATTTGTAACCTTTGATAATTTTCTGGAATGGTTCCAAAAATTCAAGTATGCCTTTATTTTTTCTTAATTTATAAGTATTGTCGCAAAAACAATCAGGCCGTGACGTCCCCTGCAGCAAATGTCTTCGCTATCCAACGTTTAATTTAGAAATCATAAAATTTCAAAAACAATGCTCTCCGAAGAATCGATATTTCTGATGTATTAGTTTAGCAGTAAAACTTGTTTTACAAGTGTTAAAATCAGCAACATGACTTGACACTCTTGCAAAGCGATTAAGTTGCGAAACATAAACGCCTTATAATGGCGAACGTGGAATATGACCGTCTAAAAATGGGAATTTAACTATATAAAGGTCACATTCACCGTGCCTATTATACATTTTAGTTGAAACAAAACGATTTTAAATGTTTGTATGCAAATCCAAAAACGGGGCTTCGACATCAGAATTATTATAAGTTTAAACCTATCTGCATGAAAGAGAACGTCGAAGATTCTAATTAGATCATTGTGAAAACACGCCTATACAAATACATTGTCAATTTTTCAGCCCAAAATGGCAATTTTAAGATGAAAAATTGTGATTTTTTTCTTATTTCTGCTCAAAACATAGATTGTGGGGACTCGAAAGAACCGCCTCGATGAGGCGGTTCTGTCGAGTACCAACAATCCATGTTTTAAGCAGATATAAGGAAAAACTATTAACCCCTGTAATCCTCAGTTTTACTATATAAAAGTGGGGTTTAAGAGGATCTAAATTATTAGGCGTGTTTTCATGATGTGCACAGGCGATCCATTTTTGAGACACACGGTCATGGTCAGTTTTTCACTTTTCTGTTTGAAAATTCGAAGGCGCCCACGCTCTATTTTAATAGAACTTCGGTGCTGGCGTAATAGCATCACGTAATTGGTAGACCTGTTTTCACATTTGGAACAAAGAAGGTGCCGATCATCCAGTGCGTAGGCGCCGTCTGATCAGCGAATTGTTTAGTTCTATACATAGATGAGCTTACCCGAGTGTTCAACTATTATTAAATTTATTAAACGAGTTGAGAAAAAAGGGATAAAATGCGAGGCTTCGCCGGGCATTTTATGCCTTTCCCTCAACGAGTCTAATAAATTAAATAATGCATGAGCATGAATACAAGTCTATTTATCATATGACATTTTGTAACGCATTTCATTCTCACAATTGGCGTTTACAAAAATGTCAGTATTCCACCTTACGTAATCGCGACGCCGTAAAGGACATCGTACGGGTGTATCTAACTAATTTGCATATTTGATCCACTAATGGATTTTCGAATATATTACATGGCGTCATAACATTCTTAGATGCGACTCACCTGATTAATCTTGATCTAATTACTTTGGTCTGTTGTGCTGAGCAGGCCTATTTGTGTTTTACCTTGTCGCGAACACCAAAGATATAATTTTATCTTGGCGATTCCCAAACATACACTGGGTTGACTGAAAGAAACACCAGCACTAGCTACCGTGTTACAGCACAGCCAATAAGACTACATGTTAGTTCAAAACATGTACTTTTGTTTTAGCTTTTGAAAAAAAACAAACTAAAAATATATCATTGGATGACATTAAATAAAATCACTTTATAGGCTTTGAAAAAATCTAGCCTTTTACCCTTATCCCTCGTCCCGCTGGACAACCCCTATCTTTGCAAACATTGTCGATCCAGATCAGATGGCTTCTTCTGGAAAGCCATCTGATTATAATCTGCACTCTCATAAATTTTGCAAATTTAAATAAATACAAAATTTTAAGTAGTTAATTGGCTGATAGTCGGAAAAGTGTGTGGCAAGGTAATTTATTCAGCAAGATATGAATTTAACATCACGTCTTTGTAGCTCATTATGGCTGTCCAACCAACTGGCGACGCTATGGAAGTATGTGCTATAGGATATTTGACCAGGCTGTGGACTGGATTACAGCGCGAAGCAAGTGTCAGCAGTCGACAGGGGCAGATTTAGCTGCAATCAGATCCAAAGCCGCACTGGATTTTGTAAATCGTAAGTTTGTTACCTCTTGACACTGTGCTTGGATCATCTTAAATGAGCCAGCGCACGACAAATCCTACAATAGGACATGTGCGTCCAGCGAAGAATAAGATCAGCCTGCACATCCATATAGTCTAACCAGAGACATCTCTTGCTGCATGAAGGAGCAATTGGCCCTTAGCTATCCTTAGAGTGCACAGCGAAGACTCTGATCAGATTGCGCGGATGCGCAGGCTGATCTGAGTCTTCGCTGGGCGCATATGTCTTATTGTAGGTTTTGTCGTGCGCTGGCTCAAATGTAAAACGTATTATTACGTTATGCGAAGTAGAAGTAAAACAAAGATCAGGAATCGATACAATAAACTTACTCAACCCATCAAAGACGGCAAAGGGAAAGAAACACAAACATTAAGCGACCAGACCATAATGGAAACCTAAACAAAGGAAGGCCAAAAGGACTTTCCCACAAATGTGAATATTACTCAGTCGATGATAGCAGGTATTCTTAGAACTAAGTTAGACAGCTTTGCTTATAGTTGTCACGCTTATTTATATAACGAACAACTCTATAAATAGAAGTGAAGGCAATGATCAGGAATCGATACAATTAACCAACAGTTCCCATCAGAGACACCAAAGGGTAAAGAACACAAACATGAAACAACAGACCCTAATGGAAGCATAAGTAGCGGAAAGCCAAATGGACAGTTACTTTCCCACAAAATTTCCAATTGGCTATCCAATCAAAATAATATTTACGCGATACAAACACACAAAGACAAACCATTAAAAAACACGTCAGAAGAACCGCCTTGGAACGGTCAGTGAAACGAATTCCATTGGGGGGTTTAAATTGATTTTACGTGGCCACAATCCTCGTCCGTACTTCCGTCGCGATTTAGTCAATTATATTTTCAGTCCGCATGATGGCCTCCTAACTTATCAGTGCAACATCCCCGTGAACACGAAGTGAATAATGAAGTGGGATGTCATTGGATACAGGAGTTTTTTTTCTTAAAAACATATTGTGATTGCAACAGCAACCGCGATATGGTGCTTGAAGCCTTTGATGTCTCTGATGGGATCTGTAGGTTAATTGTATCGATTCCTGATCATTGCATCCACTTCTATTTTCCTTATCACAGACCAGCACTGATGTCGTCCTGCGGTAATCGGGGCTTGGAGAAATAAATTCAGCCGCATTCTACCGCCAGGCAGAGCTGACTCCGATCGCGCATGAGTATTGGTAAATGGTTTAGAAGGTCTAAGCCTGCCCCAGCAAGCTGGTGGGAGTCGAAATGTCCATGCATATAAACCCTATTGGTTTGTTGGGCGGTAGGGCTTGAGATGTTATTTCATCACAGTGACGGAAAAACGTACCACGAAACTGGAAGCAATGTCTCCAAAATGACCTAAATAAGGTTGACGGGACGAAAAACCTAAATAAAAACGAAAACAAAAAGAATATGTCACAGACGCTTGCAAACTAAAATGCCATTTACAAAGAGTACTTCGAATGTCACCGATATTCTCATTACATTTTTATTCTGCGTGCGCGTGAGTGATTGTGTATTGGGGGTGGGTAGTGGGGCAGAAGTAATTTTCAGTCAAAACTTGCTCAAATATTCCTAAATGTCAGAGTCACTATTGTTCAAACCGACTATCTTAATTATGTTTACTTGTGTGAATATTACTCAGTCGATGATAGCAGGTGTATCGGAAAGTGCGCGGACCGCAGGCTGACCTGTAATTTCATTTATCATATGACGTCGCGTCTGAGAGTGTAATAACGCCATGTAATATTTTCGATAATCCACTAGTGGATTTAATATGCAAATTAGCTAGATACGTCCCGTAACGTTACATGTACGACGTCCATAACGACGTCGCGTTTACTAATGGCGGAAAATTGACATTTTTTTAAACAGTCGTGAATAAAATGCGTTTAAATGTCATATGATAAATAGAACCTTGCATTCGTGCGTATGTATTATTGAAATTATTAAACGAGTTGAGGAAAAGGGATAAAATTCGAGGATTTTGCCGAGCATTTTATCTCTTTTCCTCAACGAGTTTAATAAATTCAATAATACATGAGCACTCATGTAAGATCCTCTATATCAATAATTTATTGAACTCGTTGAGGAAAAAGGATAAATTGCTCGGCAAAGGCTCGCATTTTATCCTTTTTCCTCAACTCGTTTAATAAATTCAATAATACATGGACACTCATGTAAGATCCTCTATTCCACTCGTTAACGAGTCAATGAAATGAACATCATTGTAAACCCCAGCTTATATAGAGAAATGTTGGGTTTTCAGTAGTGTAATTATTTGTCAACAACATAGATTGTGGGTACTCGAACACCCACATTTTATGCTTTGATAATAAATAATCAAAATATTAATATTTTTATCACGCAACACGGAAACAACCTTATATAATTCTGACCCCCTTGAACTTTTATATAGTAAAACTGGGGTTTACAGGGGTAAACCTTATTTTTTCTTATTTCTGCTCTAAAATATGGATTGTGGGTACTCGCTAGAACCGCCTCGACGAGGCGTTTCTAACGAGTTCCCACAATCTATATTTTGAGCAGAAATAAGAAAAATATCACAATTTGTCATACAAAAATTATCGTTTTTATGGCGGTAAAATTTTCAATTTACAGGCGTGTTTACATAATGTAAGCGCAAAATATAGAAGCACAAAATGAGCTTAGTTGGATTGTTATCATAATGCGAAGGTTCATGTCGTCGTACAATGTCTCATTAATGGGCGACCAACATAATTACACCTTTGGTATTTTCTTATGATTCCAGATAACGCCGCTGCTGGGATCCAGTACTGGATTGGACTGAATGATAGACGTCAAGAAGGGGTTTATGTATGGAATGACGAACAAAATCCAGTAAGTATAAAAAAAAAAAAACTGATCGGGATAAAAGAATTGTCTACATCTTTCAATTTGCCTTAGATTTACACATGACATTGTTCAGTAGTGTTTGTTTGAATGTGCCAGGTACATATGAGAATAACAAATCGCATCAACGTTTCTGTTCACTCTTTCTTTTTGTGCTCTTCTAACGCAAGGGAACAGCCGCTTCACCAAGAGACAAATATTAGTTTATAGTTTATACTAATTTATTTTAGTTCGATTGCAATGAAAAATAGAAGAGACACCAAAGGGAAAGAAACACAAACATGAAACAACAGACCCTAATGGAAACATCAATAGCAGAACGCAATAAGGACAGTCACTTTCTGGCTATCCAAAACAAAATAATAAAAGCGACAAAAACACCCAAAGACAAACCATAACAAATATAAACCGCGGCAGATGTACCGCCTTGGAACGGTCAGTGAAACGAATTCCACTGGGGGCTTAAATCGAATTTTTGTGGCCACAATCCTCGCCCTTACTTCCGTCGCGATTTAGACAAATAATTTGTTCAGTCCGCATGAAGGCCTCCTAATTCATCAGTGCAACATCTCCGTGAACACAAAAATCAAACAACCACATAGATGAAACAAAGATGAGGACTCGACAGCAAGAAACCACTAAAAAACTGGAGCAAAAGAAAACCAACAGTTAGACTCCGATGGACACGACCAGAGACAGAGCATTCAAGCTTATTGAATCACTCTCGAACACTCATTCTGGATGTTTTCACGCGCGCGCCAGAGAGAGACAGTGACTTTTACACCACTGCTACCCAGTTGCTCCTGGATGGAGTTGGGCAGAGTCATTGCGTGTCCATCCCAAGGACAAACCTCGTGGGCGGATTCGAACGCACAACCTCTCGATCATAAGTCGAACGCGTTAACCACTGCACTATCGAGGCCGACGAGAGACAAATATTAAAAGTTGTGTGTTGTAGAATAAAATGACATGATATATTGGTAACTGCAATCGTCCTCTCTTCCCAAATGCACTTATTTTGTAATTTAATTAGTGTCTACTTGTAATTAAATATCAGCAGTTCCTTGCGATTCAAATGATAGTCACGATCACTTCTACAATTTTTGATTTTGCAATTCGTGCATAATTATTATTAACAAGCGAAAGACTACTAATCACACATTTTACATAATTGTATGGGTGAACATAGAAGCGGATCTAACGAATATTCACTATCTGTAATGGGAAGATAAATCATGCATTACGATAACACACCCGTGTTACATAGTGATTTTTTTACATCTCAAAAATGGCTACTTACGTGGGAAAGTAACTGTCCTTATGGCCTTCCTTTGTTTAGGTTTCCATTATGGTCTGGTCGCTTATTGTTTGTATTTCTTTCCCTTTGGTGTCTTTTATGGGTGGAGTAAGTTAATTGTATCAATTCCTGATCTTTGTTTTACTTCTACTTTCCTGAGGAAAATCTTTGGTATTTTTCTAAATAATGCTCAAAGCATATGTCGACGGTGCTCGTTAGAACCGCCTCAATGAGGCGGTTCTAACGAGTACCCACAACTTATGTCTTGTAGCTGAAATAAGAAAAATAATGTATACCCCCTTAAATATAGAAGTGGAGGCAATGATCAGGAATCGATGCAATTAACCCCACAGCTCCCATCAGAGACACCAAAGGGAAAGAAACACAAACGTGAAACAACAGACCCTAATGGAAACATCAATAGCAGAAAGCTAAAAGAAAGTTACTTTCCCACAAAATGGCCCATAGGCTATCCAAAATAAAATAATATAAGTGACACAAACACCCAAAGACAAACCATATCAAAAATAAACCGCGACAGAATAACCGCCTTGGAACGGTCAGCGGAAACGAATTCTACTTGGGGGCTTAAATCGATTTTGCATGGCCACAATCCTCGCCCCAGTTTTCTCTATATAAAGTGGGTTTAGGGAACATTTTGTGGGAAAGTAACTGTCCTTATGGCCTTCCTTTGTTTAGGTTTCCATTATGGTCTGGTCGCTTAATGTTTGTATTTCTTTCCCTTTGGTGTCTTTTATGGGTGGAGTAAGTTAATTGTATCAATTTTCTGATCTTTGTTTTACTTCTACTTAGGGGGGTCTTCATTGTATGGACTTGTTCACGTAATGTCAATGAATTGTCGGATTTTCTCGAACATGCACCGGGGACGGTTTTTTAAAGCATCCATAGCTTAACGAGCTCGTTAGTGGTCAAATTGTTAACCGTTCTAGTAAATACAGTATTTAATATAGTTATTTTAACTTTTTGCAAAAAAATGCATAATTGTTATATTAAATAATAAAAAAAATTCAACGGTACGTTAACTAACGACACCCTGGCCCCAAGATGCTGATTGGTGTCTTGTCTAATTTCAGACAACTTACACATCGTGGCAGCCTAAACAACCCAACAACTGGGGCCAGACACAAAACTGTGTGGTTCAAGTAGATGGAAGGTGGGGTGACTATCCTTGTAACAACAAGAAAAGATACATCTGTTCCAAAAATGCAAGTAAGTGATGATAGTAATAATGATGCTATTATGATTTAACATGACCAATTAGACGCCAATCACGACAACTGTCGTCTGCTTTGTCGTCTGCCGGTTACTTTAAAAGTTATTTTTGCAAACGTTGTGGACCCAGATTAGACTGCTCCTCTAGGAGCAGTCTGATCTGGGCCCCATTGTTTGCCTGTATGCAAAACTATTTTTAAAAAGTTTGCTAAAACGCAGCAGACGGCATAAGCAGACGACACATTCAAATGTAGTGTTTCTTGGCGTCTTAAGGGTTAAAATGAAAATCCATTATTAATAAATCGATGTTTCAAAGAGCAAAATGTGTTGTGTTGTCAAATAAATTGTATCACCAGGAGCATATTCTTATGTTTGAAAGAAGATCAGCATTAGAAAAGGGAGACAAACCTGTTTTGCAAGAGCATATCAATTCCATTAAGTACTGCTGAGTGTTGATAAAGAAACTTATATTTAAAGACATCTCCTACATTTTGAATACCAAATACGTCACTGCTGAAAAATATAATTATCATATGACGTCGCGTTTGTATAATGTAATAAAGCCATGTAATAAATTCGATTATCCACTAGTGGATTAAGAATGCAAATTAGTTCGATACGTCCCGTAACGTTACACGTACGACGTCGTTAACGACTTCGCGTTTACTAATGGCGGAATATTGATATTTTTGTTAAAGAATCTTGAATAAAATTCGTTTTAAATCTCAAAATAGAATGAAAAATAGAATCTTGCATTCGTGTATATGTTTTATTGAATTTATTAAACTCGTTGAGGAAAAGGGATAAAATGCTCGGCAAAGCCTCGCACATTATCCGGTTTCCTCAACTCGTTTAATAAATTCAATAATAAATGAACACTCGTGTAAGATACTGTATATTGTAGAAGCTCGTCAGCCTATGGCAGTTAGACTTTCCTAACGACAACAAATAAACGATATTGTCTAAAAACATGCATTGTTTGAGCAAACAAAAGAAAGAAATTATTGCATTAACATGACATCGTAATGAAGTTAATGTGTCTGTTGGTTCGACGTTTTCCTTTCGGATCCATGTGTTTTGTAGAAATACTAAAACGAAAAGATAACCATAGTAATATTTTCAAATTATAAGGCGTTTGCTGTGTTTAGTGGCCCAGATCTTATTGCTAACCTTTCTGACGGGCTGAAAATAATGGACCTAGGTTTCATCACCTATGACGACATTGGCAAACTGCTTTTTGTCATATTTTGGAAACATTTGAAACAGCGTTTTGGCCACTTTAACCCGTTGCCTCTTTTGATCGTCAGTCAACAGATGTGGCACCCATCTAGCACAAATCGTTCTGACTTTCAAATACTTCTTGAAAATAAGATGAACCGTTGATAGTGATATGCCTACCTTTCGTGCAATATCACGAACTGTAAATCTGGCATCTCCTTCAATGATTTCCTGTATTTTGGAAACGATTTCTTTACGAGATGCAGATTTTGGCTTACCTGATTTCATGCTACACCAGATTCAAATTTCTTTTTCCACCGCCGAAGTGTGTCATAAGACACACAAGAAGGTCCAAAAGTAGTAGAAATTTCAGTCATCAGCTTCTTCAAAGAACAACCAAGTTTTGAGCAAGCTTTGATGTAAGCCCGAATTTCATCTTTTAATTCGGCGTGTCTACCAACCATTTATATTGCAGTGGTCAATGACTGCGTGTATTCAAATGGCAAATTTTATGTCTTACACTTAGTCTAACATGTACATTTATACACCATTGTGTAGATATACAAGTGTGTATTTGTTTTGATCGTGCCCCACGTGGATATCGAGCTAGAGGACAATAAGCAATTCTTTTCGATCATCCATTGTATATCCAAGCGTGTCTGATAAATCTAAATAGATGTTAAGGCAATGATCAAGAATCGACACAATTAACCCACAGCTCCCATCAGAGACACCAAAGGAAAAGAAACACAAACATGAAATAACTAGATCCTAATACTTTAGCATAAGTCTAAATGATCCTTTTCGCACTTATATACGTAATAAACTAGTACCGAATAAAATTTCAAAGAAATAAAATAAAAGAAAGACACGCTGTAATGATCACTTTTCCTCGTTAAAATGATGCATTGATGATTGCAGCCTGTTCACAATCTCATATATTCAACCAATTATTATAAGTCCAAGCCCTGAAGGCACAGACGGGAATATACTGTATCGGACTGGAAAAACGGTTCTGAACGTGGACTACTTTGTTTTCGTTAGCTTTTAAACTCTCGCAACAGTGCGTACTCTCACCAGTTTCTTTAACTCTGGATTGGATGAAAAGCAGTCCGACACAAAAAGCATGATAATTATGCAACTCAACATCGAGTGGTTTTGTTAGGTTTGGTATTAGTATCGCATAACAGTCGTTGCCACTATTATTAACGATACAGGCATTAATATTGGTATTTTTGTCAATGATATGAATCTGATTATTCAGAAAAACATCACATGAACAAGTCCGTGAAATAAAGAACCCCTAAACCCCACTTTATATAGGAAAACAGGGTTTTACAGGGTAAAACATTATTTTCCTTATTTCTTCTCCAAGACAATGGCTGTGGGTACTCGTTAGAACCGCCTCAAAATTGCCTTTTTTGAGGCTTGAAAAATATACTATATGATACGGATAAGTTATCGTAAGGTAATACATATTTTTAATGTTTTTCAGATAGCTTTCAAACGATATTGCCGGCCCCTACTCAATCAGGTATGAAACTGAATGGAAGTAAAGTACATTTCCATATGAAACATAGCTGAAAATAAGGAGGAGTAATTAGAATAATTGAGGGGTAATTTATGTCAGAAACATATGTCGTGGGCACTTGTTAGAATTGCCTCAGTGATGTGTAGACAATTCTATGCATCGAGGAAATTCTAAGAAATGCACACAACATACCATTTTAACATACGTCGTGGGTGCTTGTTGAAATAGTCTCATTGAGACGATTCTTACAAATACCCTCACCAAATATTTTAGTGCAGGATACAAAAAGGAATTCTTTAAGGGGAATAGGTACGTCTTCAGAGGAGGCAACTCCTGCAAAAGTATTTGTTTCTCCCATGTCAATAGGGGTCAACTCTAAATTCTTTTCTTTAGGAGTAGACCCATTTTCAGTGGGAGAGAGCTTTTAGAAAAGCGAACAGGAAGTCCCAAAAGTTGCACTATTTGAAAAATGGCGGAAAAATTTGCCAGGTGTTCCCATTCCCCTTAATAATCCTTGTTACTCCTTCATATCTGGAGCTTTGTTATAATTGCATTTATTTTATGCTTTGTGTTGATGTACCTGTTTTTTTTTTGTTTAGTTGTCTTTTGTTTTGATGGACTGAGATGACAGTTTTCATTGAATGGACTTTTTGTGGGGAAGACTACCTCTATCTTGCATGTAATGTAAAATGCTTTTTTTTTCACTTCTAAAGAGCTTAAAAAAATTATACTTTATGGCAATGTCAGAAAGTGTGTGAAGGTCTCACCTTTCTATATGACAATATTTACATAAGATTTGGTAGTAAGTTATTTAGACAAGCTGTTGGTATTCCGATGGGTACGAATTACGCACCCCTTATGGATGGTCTGTTCTTGTTTTGTTATGAAAGAGACTGTTTTGGTATGGAATAGTCCCTTTCTGCTGAAAACCAATCTAAAATGATTGAAGCCTTTAGCTCGACTTCTAGGTGTTATTAAATATTGACAATACCTATTTCGATTGTTTGATCAGTCAAATTTAGCCTTCCCCAGAACGTCAGTTAAATAAAGCAAATTCGTCTGATACCGAGGCCCCTTTTTTGGATTTACATATTTCTATTGTAAAAGGATTTGTTTCATGCAAACTTAAGATAAACCCGATGGTTTTGATTTTGGGATTGTAAATTTTCCTTTCTTGGATGGTGATGTTCCTCGTGCGGCATCCTACGGCGTTTATATTTCACAATTAATTCGATTGGCCAGAGTGTCTAGTTATGTAATTTACTTATACACTCGTAATAAATTGTTAACTGCTCAACTTCTTAATCAAGGTTATCGGTATCATAAACTACACAAAGCCTTTTCGAAATTTTTCAGGCGTCTTTCCGATTTAATTGCAAAATTCAATTTTGGACTTAAATCTCTTCTGCAACAAGATCTATCGAAACCCGAATTTTATTGTGACTTAGTATTTAAATTCAGAAAAAAATATGATTGCAATGACTTCAGCACCCAATTTCATAAAATCATTCTTCTATATAAAAAGATTGACAATATGTTAAATGTTATACGACAGACTGCATGCATGGCAGTTAACCCAATCACAGTTGACAACTTTGCTTCCTTCTTTAATCGCACGCCGGTGGGTCAGGCCTCAGATTCTATGACGGTTCAAGCGTAAGGATAATTGAGAATTAGAGAGAATTTAATTTTATGTAATGTTGGTTTGTGCCGGATGCTCTGTCGGGTCCATCGGAGTCTAGCTGTTGGTTTCATCTCTATGGTTGTTTGATTTTTTTGTTTTCTCAGAGATGTTGACTGATGAGTTAGGAGGCCTTCATGTGGACTGAACAAATTATTTGTTTAAATCGCGATGGAAGTAAGGGCGGGGATTACGGCCGCGTAAAATCGATTTAAGCCCACCACCCCAGTGGAATTCGTTTCACTGACCGTTCCAAGGCGGTTCTTCTGTCGCGGTTTATTTGTGTTATAGTTTGTCTTTGAGTGTCTGTATCGCTTTATATTTTTGTTTTGTATAGCCAATTGGCCATTTTGTGGGAAAATGGCTGTCCTTTTGGCTTTCCGCTATTGGTGTTCCATGAGGATCTAGTTATTTCTTATTTTTGTTTCTTTCCCTTTGGTGTTTCTGGTGGGAGCTGTGAGTTAATTGTATCGATTCCTGATCCTTGCCCTCACTTCTATTTTTCATTGTTCATGATTCTTTATTTAACCTAACTATGCATCTTAAAAAGAACGTATAGATTCATTTACATTCTTGTTTTGGTTTAGTCATTTCTTAATATTGCCACATACACACTACCTTTGCATTGTGATGTTGGCCAATTTTATTTTTCAGTCGACTGGACAGTGAAATGTGGACCTGGTTGGGAGAGTAATCCCATCACTGTAAATTGTTACATGTTTGTTGATCAACCCTTAGCTTGGATAGATGCATACGATATGTGTAAAAGTGTCCATGGTGACCTAGTAGCTGTAGAAAGTCTGGAAGAACAAAATTATCTAGCCGGTAAAGACTTGCTATGTGTAACACCATCGTATTATATAAGTCGTATTTATATTAACACTTATTCAAATAAAACATATAGTACATGGTTGAAGATTTACAGCAGATGGTATCATGATACAAGCCAGTGTTTATAGTGACGTATAAGCAAGTTGGCTTCTAGAATTTGGCTTGAGGAAGTCAGAAGAATTGTTTTCTTTTCTTATAACATTTCGACTCTTCGGAGCCCGATAGGCGAAACACATGCTGTACTCTTGCAGGAGCTTGCGCCTTTGTCCCACTTTTTTTCAAAATATATGCAAAAGTCTAATTTATGAAAGTAGGAAGGTAGCAGTTGAGATACATACTTTAGTCAAGATACCCTGTCCGTTGACTTCATGCAACATTATCTGTTTAGTCTTATGTATCAATTTCTTTCACTTAATACATACTAATAAATATCTCTCCTTAAGGTTCCTCAACAGATTAGCTCAAGAAAAATATAGGCATTTATCTGTTTTAGCTGAGCTATGTTTTGTTTCATGCAAAATTAATGATAAGGTTTTGATTTACTGACTGAATGTTTTCCTCTATTGGATGGTGATAGCCATCTTGCGGCATCCTAGGGTGGTTCTCTATCGCAATATATTCGGTTTGCTAGAGTGTCTGGTCATGTAACTGACTTAAACACTTGTAAAAATAAAAACCGCTAAACTTCTTCAGGATTGTTTGTTTCGTTAACATCGGAAAGCGTTTCTAAGTTTTATAGACGTCATTTCGATTTAGCTTTAAAATTTGATGTTGGACTGACATCTCGTCTGCAAAAAGGCCTGTCGGAATGTTAATTATTATTATAAAATTAAGAAAAATATATGACTGTACTGATTTCAGTACCAAATATCGTAAAATCATTATTCGATATAAAAAGATTAGGTAGAACATAAATGTTATACGACAGACTGCATGCATGGTAGTTAACCCAATCGAGGTTGATAACTTTGCGTCCCTCTATAATTGCAACGGGGCGGGTCGGGTTTCAGACACTATGACGGCTCATGCCTAAAGACTTAATTAAACGTTTTAAGTAATGTCGGTTGGTATCTGATGTCACGTAAAATCGATTTTAAGCCCATCCCCATTGCCAGTAAAAATCGTTTTACTGACCGTTCCAGAATGGTTCTTCTGTCATGGTTTATAATTGTCTGGTTGTCTTTGCGTGTATATATTGTTATATCGTTTTAT
Source organism: Lucinisca nassula (assembly GCA_963580285.1). NCBI lineage: Eukaryota > Metazoa > Mollusca > Bivalvia > Lucinida > Lucinidae > Lucinisca > Lucinisca nassula. Next base: position 127,157,958 of record OY757019.1, on the reverse strand, counting down.
TTTGTATAGCCGTTAGGCCATTTTGCTGGAAAAAATTGCCCTTTTGGCTTGCCGCTTAAATCGATCTCATCATTGTGAGGTTGTTTTATGTTCGTGTTTCTTTCCCTTTGGAGTCTTGGGTTGGAGGTTTGAGGTATTTGTATCGATTCCTGATCATTGCCTTATTTCAGCAAATTCTGTCTTGCATTAGCAGCATCCCTGTGCCTTTGAATATATATGCATTTCGCTAATTATCACTTTTTACAGGGAAAAAAAAACAGCTTTCTAGATCTTTTACAAGTTCCTAACACACTTCCCGATCAAAAGTTCACATCAACTATTAGCAACTCAGAGAAAGCTTGCTTTCAAAGAGCCTACCGGCTTTGAAAATCAAATTGTTTTTTGACATTTGTTTTCTTCATTGGGGTCGGCATCTTGAAAATACGGATAAATCTGAAAGACGTAAATTGCATCATATATGTCATCCACACTTGATATTTTTACCATAATCAATGTACAGTAGAAGTGACCTATTAAGACCAGCTAAACTGATGATAAATCCTGCTTTTAAAACCATATTTAAATGATTTCAGCTATTCTTTCTTTGTGTTTTCTACACCCAGAATCCTCTAGAATGAGACCGCCTTTAGAACTGTTCAAAATAGTCCCAAAGATGGTCTTAGTATAGGAATTTTACACTATATACCGTGAATATTGCGCTATGTAGCCATCTTCTGGCATATAATGTAATGACATCGCCCTTCTTGGTGTGGTGTTATCACTTATAAATAAGTTGGTTGTCAAATTTGTTGAAGTGTGCCTCCTGTCATGCTAAGCCGCATTGGAACTCATTTTGCAGAAAATAACAATAGTGCATTGTTATTTGTAATTACAAAAACAACAACACTTTTTTAATCTAAAAATCACATTTTAAAACTTTCATGAAACTAATTGCACGCTCTTTTCAGCATAATTTAGTCGCTAATTATAGTATTATGCATTCATTTCCGGATTGTATATTACACAAGTAAAATTGTCCGGTTTAGTGTTGTTCGGTCCCAGCTTCAGTAAACAGAAGAAAAGTTTTTTTTTTATTTTTTTTATCAAAACCAAGTAAAGGCATTAACCTGCTGAATTCTGATCAGCTTACATATTGGTCAGTAGGTAACACCACAGATCATTCATGGGATTGGATAAATATAGGCATCGTTTTGTCCACTAGTAGACCTGTCAATACTCATTTGTTTGTTTATGGTGGCTCATGTGAATCAATATGATAATTCACTGAATAAAAATCATTTGTACCCAAACTGGTCATGGAAAGAGATCAGATGCCTTTGCACAAGTTTCATGGTGCTGAACAGGCTCCTTTTAGGTATTCAGTTCAAATATGGGGCTATTTTTTAAACGTTTTGTTATTTATTTAATTCATGTATTAAATTGCCCAACATGTAAGCACAATGGCAAATATGGTTAACCTTTGATGTTGCAATTCCATAAATTGATATAATTGTTATTAATGAATTTCATTGAAGAATTAATTTAGTCGTGGATAAAAGCACTGAAGAAGGCCAACTATGGTCACAGCGAAATGAACGTATTTCACAACATCACCGATCAATGAGCTTGTTGCCAAGCTGGTAGAACAGGTCATTTCTGGCTTCCATTCAGTGGATATCAAAAAAATACCACGTCACTTAAAGACACATTTTTTTCCTTATATAAAAGGGGTGGCCTGTCTAATGTTCTCCAATAAACACTTCCTTCGGACCATAGTGCACATCAAAGGCTTATCTTATCTTAGTGATTATGAGGTGATTATGAGCAGATTTCTTGTTTAATAGGGGGCTCAATAAGGGTACTTGAGTGATAGTATAATTAATGAGATTTTTTCCAACAACATATTGTTTAAGTAACTTCTATTTTATTTTAAAATAAAGTAAAGAAAAACACTGATATCAATTGTTTCCTTTACTCAAAAGTGCAAAGAAGTAAACAAACAAGGTAAATGAATTGATTAACCTCAAAATTTAATCAATCAATTTACCTTTATTCATTTTTATTTATTTATTTATTTATTTATTTGTTTATTTTATTTTGGTTGAAAGTATGTGATACACATATCATATAATGTCTAAAACATTAGCATTTTATAGTTTCCGTCAAGATGGAACTATAAAATGTTCTTTGTTTTAGACACAATCATATCAGAAAAGAGAAAAAAAAAGATTTTTGTTAAGATTTTATTTTTCACGTTTTCAAGTTTAAAACTAAAATAACAAACACAATTTTATTTTTCTTATTTATATTGCAAACATAGGTTGTGGGTGCTCGTTAGAAGCCGCCTCATTGAGGCAGTTCAAACGAGTACCCACAACCCATGACTCAATGAGACGATTCTAACGAGCACCCGCAACCTATGACTTGGTGCAGAAATAAGGAAAATAATGTATACCCCCTTAAACCCCCATTTTCTCTATAGAAAGTGGGGTTTAGGGATGTTCCTTTTTCCTCAAAAACATGTATTGTGTGTCCTCTTTAGAACTGTCTCATGGTAGCAGTTCTAACGAGCAGTCACACTTTAAAATCAAAATTGTGGGTACTTGTTTGAACCGCTTTGCCGATGTGGTTCTAATGAGTACCCACAATATATGTTTAGAGCAGAAATAATAAAGTTATCAGAATTTTATCTGAAAAAATCATTTTTGGTGGAAAAAATTTACCAATATATTTAAATTGACATTTTCTGTAATGATTATAAATAATGGCTACTAAATATAAAATCGGAAAAAAGAGCCGTTGTTTCTTCCATGCAAATCAAAATGAGGAATTAGGTGTAAATGAATAGATGTCATTTGTCAAAGTCATATCCCTAGGTAATTTATTACCCTCTCTTGGTCCCCTACCTGCATGACAGCCTGAATACCCCAAGTGTATTTTATCTCAATGCTGGATTCTTTAATAAACGGTCATTAGGATGTTATGTAATCGAAAAATGTGTCTTTAAGTACATTTTTTAATTTGTGAGAATCATAAATGTCAATACCATTTAGGTATTTTACTTGAAGTTCATCGGTGCGGGCTACATTTCTATAATAATGTTTTACAGATTGTGGTTCTGTGGATTTAGATAACATTTTTGCAAAAAATGCAATACTTTTTAAAAAGGGTGACTTTCGAAAAAAGTTTATTCATTTACAAAGACTACCATCTGATGTGAAATCTATTCAGGTTATTATTTGCAAATATGATTAATTCACCACCTCAAATTTAGTGAAATAAATGCATTGAGGAACCCAAAAGTGCATTAGTGTCAATAAGGTAAACAGTCTTTGCTTACTCTTACTTCTTTTCAGGTCGCATTCAGTCTATGAATTCTATTGGATTATGGATAGGGGCTAATGATAGAAGTACAGAACGTGGATGGAAATGGTCATCAGGGAAACCGTTTGCCTTTATCAACTGGGCTGGAGGTAAAATTGAATGATTTGCTGAGATACTGATTTCTGAATTTAAATCCGTGATACAAATTTGTAATTTTTCGATTAAACTTATAAGCATACGAAATCGAAAAAAAATGTTTTAATTCAAACATTTTATGAAACGCTGTAAATATTGCTCGTTTCCAAACAAAGAGCAAAAAGAACAGTTTCTCAGGGAAAATAACGAACACTGAAAACAGACATTGCCTTTCATCTCCTTTCAATGACCCTTAAGATAATCTTTAAATAACCCTTATGGCATCAAACATAAAACGCAGATTTCATATTCAAATGTTTTGTGTTCAGAAAAAAACATGCGTGGCACAAAATGTGAATTGTCTACTGGCAGACAATTAATATTAATTCAGATTGTGTTGTTAGGTTCAACGGTCTTTTGTTCATTTTTTCTGATTTTAAAGTTTTCCGGTTCTGGCCATGGTAAGAATAATTACAATTTCTACACAAAATAATAATTGCTTAAAGAAACTAGTAAGAAAATGTCACTCAGGAAAGCCAAAATCTAAGAACGTAGCCGTCTCAAGCACGCCACGGACCAACGCAACGGACGTAAAGCAAAACGGTGAGACCAATGTGTCGTGTATCTTTCGTCATAGTGGGCATCCAGCGAATATTGGCTTAAGCCCTCCAGTGGAAATCTTCCACTGACCGTTCCAAGGCGGCTCTTCTGTGGCGATTTATTTATGTTTTTGTTTGTTACTTACTGTGTGTATCACTTGTGTGTTTTGGTTTTGGATGGCCATATGGCCATTTTGTGGGAAAGTAACTGTCCTTATGGCCTTCCTTTGTTTAGGTTTCCATTATGGTCTGGTCGCTTAATGTTTGTATTTCTTTCCCTTTGGTGTCTTTTATGGGTGGAGTAAGTTAATTGTATCAATTCCTGATCTTTGTTTACTTCTACTTTTAATTTGGATAAGGCTTGTTCTTCTTTTATTACCTCTACTATCTCTTCGATTTTTATACTCCCCTTATCTAGGAGACGACACACAATAATCCCCATGTTTAATTCTTCCACCAAATTGTAATATAATGTTATTAATCAAGTAATTTCGTATTGGCCCAGGTACAGGTCCGAGGTCTGCTGTATTGGCACGAGGCCGAAGGCCGAGGCCAATACAGCTGACCGAGGACCTGTAACTGGGCCAATACGAAATTACTTGATTAATGACAATTTTATTAATTGACGCAATTAAAAACATGATTTATGATTTTTGAACTCCCCTTATCTAGGAGACGACACACAATAATCCACATGTTTTATTCTTCCACCAAATTGTAATATACAGTAAAATTCCTATATTAAGACCACCTTTTGGACTGTTCAAAAGTGGTCTTAAGACCACTTTTGAACAGTACCAAAGGTGGCCTCCTGTTAGGAGACCACAGCTGTACAAAATTCAAAGAAAGAATAACTGAAGTCTTATCTATAAGCTTTTAAAATCAGATTTAGTCTTAATTTTAGTTGGTCTTAATAGCGGAATTTTACTGTACATACGTAACTATGTAGATATTACACTTGTAATTCGAGGATGACACTGGTTATTATACCTGCTTGGTTACGCTTTTGACATAATGGGGTCGTATTATATTTTATAATAAGTACAACGTTGTTGGTTACAGAAGTATATTGAAATTCCGCTATTAAGACAACTTAAAATCAAGACTAATTCTGCTCTAAATTTAGACTAAAATGCTTATTTAGTAGGCTAAAGTTTTTCTATCTTTGTGTTTTCTGCATACAGTGTCCACTGATCAGAGACAACCTTTGTTCTAAGTTGGTCTTAATAGAAGTAAAGGCAATGATCAGGAATCGATGCAATTAACCTTCAGATTCAATCAGTGATACCAATGGGAAAGAAACAAAGACATGAAATAAGTAGACCCTAATGGAAACCTCAATAGCGGAAAATCAAAAGGACAGTCACTTTCCCCAAAAATGGCCAATTGGCTATCCAAAACAAAATAGTATAAGCGATACACACAGTCAAAAGACAAACCATAACGAAATAAACCGCGACGGCAGAACCGTCTCTAAACGGTCAGTGAAACGAATTCCAATGGTGGGCTTAAATCGATTTTACGCTGCTCCAATCCTCGCCCGATACTTCCATCGCGATTTAGACAGAAATTTGTTCAGTTCGCATGAAGGCCTCCGAACTTCTAACTAAGACCACTTTTGAACAGTCCCAAAGGTGGTCTAAATAGAGGAACTTTACTGTATTCATATATATTATGTTATCAGTAGATATATTCTTTAGGTCAGCCATCGCCCCATGGTCAGGGCACAGACTGTGTTGTAATGTTTACAAGCAACGCCCAGTGGGATGATGTCAACTGCATACAAAGAAACGGTTACATCTGTGAAAAAGTTGGGAATGTCCCAACAACAAAACCACCAAAAACAACGACCAAGAAAATTCCAGGTCTGATTTGTTCCGTTCATGTTGTTTCACTGTTAAGCAATATATTAAGTTATATTGTACTCAATTAATTATATTGGAAACAGCTTATGAGGAGAGTTACCTACCGCTTATTCGAGTAGCGAATTGTAAGGAGATCCTGTGCATATGCGTAATCTTGCCAGAGCTGTGAAGACCTTTAGGAAGCTTTGTGCACTAAGGCATGCACCAAACCCTTCTAGTTGCCTGCGCAAAATAGAAGTGAAGGCAATGATAAGATATCGATACAATTAACCAACAGCTACCATCGGTGACACCAAAGGGAAAGAAACCCAAACGTGAAATAACTTAATCCAAATGGTATCGTGAATAGCGGAAAGGCAAAAGAACAGTTACTTTCTAACAAAATGGCCAATTGGCTATCCAAAACCAAAATACATAAGCGATACACACATTCAATGACAAACCATTACAAAAATAAACCGTGACAGAAAACTCGCCTTGGAAAGTTAAGTGAAAATAATTTTACTGGTGTGTGTGTGTGGGGGGGGAGGGGGGGGGGGCTTTTAAATCGATTTAACGCGGCCGCAATGCTCGTACTTATTTCCATCACGATTTAGACAAATGACTTGTTCACTCCGCCTCCTAACTCATCAACCTCATCTCCGAGAACAAAATAATCAAACAACTAAAGGGATGAAACAACGTTGAGGACTCTACAGCAAGAAACCACTGAAATGCTGGAGCAAATGAAAACCAACAGGTCGACTCCGATGGGCCCGACCAGAGTCAGAGCATCAGGCACCAACCAACATTACATAAAATTTAATTCTGATTCTCAGTAAACCTTTACGCTGGACCTTCATTGAATCTGAGGTCTGGCCAACCGACGTGCAGTTAAAGAGTGAAGCAAAGTTGTCAACTGTGATTGGGTTAACTACCATGCATGCAGGCTGTAAGTAAAATGTATGTCATACCCAATCTTGGTTCAGCCTTTTATGTTCGCTTTTGTTGTAAATGCTAATTAATGGCACACCAGAAAAGGAAATACGTAGTATAAGCTTGAGATAGAAATTATGTTCTTTCCCTGGTGTCATTTCCCAGGCAAACGACTTAAGTATAATGCGCGAAAAATAAAACTTTAACTAAACTAAAATGAAAAAATCGGTAGTGCTAAGCAAAAAAAAAAAGAATCTGATATGGGATTCTGTTTAAGATGGGCGTTTCCATCCCTCTGGATGGACATGCTGAGCGGAACCTCGGCAGAACCTCGGTTCCGTCAGCACGGTCATCTCTCGGGTTATAAACGCCCATCTACAACAGAATCCCATATCACATTCTTTTATTCTCGTGAGCTGGCTTATTTGGGCCCGTCAAGCGATTTTGGTACTTATCGCCTATGCGAAGAGCGAAGGTTCGGGCGAGCCTGCGCATCCGCGCAGTCTCGCCAGAACCTTCGCTGCTCGCTCATACAAGCAGTGAATCAAGAGGAACCTTCAGACAGAAAGCCATATCCCTTGCCCATCTGAATGGCTGGGCATGCGCAGTTAAAATTTGTCAAGACGGAATGCTCGAAGACCCAAATTCGCTTGGCGGGGCTCATTTGATCATTACCTCAGATGAGGAAACAGGAGACTGAGAACAAACATGCCAATATCTGTGAAACTAAACAAAAATGTTCATTTAGGGGATAACTGTATTCAAAATTGTCAGTTGGGGAGGTAAATCGGTGGTTTTACGGTCGGAAATTTCGTTTTACGGCGAAGTGCTGAAGTCATTGCGGTTATATATTTTTCTGAATTTATATACTAAGTCACCATAAAATTCGGGTTCCGATAGACCTTATTGCAGAAGAGATTTAAGTCCAATATTGAATTTTGAAATTAAATCAGAATGGCGTCTATAAAATTTTGAAAAGGCTTTGCGTAGTTTATGGTACCGATAACCCTGATTAAGGAGTTTAGCAGTTAATAATTTATTACATGACTACACACTCTAGCAAATCGAATTAATTGCAAAATATAAACGCCATAGGATGGCGCACGAGGAACATCACCATCCAAAAAAGGAAAATTTACAATCTCAAAATCAAAGTCATAAATTTTGCACGAAACAAATCCATCTACAATAGATAGATGTAAATCCAAAAACGGGGCCTCGGTATCAGAAGAATTTGCTTTATTTAACTGAAGTTCTAGGGGGTAAATCTGACTGATCAAACCATCAAAATAGGTATTATCAATATTTAATAAATCATCTAAATATCTAGAAGTAGAGCTAAAAGCTTCAATAATTTCAGATTGGTTATCAATGGAAAGCGACAAAATGAAGTCTCTTTCATAACAATACAAGAACAGATCAGCAACAAGAGGTGCGCAATTAGTACCCATCGGAATACCCACAATTTGTCTAAATAACTTAGTACCGAATCTAATGTAAATATTGTCAAGTAGAAAGGTGAGGGCATCACACACTTTCTGACATGACCAAAGTCTAATGTAAACCTATAGAAAACAATTTGGTTCATACTTCAATGAACGCATCGAGTCGCGTGATTTTCAGTCACGTCAGTTTTAACAATGTTTCTCTAAGGGCATTGGTGACCTCAACGCTTTTCCGCTCTTTGTTGAAAAACAGCGTGTAAATGTTTTTCAGCTTTTAAAGTTTGCCCTATAAGCATTTTCCCCTGGTGATGAGGGGCAAAGAATGTAAATATAAAAAATACTTAACATTTATGCTTTTCATGAAAGTATGAACGACAGCGGGTGGCTAGCAAAGTTTACATGAACCCATTTTAGATTTATTTACTTTGCACGCGACCCGCTGCGTTCATACTATATTTGATGGCCAGGAATTCAACATACTGCCCATATCTTTTAGGACATATTTTGAATAAGGATAATTCCGATCATTCAGCCATTTATATAGTAAAGCTATAATGTTAGCCTTTTAAAACAAACAGCACAGAAATTGGGAGGTCTGAATCTAGTGACACTTCATTATTAAGCAGTACTTATAGGTTATTGACTTTATATTGTGAACTATTCAGCACACGTTCATATGGCGAATGACGCACGCGTCTCCGCCATATGAGCGAGTGCCGAATATTTCACAATAAAAGTCAGTAAAATGTTTATTGTCTAACCAAAACTTGAACTGTCTTCTAGAAATCAGGACTGTCTGGCAAAGAAATCTGAACATAAAATCAGATTACATATCTTCAAGTGGTTTGAAATTAAAAATACTGCATGTCGTTAAGTGTCTTTCTACACGTTGAAAAACACGCCAAAAGGCGCCGAAGTGAATATGATGTTATCGTTTGTGGATGTGACGTCATTAAATTACTGACGTTTTCCAATGCAGGACGCCATTTTTCTGGATTGTCTTTTTCATTTCTTTCAAATTATTGCCGATTTTCTAAACGAAACCATTCAAAATCTATACAGACTGCATGTAGGTCATTTTTGAAAGCATAAAACGCGCTTTATGCATTTTTCATAGCCTATATTCGTTTTAGTTTTCGTTTGCTAAATCGATACGTACGGCAAGATGGCTGAAGAATTTTAATCTCAAAATGGGAAAAATGACAGCAGTTAGGCAATATGCACTTTATGCAATATGGAAAAAATATTGACCGTTAACTTCTGTACAAAACAAACGGGACTATAATAATGTAGTTTTTAGGACTGCATACACTCGCCTGAAAACGCGGGCGGCAATATGTACGCAAAATAATAAAATAGGCACAATTGTCAGAAACTAAAAAATAAAAAATAAAATATGAACTGCACTATGGTGTAGCCTTATGTTGACAATGATAACCATAACTTAGACTGTGTAAATACAGTCTCATCTGAACATTTGCTGGACGCACATATCAGAATGACGATTTATTTGTGCATTCGCTGCATTATACACCCTTATTCTATTGTAGCTGGAATGGTTTTGGGCTGTCGGAATGGCTGGAAACCGTATGGAAACAATTGTTACTACTTTGGGCGTATTCGCTCGAAAATCAACTGGATGGATGCACAGACTAGGTGTGGCCGAATCGGCGGACAGCTAGCCAGTATACAGAGTCAAAACGAGCAAGACTTTATTACTGGAAACCTTTGGAAGAATCGTATGGCAACTACGTATTTGTTTAATTCTAACACATGCACAACGCACCCATGCACACGGGAAAACAGACACTCATGATTTGTTTCAGTTTTCACTGTGTTTCGTGTCTCTAAAACGACATTATCCTTATGAAATGTTTTGATATTTGCTTTATATACTGGATCTTACATGAGTACTCATGTATTATTGAGTTTATTGAATGAGTTGAGGAAAGGGGATAAAATGCGAGACTTCGCCGAGCATTTTATCCGTTTTCCTAAACGAGTTTAATAAATTCAATAATACATGCACACGAATGTAAGATTCTATTTATCATATGACATTTAAAACGCATTGAATTCACGATTTTTGTACAAATTGTCAATATTTCGCGATATTTAAACGCGAAGTCGTTAAGGGTGTCGTACATGTAACATTACGGGGCGTATCTAACTAATTTGCATATTTAATCCACTAGTGGATTTATTACTTGACGTTCTTATATTCTCAGACGCGACTTCATATGATAAAGATGTTTTTTTTAAAGAGCCGCCTAACTAAGGCCTCACAACTTACGTTCTAGTGCAGACAAATAAAATGAAACATGTCATAAAGGTATATCATTTTTAAATCCGCCCTTCTGTTTACAACTTCATTTTAAGGACATGAAAGAAACGATTAATTACAAAAAGCTTTATTATTCTAATGTGATTTTTATTATATATTTGTATCTTTTCTAGACTTGCGAAAGATAAATGGAAATTCGACATATAACAGGTAAAATGAGGCGTGATATTTTGATTGTGTTATCTTGGTGCTTTTATTTCGTCTTCAAATCTACAATGCGTAATTCTCGAGATAACTACCACCACTACCGCCATAACAACAGCAACTAACAATAAAAAATAAACAAAAACATAGAAGAGAACAAACTTATTTAACCTCCCGCAAACGAAGTTTAAGGGGGTATACTGTTTTCACGTTGACCGTCTGTCCGTCCGTCCGTAACACTTTGGTTTTCCCTGCATATCTTGCTTAACAGAATCTTAGCATTTTTTGCATAAATGTTGATATTGATGAGATTCTGCTGCTACAGAGTTATTCCCCTATGTAATTCTTGAAAACTTGTCCGTGACAGTTTTAATTTTCCTGTATATCATGCTTAATAATTTTAATAACATTTGTATTTATTGTTCTAGTTTAATGAAACTTATATCACACTTGGTGCCTGAGGTAAGGAATCTGTTGTAGTAAAATATTTATCAAGGGCCCATAACTCTCGGAGCTATCTCTCTAGATAGGTTTTCTTATAACATAGCCATTTTTTGAGGTCTAATAATGTTAAAGTGTATAGGGTGTAGGTACCTTGTTAGCGCAACTCCTCTCACAGTTTAAGGGTGATCATTTTGAAACTTTGCAGGTGTTTTCATATAGGTCTGAAGATGTGCATGTGGTTTTTCCATACTCCTAAAATAATTTCTTTTACTTTTTCGTCCTTTTCAACTTGGCCATTTTTAAGTCTAATAATGTTAAAAATTACAGGGAGTGGGTAACTTGTTAGCGAAACTCCTCTCACGTTTTTAGAATGATCGTTTTGAAACTTTGCGGATGTTTTTATATATGTCTGAAGATGTGCATGTGGTTTTTTCATTTTCCTAAAATTATTTATTTTACTTTTTTGTCTTTATTAACTTAGCCATTTTTTTAGGTCTAATAATGTTAAAGTGTATAGGGAGTGGGTACCTTGTTAGCGCAACTCCTCTCACATGTTTAGGTTGATCCTTTGGAAACTTTGCCGGTATTTTCATATAGGTCTGAAGATGTGCATGTGGGTTTTTTCATACTCCTAAAAGTATGTCTTTCACTTTTTTCACCTTTTTTAACTTAGCCATTTTTTGAGGTCTAATAACGTAAAGTGTATAGGGAGTGGGTACCTTGTTAGCGTGAAGTTGAACAGATGCTTAAAACTCATCAAATAGATTTTGTGTTTCAATAATTTTGGGCCAAGTTGCCGGCTATGAGTTCAACTTCTTTTTAACATGTCTGCTCTTTCTTATTATTGACCATTGTCATGCGGGGGTATCTCATAAGCAGTGCTTATTCACTTTTTCCATTCACTTTTTTTCTGCTTTAGCGAAAATGTCTTGGGATGGTGCATGGATCGGGCTCAACGACCGTCAGACTGAGTCAAGATTCCTGTGGTCGGACGGTACTGATATTCAGTATACTCACTGGGACCTCGGCGAACCTAACAGCTGGCTCAATCACAATGAGGACTGTGTATTGGTCTACCTTAATGTAATGATTTGTATTTTATACATAAGATGGGAGCTAAAATGTTAACACGCATATTATGAACTGAATTGTCTGCTCTAGTTTAGTTTTTACAAGACTATTTAGCCATTACGATAACACGCCTACATAATTTTGACCCTCTCATACCCCTGTTTATATAGTAAAACTGGGGTTTAAGGGGTATACATTATTTTTCTTATTTCTGCTCAAAAACATAGATTGTTGGTACTCGATAGAACCGCCTCGTCAAGGCGGTTCTATCGAGTGCCCGCAATCTATGTTTTGAACAGAAATAAGAAAAATGTCACAATTGCAATTTTTTGGCCAAAAAAATGGCAATGTGTTTGTATAGGCGTGTTTTCGTAATGCAAAGTATCGCGATAGTATTTGTTCTAATGGCAGCATATTTCGTTATAAGTATTTCGTGTTCTTATATAAGTGTTACCACATTGGTCAGTTAATGTCCTAATGGTGTCAAAATTCTAAAAGAAATGTCCAGCAAGAACCACTATCATAAGACGGAGTAAACTGTGAAATTTGATTGGGTACACCAATTTTGGCTGCCATACCTCATTAAAACATGCCTTAATAATTCTGATCCCCTTAAAACCCGCTTTTATACATTAAAAATGGGTTTTACAGGGATATGCAGATTTTTTTTCTTATTTCTGCTCAGAACATAGATTATTGGTATTCAGTAGAACTACCTCGCCGTGGCTGTTTTAACGAGTTACAATCTACGTTTTGAGCCGAAATATGAAAAAATATCAGAATTTTCTATCAGAAAATTGTCATTTTTAAGGTTCTAAAATATATTGGATAGACGTGTTTAAGTAATGATTTGTTTTCACAGCACATTGTCCAGCGTCGGTGCGACATTTCAGACAATAATAAACAGGGAGAAATCAAACACATCGTGTTGACAAGTCCTTGTAATCAACATCCCTCTAAACGCCACTTTATGAAGAGAAAACTGGGGTTAAGTTGGTACACGCTATTCCTCCTATTTCTGCTCCAAGACATAGGCTGTGGCTATCGTTTAAACCACCCCAATAAACTGTTCAAACGAGCACCCACAATCTGTGTTCGGAGTATAACTAAGAAAAATATTAAAACATTTCATAGGAAAAATGACCATTTTGGAGGTATGGAAAATAGAAGTGAAGGCAAAGGAAGAATACATTATATCACACAGATGTGTTATCCACATTATAGAGTCTACAAAGAAAAATCAACAAAAAATCAAGTAACCCCAAAACACAGATTTTGTGGTCATCTGCGATTAACATGCACAATCGAATCAATTACTGTGCTATTATAGTCTCAGATATCATGTTATTAGCCATTTTGTTCTTGTATACACACATACATTTACGCGCACAATATATCATGGGTCTAGATGTACTAGAGTATTACTCAAGCCAGACATAACATTAAAAGTCCGAATCACATTTAGAGCCTATGTAATAAGTACTCTCGTTCATCCCAGTCGCATAAAATGATCAAAAAGAGAAAACTTTCTAGTTAAAAAACATAGGTTATGGCTTTTCGTTAGAACCGTCTGGATGAGGCAAGCACTCACCTATAATGTTTCGAGCAGACAGACAAAATGTCACATACTCTCGTTTGAAACGCAACCATCAGGGGTAACTTATAGAAGCTTGTTTTCCAAAATGGAGATTTTGCATTGACCTATATTTCTTTTGTTTAAACCTGTTGGGCTTGTTCGGTAATTATGGTAATTTGTTTGTTTCCGAAGAATACTTACAAATGGGTTAGACGTGTTGAAAGACACTTGATGATGTAACGAATGTTTTCTTGTTATTTATATCCAGGATAGCAATTGGAACGACGAAATGTGCGAAACTAAAATTGGAGGATATATCTGCAAAGCTCCAAAAATAGCAGTGTCAGCTACACAAAATCCTTATCAAATAGGCTGCCCAAAGGTAATTGAAATCAAACCATGTCATAGTAAACATAACAAGGGACAACTGCGGCATGTGGAATTAGCATAGTTTTCAATTAAATTATTGAGTCAGCGTATGGCAAAACGTACAATAAGACTTCTGCGACAAGTAAAGACTCGGATGTATGGCATAAATTTTCTTTTATCTTCCTTAGGATAGCCCTGAGGCTGTAGAAAGCTCATGCGATCAACGAAGACTCGTGTCAGCTACCGCATCCACTATATTTTTCTGTTTGCACAAGTCTTATTTTTGCTTTTGTCATGAAGACACCATTTTTGTGCTATATCATTACGGAAACACGCCTATACAAATACATTGCCACCTTTATCGCCGAAAAAATGAAAATTTTAAGATGAAAAATTGTGAAATTTTTCTTCTTTCTGCTCAAAATATAGATTGTGAGTACTGGTTAGAACCGCCTCGATGAGGTGGTTCTAACGAGTACCCACAATCTCTATTTTAGAGCAGAAATAGGAAAAAAGAAGGTTTACCCCTGTAAACACCAGTTTTACTATATAAAAGTGGGGTTCAAGTGGGTAAGAATTATAAAGGTTTGTTTTCGTGATGTAGCGGTTTTATTAATCTGTACAACTAGCATGTAAGAGACGTAAGGTTTGATTTCGATATTCATAACTTCAGCTCCAAAAGTACATTCTCGGTGCTCTTTAACATCGCCTTATTTAAGCGGTCCTACCGCCTTATGAACCCTGACCAAATGGGCACAAACAATCAATATATAAGCCCCCGCCCATAGGGGCTTGAAGAAATATATGGGCGGCATGATGCTTCCACGCAGAGCTGAATCCAGCCCGCACACTAGTACTGGTAAACCGCTTAGAGGATCTAAGCCTGTCCAGGAACCACGGTGCGAGGCGGACCGTCCATGCTAATAAGCCCTATCGGTTTCATTGGGCGACAGGGCTTGAGATGTCATTTCATCTCAGTGTCGGGTAAAAGTCCCACAAAATTGGAAGCAACGTCTCCAAAATGACCTTTACAGTGTTGACGGGGACGTTAAACCTCAAATCAAACAAACAAACAAAACAATCAATATATCAAGCTAATATGGAAATGATTAATACCCTTTTAAACTTCGCATTTCACAATATAAAGTTAGTTTACACAGACATGTACAGGTGATGGAAGCACTGGAAGCAAATGTATCTTTGTCAGATATCAATCATAGGTAGATGTTTAACGTTCGCATGTGAAGTTCTTGAATACCTTTTATTTGATGCTTTATGTGATTTTTTTTTATAATACAAAATAATTATTGGCTTTTAATCACTTTTCTTGTGGCTTTAAGAATTAGGAACTGTAACACAACATATTGTTTCCTTTTTTCTTTCTTTCTTTTCTCGTTTGTTTGTTTCTTAAATCATTCATTCATTCATTTGCTCGTCCTTGTACGTATACTGTAACAGCAAGACTTGGATGTATTTCAGTATTCTCTGGGCTATGAATCCCTTTGCTATAGAATTGTTACTGGGGCTGTTAAAACCTGGACTGACGCTAACAGCTACTGCAACAGAACATATCATGGTACTCTAGCCACTGTTAACAATAGGTTAGTAGCATTTGTAATTTAACCCTTATCTTGCTGTTCACGACAACCCCTATCTTTGCAAACAGTGTAGATCCAGATCAGATGGCTTCTGAAGAAGCCATCTGATTCGGATCTACACTGTTTCACATTAAGTTTATGAATTTGTAGGAATAAATTACATCAAATAATCTGATTGGTTCAAATTCAGAGATGGGTGTGGCTAAAATGAGTATTCAACAAGAGAAGGGTTAAGCAACATTGACATTAAATGTACTGTAACAGAGTCACAAAACTTGTAGTCGTGATCGTATAGTATTTTAACAGTGATAGAAACAACTAAGAGTCATTTCAGGTTTTTAACTTTATTGGGCAGGCACCTCAAAGAGTGCACAACTCCCAAGCAGACTTTACTGTATGCAATCAAAAAGACATCTGAAGACCTGGTCAGAAGCCCCAGTATTTATTATCCTCACAAAAATCTGATGCAACCACTCTTTCACATTTCATCACGTTTGTTATCATCTCCATTGCCAATTTCGCTTCTAACTATAAATTATATGTCACTATTTTGACGAATGCACTAATAACTTAACATTTAAAATGCAGTTTCATCATGTTATATAAGGTTCTGGAAGTACTTTCTAAAGTTCATGTAACATGCGATGTGCAGATGTGCACTTAGAGAATTTATATTAAATATCAATATGGTTTTGCTACAGCGCCAACATAAACATGCATGTAAATTACATCTAAATTAAAGGTCATTGCAGTTTGATAGAGAAGTATTTTAACTTAAATAAAATGATGCTGTTTTATAGCTAGAACAATTACTTGTTACAATGAAACTCTTTTTCTCTCTCAATCTTCTGGCCCTCTCAACACCATTTCAGTAACATCAGACTTTACATACTAATAAACACTATTTCTGTCATATTGAGGTACTAATAACGTCACTACGTTACACACCTCCCTTTGTTTAAGTAAATCAATTAAGACAAACTTAAACTTGATTAATTTACTCTATTAACATATATTCTGACCATGTCTTCTTCAATAATAAAGCATAAATATGCATCAACATATTTAAACAGTAACATATCATTAAACAACAATGATTCATAATCAAAGTCAATTCATAATTGTGACCAGTATTAAAGTTAATTCTCAATTGTAACCAGGATCATGGCATAAGCTCAAGATACATATTAAATAGTTACATGACCTGGATACATGACCAGGATTAACCCATCATGTGACCAAGACATATAAACATACATGTGACTAGGATGTATATACTTTTTGAATACTTGTGACCGGGATCACTATTAGCAACATGTAACCAGGATGACTGATTAATAAAAACTAATCAAGGTAAATGATTAGGATTAATATTATAATTATGTTATCTTGAGATAGAACTCATTACCTAAGAATTTAAGATGTTATAAGAGTCAAATGAATATTGTATAAAGTTAAAATGTTTTTAGTTAATGTTTTGTTACTCTGTATATTAGCGTCGCTAATAAAACACAGAATTAAAGTCTTTGTTCTGTTTTCTGTTTCTCCCTGGGCGGTTGTAAATCCAATTGTAAGTCGATGACATCAGGCGATTGTGGAATAGACATCATCGGAGTTCTGTATTTAGCGTTTATAACATGTTGTTGGTCCTCCACTGGTGTAGGTGTATGGTACTGATTAATTACCATATACGTTGGATAAGGTGTATCCTTCTGTTTCTTGCAGTTCTCATAATGACATTTTAACACTTTAATGTCATCAGGCTGTAATAAAACAAAGTATATCTGTCACTCATGTATCTTCACCTAGGCATGACCTTAAGGGTTATACCAAGGGCTTTATAATCACTTATAATTAAAGTCACATATTTAATGTCACAATTAATCTTCGTCCAAGCATGATCTTCAGGACCATACAAGGCACAACATATATGATGATAGTATATACATAATGAACGTCGACATAATCTTCCATAATATAATGTCTCTTGACATAAAACTCAATGTCAATCTCCTACGATCACTATACTACTAGTAGAATTTTTTATTTCTGTGCCCATGCCGCATTAGCATCTGTCCGCTTGAAGGGATTGGGTAGACCTTCAACAGTGTTACGGACACTGTCCTCTTTCATGAGTGCAGACATATCAATATCTTCACCGTTGGTCGGTGTCTGTTTTATATTTACCCTCTCAAGGTCACGCTCATTAGCCATTCGTTTACCAATTATCTGAGTCAAATGAATTTTACGTTTTCTAATGACTAACCAGACAATTATAATAATTACAAAAACAGATGCAATTGGAACCACTGTGACAATTGTCCAATTTGAATCACTACGTTTTTCATCTAAAACTACTGGTTTATATGCTCGCGTTTCACGAAGGAAACTTTGCATTGGGATTTCTTTTAAGTCTAACAAATGAGAAGGCAAACTTATTGGTTTAGATCTAACAAATTCAGTTTTGGAATCATTCCAGATTGAAAATTTCAAAATGTCATGTAGTTTCAGGAGTACATGTAGTGGATCTGACCTTTCAAAGTAGCTATGCTTGCCAAAGTATTCAGGCAACTGCATGTACTTATTAGATGCTTTACATGTATTGTTTAATCGTACGATACCAAATGGTGGTGTGATTTGAATGTCACCAACATTAGGTTCATATGACTGGCAGTTTAGCGTAAATGTCAAAGGTTTATTACTGATAACAATCCAAACCCCACCTGACAAATACTTCGTAGTTGGCAATATTTCATTTAGTATGATTATTTGTTTACAGAACGCTTTAATGTCATGTACATTTTTCATGAACAAAGCAATAACACAAAACAAAGGAATTTTAAGAACAATTCTGATTTCATTGTCCTCAAGATAAGTTATACACGTAAGTGTCTTATAAAAATACCATATGTTATTACGTGGATTTCTTACTAACTCGAAGTTATTGGGAAGTTTTGTTTCAACTTCAATTAAGAGTTTCTTAAGATCTTTAGGCGATATAGTATCTGTTGACAAATGATGCAATGATAACATATTGAGCTCAGATTTAAGACTTTCAAGATAAAATATAGCGTCTTGAGTTGTTAGTCTTATTTCATCAAGTATCATCTGGAACTGCAAATATGTATGGATGAACTGTTCTAATCTAATGAACTTTCGTTCAAAGGTTTGTTCTAGTTTTCTTATCTTGCTATTAAGTTTCTGAATAACTATGATTAAATCCATAATTGATCTCCTATTTTCAGTAACTTGCATTCTAGTCAAGTTTAATACAGATAAACTTACATCTAAGTCATGTATAATTTGTTCTTGGTTACTTGCCAAAGCCTTTATATTTCTATCGATGTTTATAAGGTCATTTTCCGATACAGTGCCAAATAAAGTACTCATTAACTGTCCTATCACAGGTAACAATGATCTTTTTATCTCATGATGACCTACCGAAAGTGATTGATATTCATCAAAACTGTCATATACGGAATGGTATGTATCTGACAAAAGATCGATTTCAACATGTAGACTTTCAAATGTTTCTACGTAGCCTGTCAAGTTTGATCTTTTGTAAAAGTCAGTAATTGCTTTTACAATCTCATCCGTACGTATTAAATCTTGTTTAATTTGAGTGATCAATTTTTCGAATGGTCTTAGATCATGGACAAAAGTAACAGACCAGTGTGCATCATTAATGAAGACTTCTTTTGTCTTCTGAAAAACTACATTTTCGGATGTAAAGAGTCCGAACACATGGCTAACTGAGATAGACCCTAGGATAAATATAATGAACATCAGATTCATCTGAAATTAAAATAGTAAATGGGCATCACCAATATGACTCCACACAACTATACACGAGGTATTATTATTTACATGTACCTCATTTTCAAGTACACGAGGTCATTTTATAACATAGACATTAACCTCACTAAATGTTTTAAGCTCTCAGCTTTATATTTAGACGACTTTCGTCTCTTTTGCTGTGGCAATGCTGTCTCACTGGCTTTACTTTTAGACAGTTGCCTGCGTGAATGGATTACATTCACATCCATTTCACAGTCAGAATCATTATTTGCAACAAAAGGCAAGGAATTAGAATCATCATTTGAGCTATCACTACATTCCATATCTTTGACTTCAGTGTCCTCATTTTTATTTTTTCTTAACTTCCTATTTCTTAACCTTTTGCTTAGTTCCATTAAAGGAATATCTTCTTCATCTTCAGAGGTTTCCCTCTCTTGTCTATACCTATCAACTAATTTTGCTAAAGGTATATTGCTTTCTGAATCAGAATCAGATTCTATTTCCGACTCAGAGGCTTCAGGTGGTATTACATATGCTGCATCTCTTAATTTTCTTGCATTCTCATCTTTGGAAATTTGCCAATTCTCTACATTTGCTAACATTAAATCTCCAGCATAAACTCTACTTGTTGATCCATCTAACTGATTTTTAATTACATATGATACTGGGCCTGTCTTTTCAATAATCCTAAAGTATGGTTTCCATTTTTGACCTAATTTACCTTTTCTTTGTTTATTTTGATAATACGCTGGATCACCTACTTTAAAGTCTATTGGTTTAGCACCCTTATCAGCATATTTAGCTTGTCTTTTCTTTGCTTTCTTAAGATGATTCCTTACATGTACAAAAGCTTTATGTTGCTCTTGTAGTACAATTTCATGATAATCTTCACCTACATACTTTCTTCTAGGTTTTAGGATGTTATCAACCGGTAAGACTACATCTCTATTATATAACAAATAAAAAGGTGTAAACTGAGTGGATTCATTTACATTAAACCTTAATGCTGCTAAAGTTTGTCCTAAATGCAAATCCCAGCTCTGTTGATCATCTGCTACTTTTTAGCCAAGATGTCATGTAATGTTCTATGAAATCGTTCTACTTTTGCATTACTCTGCGGATGATATATACTTGTTAAGATATGGTCAACCTTCAACCTTTCCAAAGTTTCCCTAACCATTTTGTTTACATTTTCTGTACCGTTATCTGTTACAATCTGAAGAGGGCAACCGTAACGAGGAAAGATCTCTTCAAGAATCAAGTAAGTTATTGTTTCAGCAGTTTTGTCTTTCACTGCGAAAGCTTCAGGCCAACCACTATACCAATCGACCAAAGCAACTACGTATTTGTTACCCGACATAGTTGTTGGATAAGGTCCAGAAAGATCAAGACTGAGTTTTGCCATAGGGTATGGTGGAATGTCAGTTTCTTGCAAAGGCTGTTTTGCTTTCTGCATAGAGCGTGTTCTACAACTAATACAATCTGATACATACTTGTGAATCTCCTTAAACAAATTTGGCCAATAATACTTTTGACGAATAGAATCAAAAGTTTTCTGAACACCCATATGTCCATTATTATCATGGTACTGAGTTACAACAAATTGGCTGATATGTTTTGGAATGTATAATCTCATACATGGATCATCATTAATGTTTGACAAATAGTACACTAAACCATCTACTAACAGATAATGTTTTTGAACATCTTTACTCTCTTGACCATTTAAGATCATTGATCTAATAACTGAAATATCATCATCCCTAAGTTGTTCAACTTTCATGTCGAAGCCTTCTTTTGTAAAGACTGAAAGGTCACATTTCTCAAAAGAAGTGTCATTTGGTAAGTCACAATTAGCAAAGGTCTTTGGGTCGAATTGATTTGAATCAATGACATTTACCTCATACAAGTTATCATTGACATCAAGCATTTTCTCATCTTCAATTTCATCACACAACTGATTATCGGAAGTTTTGTTTACATTGTCTGGATGTCTAGAAAGTAGGTCAGCGCACGTATTTGTACTACCAGCTATATATTCTATTGTACAATTGTAACCTGACATACTTAAAGCCCATAATTGTATTTTCTTGTTTTGCATAGGGGACTCGAGTAAATATTTCAATGGTTTGTGATCCGTTCTGACTATAAACTGTGCATTATGCAAGTAATAATCTAACTTCTGAAGTGCGTAGTGAATAGCGAAAGCTTCTTTTTCAACTACTGCCCATTTGCATTGAGATTTACTAAGCTTATGAGACAAGTAATAAATTGGTTTCTCGTCACCCTCACATTCCTGCGTAAGGCATGCACCAATACAAGAATCACTTGCGTCTGTATAAAGTATGTATGGTTTATTCGAATCGGGATAAACCAAAAGAGGAACGGCTGTTAGACTATCTTTCAGAAAATCAAAAGCTTTCTGATGTGTATCTGACCATTTAAAGTGAGCGTATTTTCTTGTCAAGGCAATGATTGGCTCAGCAATCTGTGAGAAGTTTGGAATGAACCTCCTATAATATGAACACATGCCAATAAATGATCGAACTTCTTTTACACAAGTTGGTTCAGGTAAAGATCTGATAGCAGTAACTTTCTTTTCATCAGGTTTAATATCTTCTTCACTAATTACAAACCCTAGATAATTTGTTTCTGATTTAAGAAAACCACATTTCTTAAGTTTCAACTTCAAATTATGAAGACGAAGTCTCTCAAAGATAAGACTAAGATGTTTCAAGTGTTCTTCTAAAGTTGAACTTAATATCAAGATGTCATCTAAGTAAGCTGTTGCAAAGTCATTACAACCTTGTAAGACAACAGCCATCAGTTCTTGAAATACAGCAGGAGCATTCGAAAGGCCAAAGGGCATGACATTAAATTCAAATAACCCTTTGTGACAAGCAAAAGCTGTTTTCTCTTTATCTTTGCCATCCATGGCAACCTGCCAATATCCGCTTTTCAAATCTAAAGAAGTGAAGTATTTAGCTCTACCAAGCAAGGCTAAGATATCATCAATCAAAGGTAAAGGAAAAGAATTTTCTTTGTAATCTTATTCAATTTCCTAAAGTCAACACAAAACCTCTTACTACCATCTTTTTTATCAACAATGACAACAGGAAACGACCATGGAGATCTTGACCTTTTAATGACGTCAGCATCTAACATTTCATTAATTGCTTTATCTATCACCTCCCTATTTTTGATTGGAGTTCTATAAGGTTTCATTTTGATTGGCTGATTTTCACCAACATCAATTTGCATCTTAACAGTGTCTGTCTTTCCTAATTCAGAATCTTTGTTCGCAAATAAGTCTTGATTTTTAAGAATCAATTTCTCAATTTTAGGTCTATATTTTTCAGGTACATCAAGGTCTTTTAAGTCTAATTTATTTTCACAGGTGTTATTTTGAATAACTGAATCTACATGTGTAATACTGTTTTGAATACCTGAGATTTTTGCTAACAAACCATGTCTATAAATTTTAATAAATTTGTTTGTATTGTTTACAATTAACAGTGGTAATGACCTATCTTTTGCCAAAGTCGAAACAGTGTTAATAATTTGTAAACCTGGTTGATTAACTAAGAAACCTTTATCAATTTGTGATACTGCATAAGATTCTCCTACAGGTAAGTCAGGATTTTCTCTAACCTTACCATAGCAAAGCATTGCTGTTTGAGGTTTAATTAAGCATGTCTTTTTCATCCTAACAGTTGAAGCTATGTGAATGTCTTCTTCTAAATTTACATAGTGCTTTCCATTGATTCTGATACATTTCAAATCGAAATAAATTCTAACATCATTTTGTTTAAGCCAGTCCAAACCAAGTATCAAGTTTCTATTTAAATCTCTAATCACATAGAAGTCTTGTGACATTTCGGTACCACCGATACAAATCTGTACAGTAATGCAACCGTCACATTTTAATTCGGAACCATTTGCTGATTGCAAGCAAACCTTTTTGTTAAGCAACTTCGGCTTATTCTTTAACTGGTCATAAATTCTACGGTGCATTAAAGAACATTCTGCTCCAGTGTCAACAAGAGTTCTAAACCTTTGTTTACCCATTTTTACCAAACAAGAATTTGGACTGCCTGAAACACTAATTTTGAAAGTTTGTTGAGGTTTATCTCTATGTATGTTGTTTGCTAAACTCTTTGCACAGACCTCTGTATGCAAAGAGCGACCTAGTTTTCCTGCTTATTGGTATTTTGTGATCTAGGCCTACCATGACCCATTGGTGGTCTACTAGGCTGTTCATTTTTACAGTCTCTACTGATGTGACCTTGCTGCCCGCAATTCCAGCATCTGATTGGTCTATCTGTGTGAGTACTGTTTACCCTACGTGTGAATCTACTTTTATTTTGATAATTAAACTTCTGACCTCTTGAGTGGTCAACTTCCATTGGTGTATCTTTTCTTTGATTACCCCCGTGTGACATTTGAACTCTTGATCTTAGATTATGCTCATTCGTAGCAATGGCAATGACACCTTGCAACGAATCCGGCTGATCCCTAAGTATTTTCATTTTTAGATTATCTTGAGTTAAGCCATCTACAAATATATCTATCAATTGGCGTTCAATTGCATCGCCCCCTTGATTCTGATACGCCTCTTCTGCAAGAGACAATATCCTCTCTGCAAATAACTGAATATTCTCCCCTTGTTTTTGTTTTACTGACCTTAACAATGACAAGGCCATTTGTCTGTCAGTTACGTCAGAAAACCTGACTGCTAACTGTTCTTTTAAATTTGCCCAAGTGTTTAATGGATTGGCTGCCATATATCTTTGAATAAAACCGCTAACAGCGCCTGAGCTAGATTGATATGCTATTAATTTCTTTCTTTCATCAGGAAGATCGGCCAAAATACAATATTTTTCAATTGACTTGATCCATTCCCTGTATAATTTTGCTTCTCCGTTAAACTTTAAAACGTTACCAGCAACACCTTGTGTTGTTAAAGCTTGTGAAACGTTTGCAATTTCCAAACGTAAATTATCAAAGGCCCGAACAGCAGGGTCTAAAGGCTGTTGAGGTAGTTGTGGGTTTTGATCTTGATTTTGATCCATTTTAGTTAATTAATTTAATTAAAGAAATGTCTGGTTTTTTTTTTTAAAAAACTTATTCATTGGTAAACAAGTGACCCTTAAGCAAACCAAAATAAGGTAAAGAAAAACAACACCTACCTTGGTTTCTTCCTTCTTGTCCGCCATTTTGATTTGTCCTAAGGTTCCTTTTCTTTTAATCCGTCGACACGGCAACAAAAAACAAGTTATGTAACAGAGTCACAAAACTTGTAGTCGTGATCGTATAGTATTTTAACAGTGATAGAAACAACTAAGAGTCATTTCAGGTTTTTAACTTTATTGGGCAGGCACCTCAAAGAGTGCACAACTCCCAAGCAGACTTTACTGTATGCAATCAAAAAGACATCTGAAGACCTGGTCAGAAGCCCCAGTATTTATTATCCTCACAAAAATCTGATGCAACCACTCTTTCACATTTCATCACGTTTGTTATCATCTCCATTGCCAATTTCGCTTCTAACTATAAATTATATGTCACTATTTTGACGAATGCACTAATAACTTAACATTTAAAATGCAGTTTCATCATGTTATATAAGGTTCTGGAAGTACTTTCTAAAGTTCATGTAACATGCGATGTGCAGATGTGCACTTAGAGAATTTATATTAAATATCAATATGGTTTTGCTACAGCGCCAACATAAACATGCATGTAAATTACATCTAAATTAAAGGTCATTGCAGTTTGATAGAGAAGTATTTTAACTTAAATAAAATGATGCTGTTTTATAGCTAGAACAATTACTTGTTACAATGAAACTCTTTTTCTCTCTCAATCTTCTGGCCCTCTCAACACCATTTCAGTAACATCAGACTTTACATACTAATAAACACTATTTCTGTCATATTGAGGTACTAATAACGTCACTACGTTACAGTACTCCTAAGCATTAGAAAATCCAAACTGTTCAGCAAATGTCTAGTATTTTAGTTTTTAGTTTTAGTTAGAATTTTGCTTTTCCTCTTGCTGTTATTTTCAACCCATTTTGTAACAGAAACCCCAGAAACCCTGGCAAACAGTGCATGCCCAGATCAGACGAGGTGTTCAGCTATTTTCCAAATAAATTTTGAAGAAAACACAGCCTGACACCCCTAAGTTTTGCAATGGGCTCCTTCTATATGTAAGGAGGAAGATTGTATTCGGTACCATTTTGAAAACACACTTATACAAATACTTTGTAAATTGTACCGTTTAAGATGAAAAATTGTGATATTTTTTTTCTAATTTCTACTCGAAATATAGATTGCGTGTAGACGTTTGAACCGCCTCATCGAGGCGGTTCTAACAAGTACCCACACTCTGTATTTTAAAGCAGAAATAAGAAAAATAAGGTTTACCCCTGTAAACCCCAGAGTTTTACTATATAAAAATGGGGTTCAAGGCGTGTTTTCATGGTGAGAAATGGTTAATTACCGTTTATCGTGGGCATCTTTTTCTTTATATATCACTTTTTAAAGTTACCCTTTCTGAAACAGTTAGATGAGCCACAACCATTTCTGACAATCCACCGATTAAATTACTTCAAACTATGTATCCATAAAATTCGGAATCTGCGTAACAAACATGTAGATCATGAGCCATCTGATCTGGATCTACAATGTTTGCAAAAGTAGGAGTTATCGCGTTCAGCTGGTTAAGGGTTAACAGAAACACTAGTGTATGCGAAACTGTTTGTCTCCCCTCCTCTGCAGGTTTATCCAAGGTTTTCTGTCTAGTCAGCTGCTGTACAGAACAGGCTACTACTGGTTGGGGCTGTCCGATTTCGCGACCCCCGGGACATATACTTGGGCTAGTGCAGATCCCGTACAATACACAAACTGGCACAGGACGCACATGGGTAAGGATTTTAGTAATCAATGGGATCGACACACAAGCTGGGATGTAACAAGCTTACGTCACTATTCAGTAGAATAGAAGATAAAATAGAAAGAAAATACGATCACCCAGGAAAAGCAATCAAGAAATAACACTGCTATCTCAAGCAGCATCATGTGGACACCATGTTAAGAAGTCCGTTAAATGAATATCCATCTAAACCCCTTTTTATAAAGAGAAAACTTGGGTTTACAGGTGTATACATTTTTCTTCTTATTTCTACTCCAAGACGTAAGTTGTAGGTAACGAGCACCCACATCCTATGTTTGGATTAAAAGTATCACAAATTGTCATCTGATTGCAGATACAATACAATGGATTTTATCACATGGGTGCATATCGTAATGAAGAGAGAACTTTTTGGGTCGATCGTAATGCAAAACCTACTCATATTTCCCTTTCATAAACTGCAATTGTATTGGATACAACACAATTTTTACCTTGCCGTAAAATAGCTTACATTATGGTAACACCCCCGTGCGATATAGTGCATTTTTCTCATCTCCAAAATGGCTACTTTTTGATGAAAATCCGTAATATTTTTCTTTTTTATACTGCGCCTCGGCAGCTCAGTCGGGCGTGCGTCTGACTGGTGATAAGGAGGACGCGAGTTCGATACCTGCCGGTGTCGGTAATATCCTTTCGTGGAGATTGATCATGAAATCTTTTCTACGGTCATTCTCTCCCATCAGCTGATCCAAGACGGGCAGTTGTCGGTTTCTTGAGAAATAATGTTCCCTGTACAAGTTAAACGCTTACGTATAAGCCTATCCTGGAAAAGTGTGGATAAGTAAACTGACTGGCTAAAAATGGCTTAAATAGTGTTGAATGTGCCGTTAAACCCCAATACAAACAAACAAAAGCAAACATAGGTTGTGGGAAATCGTTAGAGCGGTTCAATAAGGTGGTTTCTAACGAGTACTTACTACCTATGTCTTGGAGCAGAAATAAAAAGATAATGAATACCCCCTTAAACCCTATTTGTCTGTATATAAAGTGGGGTTTAGGGGGTTGTAATATCACGGACTTGTTCACATCATGAAACTCAAGCCAGACTATTCATTTACATAGTCTTTTTAGGGCTAGAGTCCATGCTGCTGCCTTGCAAGTATCAATGTCATCTGAGTTATGGTTTTGAAAAGATTTTAAAGGGTATTTACTTTGTGTGGGCATGGTGTCCATCTTAATCAAGTGACCAGTTACAATTGTATAATCTTAAGTTGTAGTGAGGCATAAACTTTTTATATATAAAAATTTCTTCAGAAGGCCAGAGGTTTCTGTGGAGAAGATATTTAAATTTTTGTTCGTCATTTAATCCGTATGACCTTGAACCAAGATCACTTGATGACCTTGACCATAGGCATTAATTGAGTTTCATATAAGACCCGTTATCTTTTCAAAAACTATAATTTTATTGGATAAAAACATTTTTCATTCAAAGCCTTAGGGTCTAAATGTGACCTTGCTGTAAAAGAGGTTAAAGTCAAACCCATAATTTATATAACTTAAAAGGACATTACTCCTTATTGCTGCCATGTTTCAAGATCATCTGTTTTATGCTTCTAGGGTTTTTATCTTATATTGGCATGGCAGCCAGCTTTGCCATGTTATCTTGACTAATTTTATAAACGTTTTGCAGTTTTCGCGACGGAAGTAAGGGCGAGGAATGTGGCCGCGTAAAATCGATTTAAGCACCCCCGTCAGTGGAATTCGTTTCCGCTGCTGACCGTTCAAAATCGGTTCTTCTGTCGCGGTTTATTTTTGTTATGGTTTGTCTTTGGGTGTTTGTGTTGCTTGTGTTATTTTTTTTGGATAGCCTATTGGCCATTTTGTGGGAAAGTAACTGTCTTTTTGGCTTTCCGCTGTTGGTGTTTCCATTAGGGTCTATTGTTTCATGTTTGTGTGTCTTTCCCTTTGGTTTCTCTGATGAGAGCTGTGGGTTGATTGTATCGATTCCTGATCGTTGCCTCCACTTCTATTTTTTATTATTATTAATGTTATTATAATCACACATCGTACAAAGTTGTGAAAGCACAAATAAGTATAACTATATAGGTAAAGCAGTTGCAATATTCTATAATATGTACAAGAAATTTAGCAACATCTTTAATGATTTAAGAAATAAAATTTAGCTTAGGTGATTGGTATCAACATTTTTAAACAAAACATGAACATTTTAGACACAAGAAACATGCATTTGAAAATGTTAATCTGCCGATGCAAAGCAGTATTTGCAATAACGAAAGAGAGATCTCCCAAGCGTTTGCCTTACATATATGTCTTTGAATGTTTCAGATTGAATTGAACAATCTGGCACATGAACAGACACCACTTTGAAAAGTGTGCTTAACTTATTTGACATAGTGTAACGACATTGCTATGCTACATTTCTGTTTTCTTACACTTTGGACTATATACATGTACCCATATAAATATTTCCACAGAGTGTTACACTAATTTAAAAATATATATATATAAAAGACTAAAAAGTAAAAATAAGGGAAGTGAAGAGAAAAAATGTGAGACGATATGTTGCGTCATGAAACACAGACCTCTTGTACTTAAAAATAATCTATGCCTTTTAATGTGTCTATAACCACCCCTCCCACCTCATTTGCATCGAAGGAGGTTAATCTATCGTTTAGCAAAGCTAGCTGTATTTAAGATTTTGAAGGCAATTATCAATAGTAACTAATTTATCATTCACGTTTATATAATTGTCACACTGACGCAGAAGATTTGACACTGATGTCCAAAACCTATGCACTCAAATGCATTCCCAAAATAGACGTGAGGTGTGAAACTGTTTATATCTCCATAGTACAAAAATCACAGAAATCTAGCAGACGATTCGGCATTTTGCTAAAAATTGGTTTGTTGGTACAATGCACATTAATTATTAATATTGGAAATTTCGCAATTTAATATTATTTGTAGATTAAAAAATTATCATGTTTTTTTTCAGTGTAAAGGTGTCTTTCCATTAAGTCTCTGACCTAATTTCGTTAACTTGATTTTGCTTCATAAAACAACCGTAAAAATGTTTTACGTGCTCACGTTCCTTTATTTGGTTCAGGTATGGCTGTTTGGATTTTCATTTCTGATTTTGTATTTCCAATCGTTTGAGATACTGTAATTAATTTTGTGTGAGGTATGTAAAATTTTTCTTGTACTTTATATAAATGTGCTATGTTCATGTGCAAATAGATCTTTTACATATTTGATACCTGACAAAGTGTGTTTTGAAAAAAATCTGAATATATATTCGTATTTGTGAGCTTATCCAAATTATTCTATGCCATAATTGTATATAAAGTAGAAGTAAGACAAAGATCAGGAATCGATACAATTAACTTACTCCACCCATCAAAGACACTAAAGGGAAAGAAACACCAACATTAAGCGACCAGACCATAATGGAAACGTAAACAAAGGAAGGCCATAAGGACAGTTACTTTCCCGCAAAATGGCCATATGGCCGTCCAAAATAAAAAGACACAAGTGATACACACAGTAAGTAACAAACATCGACATTAATAAACCACCACAGAAGAACCGCCTTGGAACGGTCAGTGGTAAGATATCCACTGGGGGGCTTAAATCGATTTTACGTGGCCACAATCCTTGACCTTACTTCCGTCGCGATTTAGACAAATAATTTGTTCAGTCCGCATGAAGGCCTCCTAACTCATCAGTCTTTTCCTTTTTTGGATGGTGATGTTCCTCGTGCGCCATCCTATGGCGTTTATATTTCGCAATTAATTCGATTTGCTAGAGTGTGTAGTCATATAACTGACTTCAACACTCGTAATAAATTATTAACGGCTAAACTCCTTAATCAGGGTTATCGGTACCATAAACTACGCAAAGCCTTTTCAAAATTTTTTAGACGCCATTCTGTTTTAATTTCAAAATTCAATATTGGACTTAAATCTCTTCTGCAACAAGGTCTATCGGAACCCGAATTTTATGGTGACTTAGTATATAAATTCAGAAAAATATATAACCGCAATGACTTCAGCACCCAATTTCGTAAAATCATTCTTCGATATAAAAAGATTGGGTACAACATGGATATTATACGAAAGACTGCATGCATGGCAGTCAACCCAATCACGGTTGGCAACTTTGCTTCCCTCTTTAATTGCACGCCGGTGGGTCAGGCCTCAGATTCTATGACGGCTCCAACGTAAAGGCTTATTGAAAATTAGAGAGATAATGTTGGTTGGTGCCTGATGCTCTGTCTCTGGTCGGCCTCATCGGAGTCTAACTGTTGGTTTTCTTTTGCTCCAGCATTTCAGTGGTTTCTTGCTGTCGAGTCCTCACCGATGTCTCACCTCTGTGGTTCTTTGATTTTTGTGTTCACGGAGATGTTGCACTGATGAGTTAGGAGGCCTTCATGCGGACTGAACAAATTATTTGTCTAAATCGCGACGGAAGTAAGGGCGAGGATTGTGGCCACGTAAAATCGATTTATGCCCCCCAGTGGAAATCTTCCACTGACCGTTCCAAGGCGGCTCTTCTGTGGCGATTTATTTATGTTGTTGTTTGCTACTTACTGTGTGTATCACTTGTGTTTTTAGGTTCTGGATGGCCATATGGCCATTTTGTGGGAAAGTAACTGTCCTTATGGCCTTCCTTTGTTTAGGTTTCCATTATGGGCTGGTCGCTTAATATTTGTATTTCTTTCCCTTTGGTGTCTTTTATGGGTGGAGTAAGTTAATTGTATCAATTCCTGATCTTTGTTTTACTTCTACTTTTTATAATTTTGACCCCCTTGAACCCCGTTTTTATATAGTAGAACTGGGGCTAATAGGGATATATGTTACTTTTCTTAATTTTGTTCGGGAGCTTAATGTGTGGTACTCATTAGAACCCACCGAGACGGTTCTAACGGGTGCCAGCAATCTTTGTTTTGGGCGGAAATGATATCAGATTTTTTTTGTCTGCGTCGTTTTTGTGGTAAGCTCCCAAATATATTTAAATAGGAGTGCTTTCGTTATGTGAATATAATTTTCTCATGATGTACTCGTGTACAAATTATTACCTTTCCCTCTCCCTCCCTCTCTCTCTATCTCTCTCTTACTAAGTTTGTCATATACAAAGTGTGTCATAGACGAAGTTTGGCTTAGAAATTTCTGCCAGTTTGGAGTTCATTGTCAACTCATCATCTCTTTCAACATTGCTTTACATTCTGATTTTTTGCCATTTGTATGATGTGTATATTTTTGTGTTGGTATGTGATATTGTTGAGGGCCCCAAGGAAGTTTAGATAAACCAATTGGGTTACCCTCGGTAAATGAAGAATTTGCTTACTTTTACTTTTTAAAGTGTTTTTTTACCTTATATGGGCAAGTCAGCCATCTTGGCCATATAACCAGGACCAATTATATAAACCTTTTTTTTTCTCATGAGGCATATATGTTCTAAATAGAATATGACTTTAATTGGCCCCCATGTTTTTGTGAAGAAAATGTTTGAAATTCTGATGGTCATTCAATCCTTGTGAACTTGAGCCAAGGTCATTGTCATTAGATGACCTTGACCATTGACATTCATAGAGGTTCATATAAGTAAATAAATCTTTAAAAAGTGAAGTTGAAAAAATGTGACCAGATTCGGACTCGAACCGGCGACTTCCTGCTTACAAGGCAATTGCTCTATCGACTAAGCTATCCGGGCGCTGATAATATTTCTTTAACTTCGATGTTTTATTAAACTTAGTAAATAAATAAATTTTATTTTCATAAACTACAATTGTTTGTTTGTATTGGGGTTTAACAGCCCAGTCGGGGTTGAGTCCCTTTTGCTTTATGGTAACGTTCTAGGTCATCTAACTTATGGTTCTGGAAAAGGACATTTTAAAGTGTTTTTTTATCGTATATGGGCATGGCGACCATCTTGGTCATGTGACCAGAACTTATTCATGTGGACTGAATAAATTATTTGTTTAAATCGCGACGGAGATAAGGTCGAGGATTGTAGCCACTTAAAATCGATTTAAGCTCCCCCCCCCCACAACACATTCACACCAGTGGAAAGACGGTTCTTCTGTCGCAGTTTATTGCTTTGTCTTTAAATGTGAGTATCGCTTATATTATTTTGTTTTGGATAGACAATTGGTCATTTTGTGGGATAGTAACTGTCCTTTTGGCTTTCCGGTATTGATGTGTCCAGTAGGATCTTGTTGTTTCATGTCTGTGCTTCTTTCCCTTTGGTGTCTCTGAAGAATCTGTGGGTTAATTGTATCGATTACTGATCATTGCCTTCACTTCTATTTCTTATATAAACTTTGCTCTGGAGAGGCACAGATGTTCTATCTAAGATACGACTAAATTTGATATAAAGTTGGTTGGTGCCTGATCTTTCTCTGGTCGGGTCAATCGGAGTCTTACTGTTTGTTTTCTTTTGCTCAAGCCTTTCAGTGGTTTCTTGTTGTCGAGTCCTCACCGTTGTTTCATCTCTGTGGTTGTTTGATTTTTGTGTTCTTGGCGATGTTGCACAGATGAGCTTGGAGGCCTTCATGCGGACTGAACAAATGATTTGTCTAAATCGCGACGGAATTAAGGGCGATGATTTCGGCCGCGTAAAATCGATTAAAGCCCCAAAGTGGATTTCGTTTCACTGACCGTTCCAAAGCGGTTCTTCTGTCGCGTTTTTATGCTCCCCGAAGTCACCGCAACGTCCGTACGTTCGTGCGTCCGTGTGTCCGTGCGTCCGTCCCGCTCTTGTCCACGGAAATTCTCAGAAACGACTGGTCGGATTTCAATGAAACGTCATGGGAATATTTAGTATCGAAGGTGGATGCGCATATCACCTGCGTGTTTTGGTTCGATAATTTTCCAAGAGTTCTGGCCCTTTGATGAATTCTGCATGAATATATAGGGTACTGTTCGTGTCCACGCGAATTCTCAGCAACTATTTGCAGAAATTCAACGAAATTTCAATGAAGTCTTAAGCAGCAATAGGGGATTCGCATATTATCCGTGCTATCTGATTAGATGATTTGTCACAGAGTTATGGTGCTTTGTTTAAAGCTGCAGTGTAAAGTAGAAGTAAAAAAAAGATCAGGAATCGATACAATTAACTTACTCCAACCATCAAAGACACCAAAGGGAAAGAAACACAAACATTAAGCGACCAGACCATAATGGAAACCTAAACAAAGGAAGGCCATAAGGACAGTTACTTTCCCACAAAATGGCCATATGGCCATCCAAAATAAAGGTCACTGTGGCTATTTTAAGAAAAAACTTTGTCATCACTCTGGTGCCTACATTTATTGATGGATTTTGATATAACTTCACACAAATGTTCCTTATGACAATATCTCGAGCGATTTTAACTTTCAAGGTCGTGGCCTCAAGGTCAAGGCCACTGTGGCTATTTTTAGAAAAAACTTTGTCATCGCTCTAGAACCTATATTTTTCCACCGATTTCAATAGAACTTTACACAAATATTGGGTATGATAATATCTTAAGTAAAGTAGAAGTAAAACAAAGATCAGGAATCGATACAATTAACTTACCCCACCCACCAAAGGGAAAGAAACACAAACATTAAGCGACCAGACCATAATGGAAACCTAAACAAAGGAAGGCTATAAGGGCAGTCATTTTCCCACAAAATGGCCATATTGCCATCCAAAATAAAAAGACACACGTGATACACACAGTAAGTAACAAACAACATCATAAATAAACCGCCACAAAAGAACCGCCTTGGAACGATCAGTGGAAAAATTTCCACTGGGGAGCTTAAATCGATTTTACGTGGCCACAATCCTCGCCCTTACTTCTGTCGCGATTTAGAAAAATAATTTGTTCAGTCTGCATGAAGGCCTCCTAACTCATCAGTGCAACATCTCCGTTAATACAAATAATCAAAGAACCACAGAGGTGAGACAACGGTGAGGACTCGACAGCAAGAAACCACTGAAAGGCTGGAGCAAAAGAAAACCAACAGTTAGGTTCCGATGGGCCCGACCAGAGACAGAGCATCAGGCTTTAAGCATGTTCAATTTTCAGGGTCCAGGGCTCAAGGTCAAGGTCAATGTGGCTATTTTTAGAAAAAAACTTTGTTTTCGCTCTAGTACCTACATTTATTGACGGATTTTAATATAATTTCACATAAATGTTGAGTATGATAATATCTCGAGCAAGTTCACCTTTCAGGGTCCTGGGCTCAAGGTCAAGGTCACTGCGGCTATTTTTAAAAAAAACTTTGTCATCGCTCTAGCGTCGTCATTTGTTGATGGATTTTAATATTTCACACAAAATATTTCGAGCAAGTTTGACTTTTAGGGTCCTTGGCTCAAGGTCAAGGTCACTGCGGCTATTTTTAGAAAAACTTGCTGGAGGCAGAAATCTTTCCAACTGTAAACGGAGTTCCATTGGATTTTAATATAACTTCACACAAATGTTGGATATAATTATAGCTCGAGCAAGTTTGACTTTCAGGATCCTGGGCTCAAGGTCAAGGTCACTGCGGCTATTTTTAGAAAAAACTTTGTCATCGCTCTAGCGTCATCATTTGCTGGTGGATTTTAATATAACTTATCTCGAGTAGGATCCTGGGCTCAAGGTAAAGGTCACTGTGGCTATTTTTAGAAAAAAACTTTGTCATCGCTCTAGTGCCTGCATTTATTGATAGATTTTAATATAATTTCACACAAATGTTGGGTATGATAATATCTCGAGCAAGTTAGAGTTTCAGGGTCCTGGGCTCAAGGTCAATGTCACTGCGGCTATTTTTAGAAAAAAACGTCATCGCTCTAGCGTCGTCATTTGCTGATAGGTTTTAATATTTCACACAAAATATCTCGAGCAAGTTTGACTTTCAGGGTCCTTGGCTCAAGGTCAAGGTCACTGCGGCTATTTTTAGAAAAACTTGCTGGAGGCAGAAATCTTTCCAACTGTAAACGGAGTTCCATTTCACACATCCTTTCATTATCAACCTCTCATCATTCTGATATGACTGAAATACTGCTAAGAAGGAGGTAAAATCGCAAGTCATCCATCTACATTAGAGTTGCAGATAAACTTGATCAAAGTGAAAGAAGCTAGTCTTGGCAGATGGTCAAAATGACCTTTTTTGACAGTCAATGGGATAGGATCAGATCCATTTTTGAACCAGAATGATATTTTATATGCATGCAAAGGCACCCGATACGGAACCATACCTATGAGGATTGCCTCTGTGTACGAGAGTATGTTTTCAATAATTTGTATTGAACAGTTTTACCCAATTAATAAAGCTAAACTACCACCAAGAATCTTGGGGTTTGGTATCGTACCTGAAGACACTTCCTTTCATTTATTCCGACTTTGTGTTGCTGATGGTTGTATGACAGTGCCATCAGGCAAGCTAATCTGTCCACCGACAGGTTTTGTTATACTCCATTTTGAAGTACAGTGAGTATACACAGTATACCGCTCTTTAACTAGGATAATGTTTCCTGTTCCGACTGTTGCACCTTCGGGGAGCATCCATCGGTTGTTTTTGTAATGGTTTGTCTTTGGGTGTGTGTGTCGCTTATATATTTTTTTTGTAATGGATAGCCAATTGGCCATTTTGTGGGAAGGTTACTGTCTTTTGATTGTCCGGTGTTGATGTCTCACTTAGTGTCTAGTTGTTTTGCGTTTCTTTCTGTTTGGTGTCTCTAATTGGAACTATGTGTTAATTTATCGATTCCTGAGCATTGACTTCATTTCCATTTTCCTATTGGCTAACTGGTTTCTGAGAAGAGAATGTGTGAAAGTGTGGACAGTCGACGGACGACAAACGGCTGATAACGGAGCATTGGTTTACTATATGCTCGACATGTGAACCTTCAGCTCAGGTGAGCTCAAAACCACAACAGACGAACCGCCTTAGTACGGTCAGAGTTACTGGAGTGGGGGAATGGAGACTTAATCGATTACTTGTGGCCACAGTTCACACCCTTGGTTCTGGCGTGTTTCAGGTTAATAGAATGTTTAGTCCGCATCAAGGATTTCAAACTCATCATTACTACATCTCCGAGAACATAAATATCAAACGAATACAGTGATGAATCAACAATGAGGACTCGACAGCATGAAATACCTAAAATGCTGGGGTGAAAGAAAACCAACAGTTGGACGTCGGTATATTTTACGTAAAGAACATGTCCGTGTAACGAACATGTATTTTAAATCTATTACAAACAAAAGTGTTGGGTTTATAAAACTATATAAATTGTTAATATGTTCTACGAGAAATAGTCAAAACATTTGTTCTTTGTAATCGATAGAACCGTCCCAAGAAGACAGATCTAAGTAACCATTACTCAAACACGCCTATACAAATACATTGCCACCTTTATCGCCGAAAAAAATGAAAATTTTATGATAAAAAATGTGATATTTTTCTTATTTTTGCTCAAAATATAGATTGTGGGCACTCGTTAGAACTGCCTCATTGAGGCGGTTCTAACGAGTACCCACAATCTATACTTTAGAGCGGAAATAAGAAAAATAAGGTGTACCCCCGGAAACCCTAGTTTTACTATATAAAAGTGGGGTTCAAGGGGGGTCAAAATTATATAGGCGTGTTTTTCGTGATGCACCGTAATCAATGTTTTATGCGAAATAAAATTTTAAACTTACGTTTGCAGATTTTTGGTTATCATTATTTTACATAGGTCATTATTTAAATGAATCAGTATGAAACCACAAACAATGCATTTTATTATAGAAAAAACAACAAAGACATGTGTTGCTATGAGAGCCGATCAGCCTATCGGGCTTTGGGAAAACAAAGATTGTGACAAGAATTACAACTTCATTTGTCAGTCTCCGCGACGCGGAGGCTTCTCAACACCAGCGACGACGCAAACACCCTATCCGAATGTACCATGTCCAACCGGATGGACGGCAAATAAAGAGAAGTGTATCAAAGTAAGAATCATTTGTAGCCTAAAGCTCTAGAAGGTGCCCTTCGAAACAAAAATCACACAAGACTCAGTTAATGTGAAGTAGAAGTAAAACAAAGATCAGGTATCGATACAATTAACTAACTCCACCCATCAAAGACACCAAAGGGAAAGAAACACAAACATGAAGCGACCAGACAATAATGGAAACCTAAACAAAGGAAGGCCATAAGGACAGTTACTTTCCCACAAAATGGCCAAATGGCCATCCAAAATAAAAATACACAAGTGATACACACAGTAAGTAACTAACAACAACATAAATAAACCGCCACAGAAGAACCACCTTGGAACGGTCAGTGGAAAGAATTCCACTGTGGGGCTTAAATCGATTTTACATGGCCATAATCCTCGCCCTTACCTCTGTCGTGGAATTGTCATTATCACCATTACAGGTCCTTTACAGGTACTATAAATAGCTTTTCGAATTTGTGCTCAAGAAAATAGATCATAAAGATACATTAAAAAATATGAAACCACTTCTTAGCCAAAGCAATAATCAACAAACACAGTAAGCTCTTCCCCCGAAAATAATACACAAAGACACGAAAGCTATAGCTGCAAATTACAGACTAAAACGGCTAGTTATGATTAAAGCAATCATGAATCATGGTTGGAAGCAAGGAGTAACCAAACCCATATGTTTGGAGAGAATAAGTTTTTCTGGGCCAAACTAGCTAGTTTCGGCAAATTAGGCCTCACAAGTGACCCTCAAATATTGTAAAAACTTCAACATTGGAATCTGTGATCCCAAAGGACAAGAAAATATAAACTACACTATGACAAAGGACAACCTGAAACATAAAATGATAATCCAAGTTCATTAAATGTTGAATGTTGAAAACTTTTTCAACTTCTTCTCGCGCCCATCACCAGTTCACAAAGAAGAAAACGTCCCATCAAGAAAACACACCTATATAATATTGACCCCCTTAAACCCCACTTTTATATTGTAAATCTGGGGTTCACAGGGTCAACCTTATTTTTCTTATTTCTGCTCTAAAAATAGATTGTGGGTATTCGTTAAAACAGCTTCGATGAGGCGGTTCTAACGAGTACCCACAATCTATATTTTGAGCAGAACTAAGAAAAATATCACAATTTTTCATCTTAATTTTTTTTCGGTGGTAAATTTTACAATGTAAAATATTCTTTTCTTGTATTCTCTTAATTTTATAGACCTTCTAGAAAGACAGGGATTGTTGTCAAAATTATATAGGCATGGTTTCGTTATGTATTACAAAAAGCACAAAGGGATTCGACACAAATTATGACAACCTTTGATAGCCACCCCCCACCCCCCCCCCCCGTACAATAATACAATGAATCGTTTTGTTGGCACAACGGTTTATGCAATTAGTCGCAATTCGTACACTAGTGTTTTCTCAGGGTTATTTATCACATCACGAAAACATGCCTTTATAATTTTGACCCCCTTGAACCCCTCTTTTATTTAGTAAAACTGTGGTTGCCGAGGGTATACCTTTTTTCCTATTTCTGCTCTAAAATATAGATTGTGGGTACTTGTTATAACCGCCTCGATGAGGCGGTTCTATTGAGCCCCCGTAATCTATGTTTTGAGCAGAAATAAGAAACATATCACAATTTTTTTTTCAAATTTTTTTAATTTTTCGCAAAAAAATTGGCAATGTATCTGAATAGGTGTGTTTTCTTAATGTATTTATCAGACACAATCTCATACTGTGATGGTTTCACATAGTGAAACCGGCAAGCCTGCTTGGAGGCAAACGGAAAGGTTACATCCTGTCATTTTGATAGCTTCATTTATTCAAATATACGTGTATCTTTGATAAACTTTAAAACCGACCAGATTGCTGGTGTCATAATTTTGAGATCTAGTAGTAAAAATGAAACACTGATCTCATATCGACGAATTCTCGGAAGTCACCATTTTGATTCAAAACTTTTTTTTTTCAGGCTTTTCTAGGAAAGACTAATCTTGTGACATGGATGAATGCAAGGTCCTTTTGTCAAAGCTTAGGAGGAGATTTGCCTAGTTTTCATGGTTCATCGAATGATTCTTTCTTGGGTACCCTTCTGCCGTAAGCATCATCTCATTACGAAATCACGCCTATACAAATACATTGTAAACTTTACCATCGAAACATCGATAATTTTAAGATAAAAATTATGATATATTTCTTATTTCTGCTCAAAATATGGATCGTGGCCACTCGTTAGAACCGCCTCGTCGTCGAGGCTGTTCGAACGAGTACCCACAATCTATATTTTAGAGCAGAAATAAGAAAAATAAGTTTACCCCTCTAAACCCAAGTTTTACTATATAAAAGTGGGGATCAAGGGGGTCAAAATTAAATAGGCGTGTTTTCGTGATAAGTACAACAATTGTTTTGGTCAGTTTTGGACGGGTCCTTTAAAATAGCGAAGTCCGGGCTGGCGGGCGGGCGGGCGTCGTCCGAGGTTTACCTTTTGGTTAATCTTTTTTTCAAAGCGATATGTTGGGTACTTTTATTCTACAGTGGAATGCTTTCATGTTAGGGTTGTTGATACATTAGAGGTATCACTTTCATATACACACCATTAATGACACCAAGGACCAAAATTTTGGTGAAAATTGTCATTTTTCGAATAAAATGTTTTCAGTTTTACCTTTTAGTTAACCTTGTTTTCAAGTGCCAGTGCAGTGAATAGAGCTCTGAACTACGGATCACAGGGTTGTGAGTTTGAATCCCGATGAAGGAATGTTCTTTTTTTTGTTCAAGAATGCACATACACAGTTGTTATCCCCTCACACAACGAAATCCTCGGTCCAAAATCGAGGTTACTGGCGATTTTTAGAAAAACTTTGCCATGGCTCTGGCGCCTACACTTGTTGATAGATTTTAATGTAACCTTAAAAATGTTAATTATAATAATGTCTTGAACATGTTTGACTTCTAGGGTCCTGAGCTCAAAGTCCAGGTCACTGTGGATATTTTTAGAAATGTTTTTGTCATCGCTCTAGCGCTTACATTTGTAGATGGGGTTTAATATAACAAATATTGCTTAGGATAATATCTTAAGCAAATTCGAATTTTAAGGTGCATTATTGAGCTATCTGGAAAAAATGCTTCCAAAAATAAAATACATATAACCGGTATTTTTCTTTAAAACAATATTTTATGCAAAAAAGCGAACAATTATGATGACAGGTAAACGAGTTTGAGAGGGATTCCCTAACTAGGTTTCGCACACTTGTTAGATCTATTTTTAGTTCGTGACTAAAATAGAATCCCCATATATGACGTTATGCGACATTCATTTTGGGCCTTGTTTGCTTAGGCCATGCCTGAATCGGAAGAAATATGACGCTGAATACCATGCCATAAGTAACGACACTCAGAGACGATACTGTCGCCATGTATGTGTAAAGTGACAGATTTATTTTTAGAACAGAAATTCCGAACACATGTTCAGAGCTAAGGGTAAACACGAATGAAAACGACCATTTTCACAAAGTTCTGAAGCTGTGTTTGGCTCCAAAAGTGTACACATGACAAAGGAGTATGCATTGAAGATAAAAACAAGAAAAAAATTGAGACCCGGTAGCTCAATAATGCACCTTTAAGGGTTCCGGGCCAAAGGTCAAAGGTAGCTTTGTCTATTTTAAAAAAAACTTCCAATGCGGCTCTTCTGTGGCGATTTATTTATGTTGTTGTTAGTTACTTACTGTGTGTATCACTTGTGTCTTTTGGTTTTGGATGGCCATATGGCCATTTTTGTGGGAAAGTAACTGTCCT
The DNA here is from genome assembly GCA_963580285.1 of Lucinisca nassula. NCBI lineage: Eukaryota > Metazoa > Mollusca > Bivalvia > Lucinida > Lucinidae > Lucinisca > Lucinisca nassula. The sequence goes on along the minus strand of OY757019.1, from coordinate 127,116,670 downwards.
TATGGCCTTCCTTTGTTTAGGTTTCCATTATGGTCTTGTCGCTTAATGTTTGTATTTCTTTCCCTTTGGTGTCTTTTATGGTTGGAGTAAGTTAATTGTATCAATTCCTGATCTTTGTTTTACTTCTACTTTGTCATTGCTCTAGTACTGACATTTGATGATGTATTTTACTTAATGTAACTTCACACGTATATTGCTTATGCTAATATCTTGAGCAAATTGAGTTTTCAGGGTTCTGGGCCCAAGGTCAAGGTCACTGTGGCTATTTTTTAGAAAAAAAAAAAAACATCTTTGCCATTGCCTAAGTGCCTACATTTGTTGATAGATTTTAATGTTACTGCCCACAAATGTTGACTATGATAAAGGTCAAGGTCATTGTTGTTATTTTTAGAAAAAAAAAAAGATTTTTCATCACTGTAGCGCTTACATTTCTGGATGGATTTTAATAAAACTTCACAAAATATTGCTTATGATGATATATTCAGCAAGTTCGACTTTAAGGGTTCGGGCCTACGGTCAAGGTCACTGTGGCTATTTGTAGAAAAAATGTCATTGCTCTAGTGCTGACTTTTGTTGATGGATTTTAATGTAACTTCGCATATATGTTGCTTTTGATTATATCTCGAGCATGTTTTACTTCCAGGATTCTGAGCTCGAGGTCAAGGTCACAGTTGCTATTTTAGAAAATAGTTTGTCATCCCTCTAGCGCTAATATTTAAATTGATTGACTTTTTAGCTCACCGTCACGTAGTGACGAGGTGAACTTTTGGGATCACTTTTTGTCCGTCGTCCGTCGTGCGTGCGTGCGTCCGTCCGTCCGTGCGTAAACAATTTCTTCAAACGACATCTCTTCCTAAACCACTGATCGGATTTTGACCAAACTTCACAGGAATGATCCTTAGGTGGTCCCCTTTCAAAGTTGTTCAAATGGTTCCGGTCCGTTGCACATCTAGGTCACAGGAGCCAAAAATAGATTTTTTTCACCGAAAACTTAAAAATCTTCTTCTCTGAAACCACAAGGCCCAGGTCTTTGATATTTGATATGAAGCTTCTTCATCTAGTGGACCCGAACCAAGATTGTTCAAATTATAGTGCTGGGGCCAAAAATGCCCCCGCCCCAGGGCCCTTTGGTTTTACATGGGCTTATTTTGGGAAAATCTTTAAAAATTTTCTTCTCTGAAACCACAAGGCCCACGTCTTTGCTATTTGGTATGAAGCTTCATCTAGTGGACCCCTACCAAGATTGTTCAAATTATAGTGCTGGGGCCAAAAATGCCCCCGCCCCGGGGCCCTTTACATAGGTTTATACAAGGAAAATCTTTATAAATCTTCTACTCTGAAACCGCAAGGCCCAGGTCTTTGATATTTGGTATGAAGCTTCATCTAGTGGACCCCTACCAAGATTGTTTAAATTATAGTGCTCGGGCCAAAAATGCTCCCGCCCGGGGCCCTTTTGTTTTACATAGGCTTATATAGGGAAAACCTTTAAATATCTTCTTCTCTGAAACCAGGTCTTTGCTATTTTGTATGAAGCTTCATCTAGTGGACCCCTACCAAGATTGTTCAAATTATAGTGCTGGGGCCAAAAATGCCCCCGCCCCGGGGCCCTTTGGTTTTACATTGGCTTATATAGGGAAAATCTTTAAAAAATCTTCTTCTCTGAAACCGCAAGGCCCAGGTCTTTGCTATTTGGTATGAAGCTTCATCTATTGGACCCCTACCAAGATTGTTCGAATTATTATGCCGGGGCCAAAAATGCCCCCGCCCCAGGGCCCTTTTGTTTTACATAGGCTTATATAGTGAAAATCTTTAAAAATCTTCTTCTCTAAAACGGCAAGGCCCAGGTCTTTGATATTTGGTCTGAAGCTTCATCTTGTGGATCTCTACCAAAGCTGTTCAAATTATAGCCCTGGGGCCAAAAATGCCCCCCCCCCCGCACCGGGGCCCTTTGGTTTTACATAGACTTATATAGAGAAAATCTTGAAAAATCTTCTTCTCTGAAACCACAAGGCCTAGGTCTTTGATATTTGGTATGAAGCTTCATCTAGTGGACCTCTACCAAGATTGTTCAAATTATAGCCCAGAGACCAAAACCACCCCCCTTCCTCGTGAGCCCTTTGGTTTTACATAGACTTATATAGAGAAAATCTTTAAAAATCTTCTCCTGTGAAACCACAAGGTCTAGGTCTTTTATATTTGATGTGAAATTTCATCTAGTGGACCTCTATCAAGATTGTTCAAATTTTTGCCCAGGGGCCAAAAATGCCCCCGCTCCGAGACCCTTTGGTTTTACATAGACTTATATAGGGAAATCTTAAAAAATCTTCGTCTCTGAAACTGCAAGGCCCATGTCTTTGATATTTGGTATGGAGCTTCATCTAGTGGATCTCCACAAAGATTATTCAAATAATAGCCCTCGGGCCACAAATGCCCCTGCCAAAGGGCCTTTTTGTCGCGCCTGCTATTAGCATGGCGCGATATAGGCGCCCGGTTTTCCGTCCGTTCGTTCGTCCGTCCGTTCGTCAAGGCGTCAACATTTGCGACTACCCTAGCGTTCACCCTAATGGTCAAGTTTATTTCTCAAGAACTATAAGAGCTTCATTAATGATACTTGGTACAAACTTGTATCTGGGGATGACAACTTACATGCAAGCATCCATATTTGACCTTGACCTACATTTCATGGTTCACTGACTTTGTAAAATATTGCGACCACCCTAGCGTTCACCCTAATGGTCAAGTTTATTTCTCAAGAACTATAAGAGCTTTATTAATGATACTTGGTACAAACTTGTATCTGGGGATGGTAACTTAAATGCAAGCATCCATATTTGACCTTGACCTATATTTCATGGTTCACTGACTTTGTAAAATATTGCGACCACCCTAGCGTTCACACTAATTGTCAAGTTTATTTCTCAAGAACAATAAGAGCTTCATTAATGATATTTGGTGCAAACTTGAATCTGCGGATGGCAACTTAAATGCAAGCATCCATATTTGACCTTGACCTATATTTCATGGTTCACTGACTTTGTAAAATATTGCGACCACCCTAGCGCTGACCCTAATGGTTAAGTTCATTTATCAAGAATTATTAGAGCTTTATGAATGATATTTAGTACAAGCTTGCTTTTGAGAATGGAATCTTTTGTGCAAGCATCTTTGTTGGACCTTGACCTACATAACATGGTTCGATGACTTTTCGCCCCCACAGGCGCGACATAACCTTCGGCGGAATTTTTGTTGTTTTACATAGACTTATATAGAGATAATTTTTGAAAATCTTCTTCTCTGAAGCAGCAAGGCCCAGGTCTTTGATATTTGGTGTGAAGCTTCATCTAGTGGACCTCTATCAAGATTGTTTAAATTATAGCCCTGAGGCCAAAAATGCCCCGCCCCGGGGCCATTTGGTTTTACATAGGCTAATGTAGGGAATATCTTAAAAAAATCTTCTTCTCTGAAACCGCAAGGCCCAGGTCTTTGATATTAGGTGTGTAGCTTTATCTAGTGGACCTTTGCCAAGATTGTTCAAATTATAGCCTTTGTTGATATTTGGTATGAAGCTTCACCTTTTTAGACCTCTCTCAACATTATGCACATTATAGCCCTGGGGTTAATAATGGCCATTGGGGCCCACTTGTTATCCTATGGATCAGGTGAGCGATCCAGGGCCATCATGGCCCTCTTGTGGTTGGGTTTTTAAACAAATCCGTCTTTTAAAATAGCGATGTCCGAGCGGGCCAGTGTCGGGCATATTACGAGGTAGATCTTTCGGTTAACCTATTCTTGAAAGATATATATTATCTTAATTCGTCATTGGATCACTTTCATATATGGACTGTAGTATCATTGGAGGTACCCGTTTCATATACAATCCATTAGTAGCACCAAGGACCAAAGTTTTAGTGAAAATTGCAATTTTTCGAACTAAAGTTTATTTAGAAATTTTCTCTGTACAACCTCCAACATTTCCCTTTCAAGGTTGGTTGTGCAGTGTATAGAGTGCAATAACTCTAAACCAGATGGTCGTGGGTTCAAATCCTTGGAAAGGATTTTATCTTTGATTTTTTTCCTTTCTAAACAAAGCATAAACAGTACGTAATACTAGTTTGTAGATTTTTTTTTTGTTTTCAAATACTAATTTCGTTTCTTTTTATGCAAATGCTTGAAAACATGATTTACTCTAACTTCATTTGCTGTTAGAACTACTTGCTGGTACTCTTATCACTGCTGCAGTCTGTTTAGCTCTTTCACATAAGAATATGGCTTTTAGTGGCAAAAGCGTCAAAACTGGAATTGGATTCCTTTCAAATAAAACACTTTAAAAGAGATTTCTTGTTCAGTGTTTCTTAGGGATAGTATCTGTTTCTCTTTTAATTTCTGCGGTCTTTTGGGCTTTTTTTCACATGAGAGTCTTATATGGGTGTGAGGGGTGGATGGAAAAAATCCGTCGCGAGAGTCACTATCCGGCATCACGAGGCTTGCCGACTGATGCCGGATAGTGATCCCGGGGGACGGATTTTTCTACCCACTTCTCACACCCATATAGGATCCTTTTTCTTGCATATCTTCCATTTCTTAGCGCGGATTTTAATGCTGCAGTCACTGCGGTTACCGACGTCTGCCATATAGTGATGACACTGCAGGAATCTGCAGTGACGTCACGTAACGTGCTGTGACGTCAACCTTAACGACGGCGCATACGAGGTCGTATTTAACCAGTGCATTTATCAAAAACGCAAGAATATTCGATTCTGGTTAAGAACACCAGGGTTAGTACACAATTTTTATCCCAAGCTTAAACTATGGATTTCCTTATCTGGTGTACAAGAACAACCCATCCATAATGCCATTAGGCATTTTTACTGTTTTTTATTTTAAACCGTTTGCATGGGTACCTGTGCCGGTTTACAGGGTTCAAAATGTTAACCATTACGAAACACGCCTATACAAATACATTGTAAACTTAACCGCCGAAAACACGAACATTTTCAGTTGACAAACTGCTTTTATTTTCTTATCTCTGCTCAAAAGTAGAAATATGTAAAAACAATAGTGTTACCCCTGTTAACCCCGGTTTTACTATTTAAAAGAGGGGCTCAAGGGGACGAGAATTATGTAGGCGTGTTTTCGTGATGTCATACAGATTTGCTCCATTTCGATAACACACGCGTGCTATAGAACGTCTTTCCCATCTTTATAAACTAGTATTTTCCAAGAAAAACGTTTGATATCTTTGCCCTTCATCGCTGGGCGAAAAAGTGCTTATAGTACAAACTTTAAAAGTTGAAAAATATTTACACGCTGTTTTTCTACAAAGATCGGAAAAACGTTTACGTCACCAACATTGTTTAGACTGACGTCGCTTGACGTCACTGTAAATCACGCGACCCGATGCGTTGACGCAAGTATGAACTACATTGTTTTCTATAGGTTTACATTGGACTTTACATTAAAAATGTAAAAAATAGGGTTTTACTCGCACCACTTTGCCTGGGTATGCCTAGTACCCATGTGCTGACAGTTTCAGCTCTGCGTGGAAGCACCATGCAGTCAAATGTATTTCTCTAAGCCCCAATGGGCGGGGCCCATATTGTGTAGGTTAAGATAGATCTTAATTGAACGGACTTGTTAACATGGGACCAGTTGATCAAAACTAACAATATCGTTAAAGCTTTGATAATTGAATTTAGAAAATATGCTTATTTTTTGTCCTGAAAATAAATGGAGAGGATCCTATGTAAAATAGAAGTGAAAACAATGATCAGGAATCGATACAATCAACCCACAGCTCACATTAGGGACACCAAAGGGAAAGAAGCACAAACGTGAAACAACAGACCTAATGGAAACATCAACAGCGGAAAGCCAAAAAGACAGTTACTTTCCCACAAAATGGCAAATAGGCTAGCCAAAATAAAATAATATAAGCATCACAAACACCCAAAGACAAACCATATAAAAATTAACCGCGACAGAAGAGCCGCATTGGAACGGTCAGTGGAAACGAATTCCACTGGGGGGCTTAAATCGATTTGACGTGGCCACAATCCTCGCCCTTACTTCCGTCGCGATTTAGACAAATGATTTGTTCAGTCCGCATGAAGGCCTCCTAACTCATAAGTGCAACATCTCGATGAACACAAATAATCGAACAACCACAGAGATGAAACAACGGTGAGGACTCAACAGCAAGAAAAAAAGCTGCTCACAGTTTTGTCAGCAAAAGTGCCACTGTATGAGATCTTGTCCTTACAAAAACAATTTCAAGCGAGTTGGTCACTAGCGAGTTTGTTAAGGTCACGATGCTTTGAACATTTGGGACCAGTTGGTGTTAGGCGAGTGCCGAGTTCAGTGAGATTCAGAGACACGAAATAGATATTATCTGAAGAAAACAAATACTGAATAAATGTCTCTATAGGTTAGAAAAAAAACAGTCTCGTAAATAGAAAAGCAATCGATAAAATAAACCTACACCTCCCCATCAGAGACACCGACGGGAAAGAAACACACACATGAAATAACTAGACCCTAATGGAAACATCAATAGCGAAAAGCCAAAAGGACAGTTACTTTCCAACAAAATAGCCAATTGGCTATCCAAAACAAAAGGATATACGCAATACGCACAATAAAAAAAGAACTATAAAAAAATAAACCGGAACAGAAGAACCGCCTTGGATTGGCCAGTGAAAGGTATTAGACTGTGTGACGGGGTGAGGCTTAAATCGATTTTACGTGGCCGCAGTTCTCACCCTTAATTCGTTTGTCTCTTGAAATTAATATTTTGTTTTCTTATTATATTACAGACAAGCACATGTCAATGTATGGATTGGATTAAATGATAGAGACACAGAAGCAGGTTTGTACCATAACGATAACACACCTGTGCGATATAGTGCCTTTTTCACATCTTCAAAATGGCTACCTTTCTGATGAAAATCCGTGATATTTTTCTTATTTGTTCTGTAATCATAGGTTGTGGGTGCTAGTTAGAACCGCCTCATTGAGGCAGTTCTAAAGAGTACCCACAACCTATGTATTGGAGCAGTAACAAGAAAAATAAAGAATACCCCATAACCCCAGTGTTCTTTATATAAAGTGGTGTTTAAGGGGGTGTTCACTTCACGGACTTGTTCACTTGATGATTAAAATCACACACTCATTCGACAACTTTCGTTTTGTCGTGGGTTCGAAACTAACTTTGTTTATTTAAAAAACTGTGATATTTGTATTTTTCTGCTGCAAATAACGAGTACCTGAATTTCTTTAATTTGAATTAGAGTTTATGGCTCTTTAATGGTTATTTAACTTATTTCGAGCTAATCATTTATCAGAAATGGGCAAAAACTGAGTAAATATGAGAAAAACGGTATACCCTTGAACATCTCGTGTGTGTTACTTTTACATAAATATGGACATGCTTACTTGACATAATCAAACATTATTTTTTAATTATTTTTATTATAAACATTTACATACATAAATGATCTTACACGAGTGATCATTTATAAGAAAATTATGAAATGAGCCTACAGTGAGTTTCCTAAATTTGATACGAGGACTGTTCAAATATCAATGCAAGTAGAACGTTTTCTCATGCACTAATGCGAAAATCACCTGGAAATAAATATCGCAGCGTAGAAAAACATTTTACCTATACATTGATACCAAACCTGTTAAAATCCGCCCACTTTAGCCATGTATATCGTTCGATAAACACTGTCTACTCTTGTATACTTATACAAAACATGGCTGGAAGAAGGTCAGAGTACGCCGTTGAAATACGGTCCTATATTAAGAATCGTTGTATTCTTGGTATACGGTGCAAAGACATTTTTTGATGAAATATGTTCGGTTTATGGGCATAATGAAATGTTTTTCCGACAGTTTTTCGTTGGTGTAAGAAATTCAGCTGTTGGCTAGGCTCAACAGAAGATGCACCACATGATCGTCGGCCGAAAAGAGCAACATCTGTCAAGATGGTTGCTAGAGTGAAAGAAATAGTTGCTACCGATGCACGATACACCACTAGGCAAATAGCTAGTATGGTTGGCATCTCATTAGGTGCAGCTGATACAATTCTGAAACGGGATTTGAAAATGAGAAAGATCTGTGCTAGATGGATTTCCTATCTGTTGACAGATGAGCAGCAAAAAGACACGCGTTCAGTGCGCCAAGAAGTTGCTTAAAAAATTTCCAAATTATAATGCACGGTCTTTCGCTAATGCCGTCATAGGTGACGAGACATGGGTTCACTTTTTTGAGCCAAAACGAAAGATTCAGAACAAAATGTGGGCAACAAAGTATTGCAAAAGACTATACATTGCAAAGCGGACCATGAGCGTCAAGAAGGTAATGTATGCCATATTCTTTTCAAATCAGGGCCCTGCTATTCAGGTTGCTGTGCCTAAAGGCAAATCTGTAAATGCGAAGTTTAACAAGAATAAAGTTCTTCGGAAATTGAAGAAATATTTCAAAGAACGAAGACCCGCAACTGGTTTGGCCAATGTCAGATTGCTACATGACAATGCGTCATCGCACAAGGCGTTCATTGTGCAAGACTATCTGAAGCAGGAAAAGGTTGTTGAACTCCCTCACCCTCCCCCCACCCTCGTATTCCCCTGACCTTGCCCCGTGTGACTTTGTTTTTTGTTCCCGCGGCTGAAAAAATACCTTTCTGGTCGAAAATTTGTACAGCGAAAACATCTCGGTTCTGCAATATTCCAGTGCCTTCATAGTATACCTCGAAAAGACTACCAATGATTGGATCAGAAGACTGGAAGTTTGTATATCTGTTAAACGGGAATACTTTGAGGGGACAAAATAAATTTTTCATCGAAATCTATCACGGAATCATTTTTATGTGCTTAGTTGCATTCATATTTGAACAGTCCTCGTATGAAATAATCATGAGTGTAATGCTCCGCTTATCAGAAAACTATTTTCAATGGAAATTTATCGCCGACGTTCAAAAGAAAACATAGGGTTGTCACGGACGACTTTAGAGAGATCTAATTCAAGGTAATGTTGGTTGGTACCTGATGCTCTGTCTCTGGTCGGGCCCATCGGAGTCTAACTGTTGGTTTTCTTTTGCTCCAGCATTTCAGTGGTTTCTTGCTGTCGAGTCCTCACCATTGTCTCACCTTTGTGGTTCTTTGATTATTTGTGTTCACGGAGATGTTGCACTGATGAGTTAGGAGGCCTTCATGCGGACTGAACAAATTATTTGCCTAAATCGCGACGGAAGTAAGGGCGAGGATTGTGGCCACGTAAAATCGATTTAAGCCCCCCAGTGGAAATCTTTCCACTGACCGTTCCAAGGCGGTTCTTCTGTGGCGATTTATTTATGTTGTTGTTTGTTACTTACTGTGTATCACTTGTGTCTATTTGTTTTGGATGGCCATATGGCCATTTTGTGGGAAAGTAACTGTCCTTATGGCCTTCCTTTGTTTAGGTTTCCATTATGGTCTGGTCGCTCAATGTTTGTGTTTCTTTCCCTTTGGTGTCTTTGATGGGAGTAAGTTAATTGTATCGATTCCTGATCTTTGTTTTGCTTCTACTTTTTATGACGCTTCGCTGTATTAACCATATTTCTTACATGTTTTTCAATGAATGAGATAAATTACACAGTGACATCTAAAGCGATAACATCACTGTTTCCACCAGTGAAAATACGACTTTATGTTTCACTGTTTGTGAATTCTGTGTATCCTAAAAATAGCATACATTTTGTGTGTGAAAATTCAGTTAGCTAAACCTTATTAATGTGTGACAGAAATTACATCACTGGCGTTTGCACGTCATTCCGACGTTGATGAGGTCACTTTTCGCACATGCGCAACGTAAAATATGCACGCGACGCCAGACAAACTTAACAACTGTGAACATTATTTAAATGCAAATTTTAAGTGAACCATTTGATAAAGTTACATTTCAAGCTGTTTTCCATGTGCAAACTATAGTTCATCGAACAATATACCAAGTTACCACACTGAACACCTCTGAACCTACGCAAAATCGCCTGGTAAAAGTACGTTCTCTGTGATGATGACTGACGCTTAGGCATTGCGTTCAAATTACAATTAAAAGCAATAAAGCAACAGAAAATTTGTTTTTTTGGCAGTGTAAATACTGTGAAAAATACTTTTTTGGGTGTTAAGAGAAAGTTCGATTTTTATTTCACCGAATGAACAACGAAAGAAGTATTTTCACTCGCAGTGAAATAAAAATCGATCTTGCACTGAAAAAATAAATAAATATCCTTTATGTCATTACACATGTGTTAGTATCAGTCTATGACGACGTTATCCACTACATAACGACGCCGTTATATGATAAATGTCAATTTTTAATGCAATTAAATCTTCATGTTCTTCGAGAAATTAGTGATTCCTTCCATATATGTGCCGCATGCCACAGGTGCTCATCACTTAAGGTCGTTGGACGTGTTACAAAAAATACACTGACTAGGTCTGTCTGTTGTGAAAATTAAATCACTAATTTTGGCAGTTGCTGTGATATGCTATTGATATCTATTCCCAGAGAATTTGTAGGAACAACCAATGCATTTACTATGTACCAGAGAGGGCTAAACTAGAGAATAGGGTCCGTTAGGCTTCATTTCTGCATAAACGGTTGTGGATTAAACTTTTAACAAATCTTTATAGTAAATTGCAATAAAGTAGGGCTGGTTGATATGTTATGAGCCTCCAGTTGAAGTATTCGAATTTTGTCGGACATATTGTATTACTTTTCAATATAATCCCCTCCAGTATCTTTACACTTTTGCCAGCGGTGTTTAAGTGCCTCAAATCAACTTTATATAACCTTTTTCTTGGATGTTCAGAAATTGTTGAAACGGTACCGTCTGAAATGTGTAATGTATTGGCTATTCCTTCCACCTTAATTCGCCTATAACACTACAGCGGATCCCGTAATTTGTTACACATTTCTTCATCGGTGGCATCTGATGGGCGTCCAGACCTACTTTCCTCTTCTAAGTTCTACCGCGTTTGAATTCCCCAACTCAGAATCGATCTTGTGCATACAATGGTGTTGAAGACCTATAAACATGGGTCAACTCGCTATGTTTTTCCTGTCCTGTTTCCCCTTTCAAATACAAAAATACCGAATTACATCACGGTACTCAACTTTTGACGAAAAGCTTCTTTTGCATCGCTAGCCATGTTTGGCGTTCAATATCTCATGAGTGAACAACACGATAAGGGTGCAAGTTTGCCCTCATACCTCAAACATGTATTCTAACACAGCGCGCCTATATAGGCAATGCAAAATAACTATGTTTTATTCTGCAACAAATCACAGCTTGGAAGAGCGTGACGTGTGACGTCATTAAAAACTGCAAATTTATGACGTCACTAGTCGATTAACTTGACGTTAGACGGTGTAACGTCATTTTCTCGCATCGAAAACGTTAGAAAAGGATATAAATGCATGTGTTTCAGTCGATAATTTTAGCGGGATTTCTTCTAACAATGGCGAAAAGTTGTGAGATTTTGAAGGAAACAACAACATTATTGCCGATTTTCAGCGTGTTAGAATCGAAATAGATCAGCTCTAGCCAATGATTTGTTGGGTAATAAATCACAGTTTGTCGGTCAGTTGTAAGTAGACAAATCACGCGCGCTACGCGCTCGTGATTTGGTCTACTTTACAACTGACCTCCAAGCTGTGATTTATTACTCAACAAATCACAGTTAGAGCTGATCTATTTCTTAAATGATTTGACGTGACCACTATCCTCGCCCTTGGTTCAGTAGTTGTTTAGACAAATAATTTATTCAGTCCTCATGGGGGATTTCTTACCCATCTCCGAAACAAAACATCAAACGAATACAGAGATGAAACAACGATAATGTCGAACCAGAAGAAAACCAGCAGTTAGAATCCAGTGGGCCGGACAAAAAATAGAGCATCAGCCACCAACCGACATTACTTCAAGTAAGTCTTTAATTTGGAGCTGTCATGGAATTTGAGACCCGACCCGCCGGCGGGCAAAGTTTATGAAACGTACCAATGGCTAGTTACATAAATTCGACGTATGATATCTTCGGTTCATTCGAAAAACACGCCTTAAATACACTGACAATTTTATCATCCAAAAAAAAAAAAAAAAAAAAAAATGAAATGAAATTTTTTGGATAAAATATTTTATTATTTTTTCGTATTTCTTCTCAAAGCATAGATTCTGGGCTCTCGTTAGAACCCCCTCGTGGTGGCGGTTCCTACGACTACCTACAATATATGTTTATGAACAGAAATAAGAAAGAAAATTTATACCTTGTAAACCCCAGTTTTACTGTATAAAAATTGGATTTTTCTTCCCGTTCATATCATTAGATAATGCACTTGCATGTTCCTTGCGATGTCGTTTGTCTACTCGGCGTAAGAAGCAAATAAAGATTATGATACCAGCAGCGATCATCACAGTTATTGTATAGGCATGTTTTCGTGATGTTGTTCGAACTGTGTCTATGTGACTTGACCGTAAACATATACATGTGTTAGAAATATATGTCACATGCTTTGATGATACCCACTGGTGCTTATTTATCTTCTTTTGATCGACCAGGTTATAAATGGAGTGATGGCACTGCTGTAGATTACACAAACTGGATGCCTGATGAGCCCAACAACTATAAGGGAAGTGAAGATTGCGTAACTTACTATTCAGATGACAGACAGTGGAATGATTACAGCTGCTATGGTACACAGAATTTCATTTGTGCGATCCCAAGAGGTAAGCATAATGTTTATTGTTCATGAATCATGTTAACATCACGAAAACACGCATATATAATGTTGACCCACTTAAACCCCACTTTTATTTAGTAAAATTGAGGTTGACAGGCGTATACATTATTTTTCTTATTTCTGCTAAAACATAGATTGTGGGTACTCGTTAGAACCGCCTCACCGAGGCGTTTCTAACGAACTGCCACAATCTTTGTGTGGAGCAGAAATATAAAAAACTTCGAATTTTTATCAAAATGGTTCATTTTTTGGCGATAAAATTTTCCAATATATATTTGAATAGGCGTGTTTTCGTAATGATAAGTCCATGCAATCAACATTTAAGTAAAATAAGAAAATATCACAAAGTTTGATATTGAAAATTATGGAAGGGGACATTATAGCACACGGGTGTTCCATCTTATTAATGAATTGATACATCTTTAGATGAGGCAGTTCTTTAAATATCTTGCTTCTTTTATCATTAGGGTTGTACAGTTTAAGAAATCTTAGGAGCAGATCATTTCCCATTACGAAAACTCGCCTATACAAATACATTGTAAATTCTACCACCGAAAAATGATAAATTTTCAGGTGAAAAAATTCGATATTTTTCTTATTTCTGTTCAAAACATAGATTGTGGATACTCGTTAGAACCGAGGCGGTTCTAACGAGTACCCACACTCTATGTTTTTGAGCAGAAATAAGAAAAATAATGTATACCCCTGCAAACCACAGTTTTACTATATAAAAGTGGGGTTTTAGGGGGTCAAATTTATATAGGCGTGTTTTCGTAATGTTAAAGGGTTGACCCTTCTTTCAATGGGTCTGGTTTATAAGAAAACTAATAGTAGATCTCGAAAAAAGTATTCTTAAAATGGTTGAAAAAAATACAAAGTGTATCCATCCCGCTAAGCAAAGTGTACCTTGTTGTATAAAAGTAGTGGACAGTGGTACATCGATCACTGAAACACGTTTGATTCGTTTATCATTGCTTATTCAAACTCGTACTTGGGTCCCCAGAGAATTCCTCCAATAGCTTAAGATATCCATTAGGATATTAAGAATAATTTAGGGAGGTTTTCAGATTTTGTCCTGATAATGGATGTTGTGTATAATCATTAGAATCGCCACGTACCACTGGAACAGTGGAGAAGGGTAGAGATTTTTGGTCTGGGGTTGAAGGCCCCCCATTAGTCTCTAATTATTTAAAATCATCACGAAAACACGCCTGTATAATTTTGACCCCTACGAACCCCACTTTTATATAGTAAAACTTGGGTTTGTAGGGGTAAACCTTCTTTTTCTTTTTTCTGCTCTTAAATATAGATTATGGGTACTCGTTAGAACCGCCTCATCGAGGCAGTTCTAACGAGTACCCACAATCTATATTTTGAGCAGAAATAAGAAAAAATATCACAATTTTTCATCTTAAAATTTTTGGATTTCCGGCGGTAAAGATTAAACTGTATTTGTATAAGTGTGTTTTCGTAATGTGAACCGGAGTTGAAGCCTCCAGTAGATTTAACTTATGCATAAAACTGCAAGGAAATGAATGGCCATGGTTTAAAGTTCGTAAATTCTGGAGTTGAATCATCCAGTAGTTTGCAAATAAGTACAAGACTACATTGAGATGAAGGAGAAGGGTAGATATTTTGAAAACTTGAGATAAAGCTCCCCGGCCTCCAGTAGTTTGCAATTATGTATAAAAAATAGAAGTGGCCAGGAATCGATACAGTTTTCTCAAGGGGAAAGAACCACCAACATAATATAACTTCGCCATAATACATAATAATAAATAGAAATTAAGGCAATAATCAGGAATCGATGCAATTAAACTACGCCTCCTATCAGAGACACCAAAGGGAAAGAAACACAGACATGAAATAACTGGACCTTAATGGAAACATAAATAGCATATCCGAGATTATAAAAACCAAAGGAAAACAGGGATGAAACAACGATGAGGACTCGACAACAAAAATTAACTGAAATGCTGGAGCAAAAGTAAAACAAGCATTGAACTCCGTTGGGTCCGACAAAGGACAGATCTTCAGGCAACAACAGACAATACTTGAAACGTTTAAGTAGGCCTAGGCCGAAGCCGTCATAGTCTAAGGCCCGCACCGTCGGCGTGCAATTAAAGAGAAAAGCGGAGTTATGAACCATGATTTGATTGGCCGACCGGGGTATAACTGTTGGTTCCAGGTATTTCATGCTGTCGAATCCTCATCGTTGTTTCATCTATGACGACGATTGATTTTTATGTTCTCAGAGATGTTGCACTGATGAGTTAGAAATCCTTCACGCGACTGATTTTTTCACCTAAATCACAACATAACCAGCACAACGATTTAAGTTCCCCTCCAACCCCTGCCCCAGTAAAAACTTTTTACTGGCAAACCAAGGCGGTCCTTCTGCCGTGGTTCAAAGGATAATAAACAAAAGTGAAGGCAATTTTCAGGAATTGACACAATTAACCCACAGCTCCCACAGACATCAAAGGGAAAGAAAGACAAACATGAAATGACGATACCATTGTGGAAAAATCAATAGCGGGAAGCAAAAAGGACAATGGCCAATTGGCTATCCAAAACAAAACGAAGTATGCGATACACATGCTCGCCCTTACGTTAGACAAATAGTTTGTTCAGTCCACACGAAGGCTTCTGACTCATCAGTGCATCATTTCCGAGAACACAAAAATCAAACAACCACAGAGATGAAACAACAGTGAGGACTCGACAGCAAGAAACCACTGAAATGCTGGAGCAAAAGAAACCATCCAGCTAGACTCTCTTGGGCCCAACCTGAGGTATACCCTTTTCTAGAGCACATTTATTATTGTTATAGTTCGTGTTTGCATGTAAATATTGCTAATATATATTTTATTTTGGACAGCCGTTTGGCCGTTTTGTTGGAAAGTTACTGTCCTTTCGGTTTTCCGCTTTTGACGTTTTTATTATAGTGAAGTTATTTTATGTGTGTGTTGCTTTCCCTTTTGTGTCTTGGATGGGAGGTATGGGGTAATGTTATCGATTCCTAAGCTCTATTTAGTATTTACCATGCCTGTCGTATAACATTTATGTTGTACCAAATGGTTTTGTATCGAAAAGTCATTTTACAAAATTGGGTACTGAAATCATTGCAAGCATAGGTTTTCTGAATTTATATACTAAGTCATCATAAAATTCAAGTTCCGATAGGCTTAGTTGCAGAATAGATACGAGTCCAACGTTGAATTATGATGACAGCTAGAAAACATTGAAAAGGCTTTGCGACATATATGTTAATACTGCATTCGAATAGGGTTGAAATTTTGTAAACTTCAGTTAACGCATCCAGTGTTATTTAATTATGTATGCGCTCATACCTTTGCCTTAAAGCAAACCACTTATGTCTTCTCGGCCCACAGAAATCCTACTGAGGGCATTTTTTTGCTTCACCATTTCAGTTCATTCATGCTGTCGAGTTTCCAACTTTGTTTCATCTCTAGAACGTGGAATCGAATTAAGGCCCAATTAATGTTTTTACTGACAGTTTAAGGTCGGCGCTTGTGTTGTGTTTATACAATCGTAAATGAATGCCATTACATGTATGTCACGATACGGGTCGGTATTTTTTTAATTTTGGATAGTTGTTTGGCCATTCTTGGCGATGGGGATGGGGGAAGGATAATCTTGGCTGTCAAGATTATATGTTGATATCAATTCTGTTTATTGGTTTATATTTCGCAATTAATTCGATTTGCTAGAGTGTGTAGTCATGTAACTGACTTCAACACTCGTAATAAATTATTAACGGCTAAACTCCTTAATCAGGGTTATCGGTACCATAAACTACGCAAAGCCTTTTCAAAATTTTATAGACGCCATTCTGATTTAATTTCAAAATTCGATATTGGACTTAAATCTCTTCTGCAACAAGGTCTATCGGAACCCGAATTTTATGGTGACTTAGTATATAAATTCAGAAAAATATATAACCGAAATGACTTCAGCACCCAATTTCGTAAAATCATTCTTCGATATAAAAAGATTGGGTACAACATGGATATTATACGACAGACTGCATGCATTGTAGTTAACCCAATCACGGTTGGCAACTTTGCTTTCCTCTTTAATTGCACGCCGGTGGGTCAGGCCTCAGATTCTTATTGAAAATTAGAGAGATAATGTTGGTTGGTGCCTGATGCTCTGTCCCTGGTCGGGCTCATCGGAGTCTAACTGTTGGTTTTCTTTTGCTCCAGCATTTCAGTGGTTTCTTGCTGTCGAGTCCTCACCGTTGTCTCACCTCTGTGGTTCTTTGATTTTTGTGTTCACGGAGATGTTGCACTGATGAGTTAGGAGGCCTTCATGCGGACTGAACAAAGTATTTGTCTAAATCGCGACGGAAGTAAGGGCGAGGATTGTGGCCACGTAAAATCGATTTAAGCCCCCCAGTTGAAATCTTCCACTGACCGTTCCAAGGCGGCTCTTCTGTGGCGATTTATTTATGTTGTTGTTTGTTACTTACTGTGTGTATCACTTGTGTCTTTTAATTTTGGATGGCCATATGGCCAGTTTGTGGGAAAGTAACTGTCCTTATGGCCTTCCTTTGTTTAGGTTTCCATTATGGTCTGGTCGCTTAATGTTTGTATTTCTTTCCCTTTGGTGTCTTTTATGGGTGGAGTAAGTTAATTGTATCAATTCCTGATCTTTGTTTTACTTCTACTTTTTTCCCTGTGTATCCTATACGGAATGGGCTATTTAATTGTATCGATTCCTGATCATTGCCTTCTTTTTTAAGTAGAGTGTTTATCAATCGACACAATGTTACTAAATCACAAGCTCTCTATCAGTGCTTGAGTTCACGTGTCTATCACTGATATGAAGAAACCCAGGTAACGGTTATTTATAGAAAATGGATGAGTCAATTTTATCGTTTTGAGGTCAGCGTGTTGTGTTATATGGTCATATCTGTTATAATAGGATCTGGATTAGCATCATGGATTGGGCTTAGGCAAACAGTGTAGACTCAAGTCTGACGCGGCATTCTGCGGCGTCAGACCAAAATATACACTGTTTGCTAACAGTACACGAATTTAAGGGTCAGACGCAACAAAACGTTGCTTATGGTCATGGTCTACACGCGCTGGCTAAAAACTGATTTTGATGCCCCCGCCATTCCAAGAATGGTGGAAAGGGCATATAGTGTTGCCCCTGTCCCTCCGTCTGTCCGTCCTCCGTCCGTGCGTCCGAAACTTAAACGCGATCAATAACTTCCTTATTTCTCGATGGATTTTAAAATTATTTCTTGATGGATTTTGAAATAACTTTGAAGAAATTTTACCCATCATGAGACGATGTGTCACAAGCAAACCCAGATCCATACCTCCAAGGTCAAAGTCATACTTAGAGGTCAAATGTAAAAAAAATTGTCTGAAACTTAAGCGCAGACAATAACTCTCTTATCTCTGGATGGATTTTGAAATTATGTGGCAGAAATGTTGGCCATCATGAGACAATCTGCCTCACACAAAACCAAGGTCCTTACCTCCAAGGTCAAGGTCATACTTAGAGGTCAAATGTGAAACAAGTGTCCAAAACTTAAACACGGTCAATAACTTACTATGGATGAATACGAACATAGGCATATTTTCAGGCGGGGGCATCCGTGTCCTATGGACGCATTTCTAGTTAATATCTAAAACGAAACGGTTTAAGTCTCAGTCCAGGAATGTTTTGCAGCATACACTCAGAGACACTCGACCAACCAGTACTCTAAGTGCTTTGATTTATTATATTAACTGGGTTTGGTTTCTGATCCACATACTGTCCCACTCCGTGACAGGTCCTTTAATTGAATACCCCTTTCGAAACCCACTCTGTACAACGGAACGTGCGGTTTATAGGGGTTCCTTGGTTTTCCCAAACATCGATTGTTTGTACCAACAAGCACTGTGTGTGTGAATTCGGGTTTAACGTCGCTTTCAACAATCTTTCAGTCATATCACGACGGTGTCTGGTTGCGACAGGGAGCTCAATGCTCACTTTTATAGTGCTGCCTCACTGAAGTATCATGTCCCAGACACATTACATTATACAACACCCAGTCACATTATCCTGACACTGGATCGACCAGTCCTAGCTCTACCCCGTAAATCTGAGTGCCAAGCAAAGAGCAGCTAGTACCATTTTTAACGACTTTGGTATGTCGCGGCCCGGGATCGAACCCGTGACCTCTCGTTCCCCAGAGCGGACACTCTACCAACTGAGCTATCGGGGCCGGTACCAACAAGCACTACAACCAATGTTTGAAGCAGAAATAAGAAAATGTATGTATCCAAAAAATCAGCAAAATGATGGTTACAGTTTTAGACGCACTATATTAATCGGGTGTATTAATGAAAAATAAATGAACAAGTTTGACTTTTGAAGCAAAGAATACATATTAGAATGAAAATCGGAAACTTGGTTTTATTGAGTTTCTTCATAAATAACAGTTGTCTGCAATGCTGAATACGCCCCTAGCATCGGTTTCAGTGGTACTCGGTTTTCAAATTACTCGCAATGGACTGGATGTATCCAAAGACAATAGAAATATATTCTGCACTATTGTGAAGTACGGGGAGATGTTTTATGGTCGCCACACGGAACTAAACACCAGCTGCAGTGCCGTAAAATAAATAAAAAAATTGACTTTGTAAGCAAAATAGAAGGGAAAGCAACGATAAGGAATCGATAAAATTAGAACGAAAACCGGAAACTCGGTTTTATTGAGTTTTCAAAAACAGCACTGTTGTCTTTAAGACTGAATACGTCCCTAGCATCGACGCCACGTTTTAGCGTGTGTCTTCTAGTAACTGAGACTTTCTGACATCACAAAAACACGCCTATATAATTTGGACCCTCCTTTAACCCCACTTTTGTATAGTAAAACTGGGGTTTCCGGGGGTATACCTTATTTTTCTTATTTCTGTCTTATTTCTGCTCTAAAATATAGATTGTGGGTACTCGTTAGAACCGCCTCAATAAGGCGGTTCTAACGAATGCCCATAATCTATATTTTAACAGAAATAAGGAAAATATCGCAATTTTTCATCTTAAAATTTTCATTTTTTCGGCGATAAAGGCTGTAATGTATTTGTATAGGCATGTTTGCGTAATGTATTCTTTTCGTTTGGTTTTCCTTGAATCCCACCCGTTTACCTTTTAAAATGGAAAGCAAAAACATTGGAATGTTCTTTATCTTTATTTGTCACAAAATTTCTTATAAACAAATAAATCAATAAATAAATAAATAACACTTTCCCTACATTTTCGGGTGTGTTATGTTGTAGTTACCTTTTTTTTCCATTCC
Organism: Lucinisca nassula; assembly: GCA_963580285.1. Classification (NCBI taxonomy): domain Eukaryota; kingdom Metazoa; phylum Mollusca; class Bivalvia; order Lucinida; family Lucinidae; genus Lucinisca; species Lucinisca nassula. The sequence goes on along the minus strand of OY757019.1, from coordinate 127,096,569 downwards.
TTTATTTTTGTTCGTAGAAAATGTAATTTGTTTTTTCCAGGTGCGACTTTGCCAGTGACGACAGCCATACCACAACCCTCAAAATGTATGTCAATTAATACTGAATTAGAGGATAACTGTATTAAAAATTGTCATTTTGGGAGGGAATTCGGTCGTTTTACGGGCGGAAATTTCGTTTTACGGCGAACGGATTATGCGACCATAAAACCGACGATTTACCTTCCCAAATGACAATTTCAACACAATTATCCCCATTCTAATGTACTTATTTAGTTGTTTTGTTAATATTGTACTATTTTGCTCAAAGCGGCAAGCGCTTTAAGCTGCGCAAAACCAAAGGCTTTCCAATGACAAGAGACATTACATCACGACGTCGGGTTTCCGAAAGTATATCACAGGATATACAGTCGCAAATATCTGACGTTATCCGATCAAACTTCGCGTTTCATACGTAAGTGTACATTTAGGCCGAAACGAGGGAGAAGAAGATTTTGAACATGTGTGCTCAGCGAAGACAAATATATAAGCATTGCGAAAATACGCCTATTCAAATATACTGAAATTTTTACTGCCACCAAAACGAAAATTTAGGGGTGAAAATGTTTTGCTATTTCGCATATTTCTGAGAAGCCTCCGGGGTGTTGTGGTTATGCTACTCGCCTTGTAAACCAGGAACCGCAGGATCGATCCCGGGCTTCTCCAGGTTTTCGAATTTTTAAACCGAGGTTCCGTCTCCGTATGACCTCTGTTGGTGAGACGTTAAACCCAAACACTCACTCACTCGCATATTTCTGCTCAAAACATAGATTGTGGGAACTCGTCAGAACCTGTATTGTTCTTATACTGTTGTCGCCAGTGGAATTAAAATTGATATTCAGAGCACGGTTGCTCAGATTATGACCTTTGGTTGACCTTGACCACTTTAATGTCAAGGTTATATTTGGTCACTCGGGCGTTTCTAATGGAAAAAAGGATGGCATCGGCATTACATTTTACAGTCAGGTAAATGGAAGCCGATAATTATGTCCAAGATGGCTACAATGCCCATATATGGTAAAGATGACTGGAAACCAGGCCTGAAATCAAGAGTGGTTTGTTGAAAAACATCGTTGTCAGGGTCCGGGTAAGTTTTTCACACTTGTCCTCTGGGAATCCGGGTCGTTTCGCCCGAGGGTCGTTTCGCCGGGTCGTTTTGCCCTAAGTCGTTTCGTACTGATTTCGGGCTGGGTCGTTTCGTCTCTTATCCGGCGAGTCATTTCGCCCGTGTGTCGTTTCGCCCGTCGGTCGTTTTGCCGCCTTATATTTGTAAGGGAGTGATAAACGGAATGGATGAGAACATGGACAGACGGATGAATGGATGAATGAATGGAGTTGTGCGTTGGTAGGTGAACGGACGAGTTTACGGAGCTAGACAAGTGAAAAAAATGAATGAATGATAATATGGATTGTGTGCAGGGGTAGATGGACAAACGGACAAACTGATGAATGAATGAATGAACGAATGAATGAAGTGATGCCTCCTTTTTGGCTCACCTGGGCCAAGTACTGGTAAAAACAATGGATATCTCTTCTGTCGTAGCCAGTGGCATCAGAAAAGATAATCCTAGCAAGATTGTTAAAATGGTGACCTTTATTTGACCTTAAAATATTGTATGTCAAGGTGGTTTTTGGTCGCATGGGTATTACTAATAGGGGAAAAGGGCGAAACAGTGAATTTTCTGATTTTCTTGCAGCCAATTACACCAGATGTGATATTTACCATCAGCTAAATGACATACGGTCAAGATGGATACCATGGTCATATGTTAAAAAGACCTAAGATTTTACCACCCTTAACACCACGCTTCCTTATAATCTTATAAAAGAAAAAAAAATAATGATTTAATTGGATGGGCATTTCAAAGAAAAGATTCCCTCTATCTTGCATGTTATGTAAGAATTTTTTTTTTTTCACTTCTGAAGAGCATGAAAATTATACTTAATGGTCATACGATTTGCTACATTGTTAATCAGACAAACAGTGGCTATTCCGATGGGTACAAACCGCGCACCCCTTGTGGTTGATCTGTTGTTGTCTTTAATGAAAGATACTTCATGGTAACCGTTGAAAACCAATCTGAAATCATTGAAGCCTTCAGCTCGACTTCAAGATAATTATATGATTTATTAAATATTGACAATACCTATTTCGATGGTTTGATCAGTCAACCCACCCCTACCCCCACACACATTCAGAACTTCAGTTAAATAAAGCAAATTCTTCTGATACCGAGGCCCCTCTTTTGAATTTACATCTATCTATTGTAGATGGTTTTGTTTCTTGCAATGATAAACGCGATGATTTTGATTTTGAGATTGTAAGTTTTTCCTTTTTTGGATGGTGATGTTCCTTATGCGGCATTCTCTGGCGTTTATTTGTTTGTTTGTATTGGAGTTTAACGGCCCAGTCAAAACTATTTTAGGTTAATTTTGAGCCGGTCAGTTTACCTTTCCTAACTGTTCCTGGACAGGCTTATACGTAGGGGGTTAACCAGTACAGTGCACATCCTTTCGCCAGAAACTGACAACTGTCGTTCTTGAATCAGCGGAAGGAAGAGAATGACCGTAGAAAAGATTTCATGATCAATCTCCACGAACGAATTTTGCCGACCCCGTCAGGTGTCGAACAGCCTCCTGATCACCAGTCAGACGCGCATCCGACTGACCTACCGAGGCCGGCTCTATGGCGTTTATATTTAGCTATTAATTCGATTTGTCAGATTGTCTAGTCATGTAACTGAGTATCAGTATCATAAACTACTCAAATATGTTCTATAAAAAGGGTTATCCTTTGGAAGTAAGGACTACATCACTGAACTAGAAAGTATGGAGTGTTTTCTGGACTAGACCAGCTAGTTTTGGCCAATGAGGTCTCATCAGTGACCCTCAAATAGTTTCAAAATTCCACAATGGAACCAATGATCCCAAAGGACAAGAAAATATAAACTACACTATGATGAAAGCCTTTTCTAAATTTTACAGACGGCATTGTGATTAAATTTCCAACGTAAATGTTGGATTTAAATCGTTTCTGCAACAAGGTCTATCAGAACCCGAATTTTATGGTTACTTAGTATATAAATTTAGAAAAATATATACTAACAATTTCGTAAAATCATTCTTCGATATTGAAAGATTGGGTTCAACATAAATGTTATACGACAGACGGCATGCATGCTAGTTTTACCAAATCACTGTAGCTAACTTTGTTTCCCTCTTTAATTGCACGCCGGCGGGTCCGGCCTCATATTCTATGACGGTTCTTACTTAAAATTAAAATTTAATTTAATGTTTGTAAGTACCTGATGCTCTGTCTTTGGTCGATCCAATTGGAGTCTACTGTTGTTTTTCTTTTGCTCAAACATTTAAGTTATTTCTGGCTGTCGAGTCCTCACCGTTGTATCATCTCCTGCTGTTTTATTTTTGTGTTCTCGGAGTTGTTGCACTGATGAGTTAGGAAGGCTTCATGCGGACTGAACGAGTTGTTTGACTAATTTGCGACGGACATAAGGGCGAGGATTGCGGCCGCGTAAAATCGATTTGAGCCCCAAAGTGAAATACTTTTCACTGACCGTTCCAAGGCGGATGTGTGTATCGCTTATATCGCTTTGTTTGATAGCCAATTGGCCATTTTATGGGAAAGTTACTGTCCTTTTGGCTTTCTGCTATTGTTGTTTTCTTTAGGGTCTAGTCATTTCATGTTCGTGTTTTTCCCTTTGGTGTCTCTGATGGGAGACGTTGGTTAATGTACCGATTCCTGATTATTGCCTTTACTTCTAATTTGAAATTCTGCATTTCAGGAACTGATTATCCAAAACATCATAGTCTGCAAAACACATGGCTGCCCGGGGCTGGGGCGAGTTTTCACACTTGTTCTCTAGTGAGCATAGTGGCCGATGGCCATCTTGTTACAGTTATGTGTTACTGTTAAGTTGGTGTGTATAGTTCGTATGTCATTACTGACTTTGACCAATCTTAATCACTTACGAGAAATGCTAATATGATGGCTGATGAGACAAATTCTAGCTCTGAACTGTCTGCTGCAGATAGATCAATAGAGGTTAGAGGAAGCCAGCTCTGTTGGTGATGCCTTGTCTCTGGACTTGTGCTGTGCACGTTTCTTTTCGGCTTTGCTGATTTTTTTTGCCTCATATTCACTAGCACCCCTTCTGATGGGAACTCGTCACTTTTAAGTAGGTGTAATGACTTATCTAACCGTGTAATATCTCATTTTAATTACAGCGACTCAGTGTGGCGATGATCCAAACTGGTATTTCTTCAACCAAAACTGTTATCTGATGCCACCTGCATCCGGCCCGAATGCTAGCCTCAACTGGTATGATGCTAACAACTACTGTCATGGAAAGAACGCACATTTGGCAAGCATTCATAGTAATGATGAGAACTTTTTTATTTATGGTCTTGTAAGTAAATATTTTCTCTTGACTATTTCGTCTATGTCGTCTAATGTCGAATACTTTACTTTCTCTTTAAACCGTTCAACCAGACTTTAAAGAATAGTGTATTATTTTTTTATGTTTCAATGGCATAGAAGTAATGGTAATAATCAGGAATCGATACAATTACCCGCTATCAGCATTTCCCCAGGACACTAAAGGGAAAGATTATCTCATCCAGCCTTTATCAAACCCTGATGTGCACTGTGTAAAGTGTTTATTATAAATCAAAGCTTTCGCCGCACTGGTAAAATGGAGACAACTTTCAGCTGGACTTCCTGTTCGCTTTTCTATAAGCCATGTCCCACTGAAAAAGGTGTCTACTCTTAAAACATTCTCTCCTTTAAGAGTTGACCCCTATTGACATGGGAGACAGAAAACTTTTGCCGGAATTACCTCCCGTGAAGGTGTTCCCATTCCCCTTAAATTACTTAAGGAATTTATTGTCCTGTCATTTGTATGAAACAGTTAACATGCATTGAAAAGTCAGTGGCTTTATCAGAGAACAATTTTTGTTTGTATTTGAGTTAAACGACCCAGTCATCACAATTTTAGGTCATTTTTGAGCCGGTCAGTTTACCTATGCACACTTTTTGGGCAGGCTTATGCGACATTACGCAAACACGCCTATTCAAATACATTGCCACCTTTATCGCCGTAAAAATGAAAATTTTATGATGAAAAATTATGATATTTTTCTTATTTCTGCACACAATATAGATTGTGGGCACTCGTTAGAACCGCCTCATCGAGGCGGTTCTAACGAGTACCCACAATCTATATTTTAGAGCAGAAATAAGCAAAATAAGGTATACCCCCGGAAACCCCAGTTTTACTATATAAAAGTGGGTTTCAAGGGGGTCAAAATTATATAGGCGTGTTTTCGTGATGGTTGTTTTGGTGTCTCTAATTGGAGCTTTGGGTCAATTGTGTCGATTCCTGATCATTGGCTTCACTTCTATTTTATACGTAAGTGGTTAACCTGTACAGTGCACATTCTAACGCCACAAACTGTCAACTACCCTTCTCGAATCAGCGGAAGGGAGAGAATGACCGTAGAAAAGATTTCAGGATCAATATCCACGAAAGAATGTTGCCGACCCCGGCAGGTATCGAACACGCGTCCTCCTAATCACCAGCCAGACGCGCATCCGACTGAGCTGCCGAGGCCAGCTATCAGAGAACAAATCTGTAAAAATGAACATCCATCCAAGCCCCATTTTATATAGAGAAAAAGAGGTTAACGGGATTATACATTATTTTTCTTATTTCTGCTCCAAGACATAGATTGTGGCCACTCGTTAGAACCGCTATCTATGTTTGCAGTATAAATAAGAAAACTATCATTATCGTAATGCACACCGATGTCTAGTTGACAATGCTTGTTTCAAACTCCTTTTTGGGTTCCGTAGAAACATTTACCACAACTGCAGATAACAATGTATTTTTGATAAGTTTCTTATTTTATCTTACAAATATATATCAAGTAGAATCATTAGGATGACTTGATTGTTATGAAAACACACCACATACTTTTATTTTAAAGGAACCAATAATAAAAATAATAATAATGATAATAATAATAAACATATCCTCATGTCGCTTTCTGACCTGGCTCCATTATTATATCATGTGAACAAGTCCGCGAAATGAATACTCCACTTAAACAGAAGTGAAGGCAATGATCCAGAATCGACTCTATTAACCCACAGCTCCCTTCAGAGACACCAAAGAGAAAGAAACACAAATACGAAACAACTAGAACCTAATGGAAACACCAATAGCGGAAAGCAAACATGACAATAACATTCCAACAAAATTGCAGTTGGACATCCAAAACCAAAAAGAAAAAAAAAAAAAAAAAAAAGGAAAAAGCGATACACAAAATTACAAAATAATCCGCGACAGATGAACCGCCTTGGGACGGTCAGTGGAAAGAATCCACTGGGATGTGTGTGTGTGTGTGTGTGTGTGTGTGTGTGTGTGTGTGTGTGTGTGTGTGTGTGTGTGTGGGCGGGGATGGGCTTAAATCAATGGTAAGGACTCGAAGCAAGAAAACACTGAAATGCTGGAGCAAATTAGACTCCGGTGGGTCCGACCAGAGGCAGAGCATCAGGCACCATCCAACTTTATATAAAATCAAATTCTCTCGTAGTCTCAGTAAAGGCAATGATCAGGAATCGAGATTGCTAAGGGAAAGAAACACAAACATGAAATAACTTGACCCAAATGGAAACATCAAAAGCGGAAAGGCAAAAGAACTTTCACACAAAATGGCCAATTGGCTTTCCAAAACAAAACATATAAGCGAGACACATACTCAAAGACGAACCATAACAAAATTTAACCGCGACAGAAGAACCGCCTTGTCACGATCAGTGAAACGAATTCCGCTGGAAGTGGGGGACTTTAATCGATTTTACGCGGCCGCAATCATCGCCCTTACGTCCCTCGCGATTTAGACAAATAATTTGTTCAGTCCGCATGAAGGTCTCCTTACTCATCAGTGCAACATCTCCGAGAACACAAAAATCAAACAACCACATAGATGAAACAACACCAAGAAACCACAGAAATGCTGGAGCAAAGACAACCAATAGTTAGACTTCGATGGGCGCGCACAGAGACAGAGAATCAGACACCAACCAACATTACATAAAATTAAATTTTAATTCTCAGTAAGCCTTTACGTTTTATATCGAATAATCATTTTACGAATCCATTATTTATATTTAGTAAAATGGGATTTACAGAGAAAACATTATTTTGCTTATTTCTGCACAAAGGCATAGGTTGTGGGTACTCGTTAGAACCGCCTTAATTAGGCGGTTCAACAACCTATGTCCTACAACCTATGTTTAAAGCCAAAATAAGGAAAATATTACCACTATTCATCGAAAAAGTAGCCATTGTGGAGAAATTAAAGAATGAACGATGTCACACTAGTGTGCTATCGAATGAACCTTTAATGGATCGATTTCCCCCTATCTTGAACTTTCATGCTCCAAAAGATATATGTTCCATTGAACTTCGACTGTATATATTTTATGTTTTAGATTAGACAAACGTCTCTGATAGCATTTTGGATAGGACTAAACGAATTAGGCTTAAATGGTTATTCGTAAGTATCTTAACCCATTGAATGCTAGTGGACTCTCCCATTGCCATATGTTGAACAAGTCCATCTGTCATATGAGTTTTTCGCTTTTATTCTGTTTTTGACGGAAAATTCTGTTAAAAAATAGTGCAAGCCCTGATCAGACGCCGCGTTCTGCGGCGTCTGATCTGGGTCTGCACTGTTTGCCAAGGTATCCTTTTAGGGGTTTTCCGCATGCAATTGGTTCAAATATCATAGGCATTTTGTCTGTGAGGTCCGGTTTACATTTACATTTATTTTTACAGTGAATAGAGTTTAAGATTTGCAAGGTCAAGTTGTTCAAATCACCGTTAGCATGACATGCTTCAGCTCTTTGTGATCAATTCTTCAAGTATATCTCATAGAATAATATTTTTACTATTTTAGTTCTTAACCACTGCGCCACAGAGGAATCCCCAAAAAGAGATGCTCATATAGCGCATATAAGGCTATCCGGCACTAAGGACGTCGGCCACTGCAGTGCTAGGCGACGTTGCCGCATCTGTGCGTGGGTTCGAACCGCAGTCAAATGCACACTTTATTTATCCCTGATTGTGTCTCCACTATGGTTGTAAAGACGAAAAGTCGCTTCCATTGCAGAGAGAATTAATCATAATCCCGGAAAAAACTAAAATAGTAACAAATAAACCCCTATATACAGAGTGTACTGCAGTGCCGGACAGCCTTATATGCGCTATATGAGCATCCTTTTTGGGGATGCCTCTGTGGCGCGGTGGTTAAGGACGTCGGCCACTGCAGTGCTAGGCGACGTTGCCGCACCTGTGCGTGGGTTCGAACCGCAGTCAAAGCACAATTTATTTATCCATGATTGTGTCTCCACTATGGTTGTAAAGACGAAAAGTCGCTTCCATTGCGGAGAGAATTAATCATAATCCCGGAAAAAACAAGCTAAAAGAGTAACAAATAAACCCCTATATACAGAGTGTATTGCAGTGCCGGATAGCCTTATATGCGCTATATGAGCATCCTTTTTTGAGTATGCCTCTGTGGCGCAGTGGTTAAGGACCTCGGCCACTACAGTGTTAGGCGACGTTGCCGCATCTCTGCTTGGGTTCGAACCGCAGTCAAAGAATAATATTTTTGCTGAAAATAACTGTGAGTAGCTTTTGCATTTGCAGACACCCCTCATATTATTAGAACAAATATATATGTAGAAACAAATATATATGTAGATATGTCATGATATGTGAACAGTTGTAACAATGAATTTGGTTTAAAATATTTATTCTGGTTAATTTAGTCTACATCCATACAATGATATGTAAGTGGGATTGGACTGAAAGCAGCATGCTTAAATTGCTTTCCAATATGTTAACGAACAACAACATTACTTTTGAATAACTGGCCCCATTCAACGCTTTTGTGGACATTGATTTATTAGCTATTTGCTTTCACCAGCAGATTCAAGAAGGAACGTTGCCAATGATGGACAAGATTTCTTCGGCTAAGCTTGCCTGGCATCACGAAAACACGCCTATATAACTTTGACGCCCTTGAAACCCAGATTTATACAGTAAAACTGGGGTTTGCAGGGGTAAACCTTATTTTTCTTATTTCTGCTCTAAAATATAGATTGTGGGTACTCGTTAGAACCGCCTCGCATATTTTCAAAACCTTTCAATGGATTTGGTTAATATTTGGTAAGAAGATAGATCAAGCTCCAGAGTTTTATTCAGCAATCCCCCACGTATGCCAAGACCTATATGCAAGGTCACAGACTAATAAATTGTTCATGTAAACGTTTTTAAAGAGATCATAAATTGTCAAACAGTACGTTGGTTTTGGTTCATATTTGGCATGATTGTAGATACCGATCCAAAGTTTTATTCAGCAATTATACCAAAGTCCATGCCCATGACCTCAAGGTCAAAGTTACGGACTTTGAAAATTAAGCTTTTTAAAATAAATTATATTATCCATAGCATTTGGATGATTTGGTTCATAGTTGGTATGATGATAGATACCGGTTTAAACTTTTATTCACCGATACCCCTACACATTCCAATGACCTCCAGGTCAACGTCACAGACTAAGAAACATCACGAAAACACGCCCAAATAATTTTGACCCCCTCCAACCCCATTTTTGTATAGTAAAACTGGGGTTTACAGGGGTAAACCTTATTTTGGTTATTTCTGCTCTAAAATATAGGTTGTGGCTACTCGTTAGAACCGCTTCGATGCGGCGGTTCTATCGAGTACCCACAATCTATATTATGAGCAGAAATAAGAAAACATCGCAATTTTTCATCTGAAAATTTTCATTTCTCCGTGGTAAAATTTTCAATGTATTTGAATAGGCGTGTTTTCGAAATGTTTAGTATTTAAGTACTCATATTTTCCAAACCATATAACGGATGTGATTTATATTTGGTTTGATGATACACAATAGTCCAACAGGGCCGGTCTCCATTAGGGGGTTTCCTGGTACCTGAATATTGCGATAGTATTTTGGGAACAAATTGCCATATATAGGAGACACGCATCTCTGAAAATTTTGAATCAAATGGAGCTTTGTTTTTTCGTGCATTATGTATTGAAAGTGGGCGGGTTACTTATACATCAGTCCTATCGGATGTTATCAATTAGCAATTTACAGTTTTAGAATATAGAGGATCTTACATGAGTGCTCATGTATTATTGAATTTATTAAACGAGCTGAGGAAAAGGGATAAAATGCGAGGCTTTGCCGAGCATTTTATCCCTTTCCTCAAAGAGTTTAATAAATTCAATAATGCACGAGCACGAATGCAAGATTCTCTTTATCATATGACATGATAAACGCCTTTTATTATCGATTCTTTTACAAATATATCAATATGCCGCCATTATTAAACGCGACGTCGTTAAGGACGTCGTACATGTAACGTTACGGGCCGTATCTAGCTAATTTGCATATTTAATCCACTAGTGGATTATCGAAAATATTACATGGCGTTATTACACTTTCAGACACGACGTCAAATGATAATGGTTTAATAGTTCTAAAATTTTGGCATGTAATACATAGGCTGTGGGTCCAATTAAATGATTTAAGGTTCTTGTTTATGTCATTGCGCTATTATCCAACTTTGCGGTTTCTCTATCCAGTTATAGAACTTGCCTAATTTGAAGAAATACTTGGCAATACCTTGTCATTGCAATATAATGAGGATTTGTTCGTAGATGGTCTGTAAAATGAGTTATGTGGTGCCCTTGAATGCAGAAAATTGCACGGAAATGTGAAAAAAATAATAATGCCGTTCTTTATTTAGATGAAAAGAAAATCCTTACATAAGTTAAATTCTGGTGTATTGTATTGCACAGTTTATTGTTATTCAACATGGATAGTGTATGTATCATGTATGGCCTAAATTATCCTAATAGGGGTCAGCAAGTCACCCACTTCTATCTGTTTTCCAAATATATACGCATTACATGTCTAACCCTTTTGGATACTCCGTTTTTGTAAGATTGTTAATTGTTCATTTATCTCCCCCGGAAAGACTGATGTATAAACGCCCCATTCACTTTTAATACATAATACACACGGAACCTAAGCTTCGTTCGATTAAAGTTTTCAGGGATGTTCCCTGTATGTGGTAATTTGTTCACAAAAATATTGAAATATTCAAGTTCCACGAAAACCTCATTATGGAAAGTAGAAGTAAAACAAAGATCAGGAATCTATACAATTAACTTACTCCACAACTGGCCTTTTTTCAGCAATACCTCCATCTTTGCACATGACCATAAGGTCAAGGTTAGCTGTTGATGCGACATGCTTTTTCAGGCTAAGGAGGGCCCCTGGGCGAGGGCATCTGTTGCGTATTTACGCATTTCAAGTTTAATCGTGTTTAATGATGAGAGAGGCTTTGTATTGTTTCTCTGACGAAACTCACATTATTAAATGATCCATTTTCCATGTCGGCCTCGGTAGCTCTGTCGGATGCACGTCTGACTGGTGATCAGATGGACGCGGGTTCGATACCTACAGGGGTGGGTAACATTCTTTCGTTGATATTGATCATGAATCTTCCTGACCCTGAATCAAGAAGGGCAGTTGTCAGTTTCTGGCGAAAGAATGTGTACAGTACTGGTTAACCGCTTACGTATAAGTCTGCCCAGGAAAAGTGTGGAAAGGTTAACTGACCGGCTAAAAATGACCCAAACAAGAGTTGACTAGGCCGTAAAACTTCAAAACAAACGATTCCCATGTTTACTTTATACTAGTAACAAACTGAAACCAAACAAAATATGCACGCTCGTCCACTTTAAAGAAGCATTTCTGAACTAATGGGCCCATCCGTAAAACAGTCGGAACGATGTGTATGACTTAAGTTTGACTGGAAGCACATTTCTGCAGTTGAAATTGATACACAGTTTAGAAAATCAAAGTGAACGCCTCAGAGTCTCCTAGAAAACTGGGCTACGTTTACAATTTCAACCCACGAAAAATCCGTGCTGGGCCAAGTCGCGTTTGACTAGGAACACCTAGAGCCGCATATGACTACTAATCAAGAACATTTGTTACTCAATGAACTGAGTAGACAATTGTTCCGATCTGTTCGCTGAATATCAATTCTAGAAATCTTACCAATTACGGAAAAAGAAGAACCTGTAGTTGTCACGGACAGCATCATGACTTTACACAGTATCTATGTGTTATTTTATACTTGTTGTCTTACATGAGTGTTCATGTATTATTGAATTTATTAAACGAGTTCAGGAAAACGGATAAAATGCGAGGCTCTGCTTTTCCTCAACGAGTTTATTAAATTCAATTATACGTGAGGACGAATGCAATATTCTATTTATCATATGACATTTACAACACATTTCATTCACGATCGATTCACAGAAATATCAATATTCCGCCTTCAGTAAACACGACGTCGTCAAGAACGTCGTACATGTAACATTACGGGGCGTATCTAACTAATTTGCATAATTAATCCACTAGTGGATTATCGAATTTATTACATGATGTTATGACATTCCCAAATGCGACGTCATATGATAAATATATTTATGACATGTCATAATCCACTATATAAAGCCAGATATTATGACAAATGTGTTGTCCTAATCATTTTATAATCTTGTTTCACTTTCAGATGGACAGATAAAACCCCTTTTGATTATATTGGCTGGAATAAAGGCGAACCGAACAACTTCTTTGGGGGCGAAAGATGTGTTGACATGGTTGTAAACTGGGACGGTAATATAGCTTTTATTGTTGCGAATTTTATGCAGAGGACCATATACAAAACATGTTTTTCGCAGTTTTGCTTGAAAAGGTACGTCATGTACGTCGGGTTGTGCTTCATCACTAAAATCGTTACACCCCAATGAAAAAGATGAGTACTAAATAATAGAAGTTAAGGCAATGATCTAAACCTTTAAATGACAACTTCTCTACCCTTAATCCGCCGGCCTCGGTAACTCAATCGGATGCGCGTCTGACTGGTGATTAGGAGGATGCGGGTTCGATACCTGCCGGGGTCGGCATCATTCTTTCGTGGAGATTGGTGATGAAATCTTTTCTATGGTCATTCTCTCCCTTCCACTGATTCAAGAAGTGCAGTCGTCAGTTTCTAGCAAAAGAATGTGCACTGTACTGGTTAACCGCTTTGATACAGTTTCATTCAAATCTCACAGAGATGTATATAAGGTAATTCTCTACAACAGCTAACACTATTTGCTCCAATAACCAAGCTGACTACAAGAGTTAAAAATAATAGTTAAAAAACAAAACCTTTATCTGTCACCTCCTATATCTTTGGGACGATTTCATTATATCTTCACAGACTGTTGCCTAATTGCCCCTCTTCCAAAATATATAAAACTATTCCCATGTTATGAACCAGATAATCAGCAGAGCTAAAATAGAAAACAAGTCAATTAAAAATTTCTCTAACTTCGTTAATCTGGTTTCATTGAAACTTCATCGGAAGGTTAAAAAAGTAGAGCCTTTACGAGTATGGTCGTCAGAGGCAAAAATGTAGAATGTTTAACGATAACTTCTCCACCACCAAGTTAACAAGTCCGTGAAATGAATACCCCTCTAATCCCCACTCTACACAGAGAACACAGACTTTTCACAGAGAAGATTCTCTCTATCTTGCATGTAATGTTAGAAATGCATTTTTCACTTCTAAAGAGCACAAGAATTATACACTTTGGTCATGTCAGAAAGTGTGTGATGCCCTCACCTTTCTACTTGACAATATTTATATTAGATTCGGTACTAAGTTGTTTAGACAAATTGTGGGTATTCCGATGGGTACGAATTGCGCACCTCTTGTGGCTGATCGGTTCTTGTATTGTTATGAAAGCGACTTCATGTTGTCGCTTTCCATTGATAACCAATCTGAAATTATTGAAGCTTTTAGTTCTACTTCTAGATATTTAGATGATTTATTAAATGTTGATAATACTTACTTTGATGGTTTGATCAGTCAGATTTATCCCCTAGAACTTCGGTTAAACAAGGCAAATTCCTCTGGTACCGAGGCCCCCTTTTTGGATTTACATTTATCTATTGTAGATGGATTTGTTTCTTGCAAAATTTTTGATAAACTTGATGATTTTGATTTCGAGATTGTAAAATTTTCTTTTTTGGACGGTGATTTCCTCCTGCGACATCGTACGGGGTTTATATTTCGCAGTTAATTCGATTCGCAAGAGTGTTTAGTCATGTCTCCGACTTCAACACTCGTAATAAATTATTAACCGCTAAACTTCTTAATCAGGGGTATCGGTATCATAAACTACGTAAAGCCTTTTCTATGTTTTTATAGACGTCATTCGATTTGGTTTCAAAATTCAATGTTGGACTTAAAAAAGTTCTGCAACAAGGCCGATCAGAACACGAATTCTATGGTGACTTATTATATAAATTCAGAAAAAACATGCCTGTAATGGCTTTAGTACCCAATTTCGTAAAATCGTTCGTCGATATCTAAAGATTGGGTACAACATAAATGTTATAAAACAGACTGCATGCATGGTGGTTTTACCCAATCACGGTTGGCAACTTTGCTTCCCTCTTTGATTGCACACCGGTGGGTCGGGCTTAAGATTATATGACGGTTCCAGCGTAAAAACATAAATGGAATTTTATTATATTTTAGTAGTCTTTATGTTGGTTGGCGCCTGATGCTCCATCTTTGGTCGGGCCCCTCGGAGTCTAACTGTTGGTTTTCTTATGCTCCGGCAATTCTGTTGTTGCATGCTGTCGAGTCCTCAACCTTTTTTCATCTCTGTAGTTTTTTGATTTGTATGTTCTCGGAGATGTTACACTGATGAGTTAGGAAGCCTTCATGCGGACTAAACAAAATTAGTGTATACCGCGACAGAGGTAAGGGCGAGGACAATGGCCATGTAAAATCGATTTAAGCCCCCAAGTGGAATTCTTTCCACTGACCGTTCCAAGGCGGTTCTTCTGTTGCGGTTTATTTATATCGTTGTTTGTTACTTACTGTGAGTATCACTTGTGTCTTTTTAATTTGGATGGCCATTTGGCCATTTTGTGGTAAAGTAACTGTCGTTATGGCATTCCTTTGCCTAGGTTTCCATTATGGTCTGGTCGCTTCATGTTTGTGTTTCTTTCCCTTTGGTGTCTTTGATGGGTGAAGTAAGTTAATTGTATCGATTTCTGATCTTTTTTTTACTTCTACTTTACAATCCTTGAATATAGTTAAAGATGTGGCCTAGTTGTTTAGAGCACATTAGATTGCCTCTCACCATGCTTGGAGCATATGTGAAGAAGCAAAGTTCTGCTGGCCAGTATGTCTGGTGGTTTTCTTATAGTACTCTGGCTTTCCTCCAGCTTAAAGATAAGCTCGGTTCTAAATGAGCAAATAAGCTTGAAATGGCAAACAATATGCTTGGGTCACTGATGAGGCTTTATTAGCCGAAACTACGTAGTATGACCCATCTTCTTTCTTATGAATATTTTCATTGCTCTTAAAGGAACTCATTTTTGATTTTTATTTGCCTTCACTGCAGCTGGTGTTGTGTCGTGTGGCGGCCGTAAAACGTCTCCCCGTACATCAACCATAGTGCAGTTTATATTTTACTTTTGGTCCTTTGAGATCAGCGTAAATATTCTGAGAAATAAATTATTAGTTTATACTCAAATTCTAGACAGATTTTTAATTATTTGGACCTCATTTTCATTTATATCAGTCTTTGAATCGACTGCCTATTCGAAATTCGCAAAATTGCAGTATGCTTCCTGTGGCTTTCGTTGCCGGATCATTACAGGGTCACTGATGAGGCTTTATTAGCCGAAACTACGTAGTATGACCCATCTTCTTTCTTATGAATATATTCATTGCTCTTAAAGGAACTCATTTTTGATTTTTATTTGCCTTCACTGCAGCTGGTGTTGTGCCGTGTGGCGGCCGTAAAACGTCTCCCCATACATCAACCATAGTGCAGTTTATATTTTACTTTTGGTCCTTTGAGATCAGCGTGAATATTCTGAGAAATAAATTATTAGTTTAGACTCAAATTCTAGACAGGTGTTCAATTATTTGGACCTCATTTTGATTTATATCAGTCTTTGAATCGACTGCCTATTCGAAATTCGCAAAATTGCAGTATGCTTCCTGTGGCTTTCGTTGCCGGATCATTACAGGGTCACTGATGAGGCTTTATTAGCCGGAACTACGTAGTATGACCCATCTTCTTTCTTATGAATATTTCCATTGCTCTTAAAGGAACTCATTTTTGATTTTTATTTACCAGTGCTTAGAATTTGAGCCGCCTTTGAAAAAGGGGACTTATCACATAGGCGCACAGCAAAGGCTCAGTCAAACCTGCGCATGCACGCGATCTCGTCAGAGCCTTTGCTGTTTACAGACATGTAGTAGGTTTTATTTTTTGATAAAATACCGGAATCGAGCAAGTGCTAGGTATTTCGGGTGTAGATTTTCCCTTTTCCAGCCTATGAAAAAGGGGACTCATCATATAGGCGAACAGCAAAGGCTCAGGCAAACCTGCGCATACACGCAGTCTCGTCAGAGCCTTTGCTGTTCACAGACATGTAGTAGGTTTTAATTTTTGACAAAACACCGGAATCGAGCCAGTGCTAGGTGTTTCGGGGGTAGATTTTCCCTTAAATCATTAAAAATTGTGAAAGTTAAATGTGTTTTTATTGTTTCAAGAGATGTTCATTGTGATCAGATAAATACATAACTTTCGGTGGTACTTTTCAAACTTGACATGTTGAAAGTGTTAAGTTTCTATTTTCTTTGAGTATAATATTAAGTAGTGAACAGTTTAAAATGTGTTTAATATGCACAGACTGACACTGTTAATTAAGCAACAAATTCAAGTTTCAACTGGATGTAGATTTTGATATCATCTTCACAAATTAGGACTATTGTTATGATCCTAAAAATCGGGACACCTTTAGCATGTGTTGTAATTGTCCCAAAATTTGATCAAGTAGATCTTACTTATCTGTCTATTAATGTGTACAAAAGATCAGACGGAAGCCAAATTGTGTAGACCCTGATCAGGATCTACACTTTTTGCTCATACACGTCTGTCACAATATTTATGATTTTAATGGTAGCAAAAAAACAAGCCTACTCATTTTGGAATTGACTTGAGGATTGCCTGAATTTACTGACTGTCCAGATATCTTTTGGCCAAAATATACTACATGTACTATCATATACAATTTTTGACCGATTTGAAATCTGGCCCAAATATCATGTTAACAAGTCCATGTAATGAAAACTCTGATAAACCCAACTTTATATAGGGAAAAGTAGATATACATTATTTTCTTATTTCTGCTCCAAAACATAGATTGTGGGTATTCGATAGAACCGTTTCACCGAGGAGATTCTAATGGGCACCACAATCTATGTTTGGTTACCCAGCAAAAGGAATCATACGTAATCATAAAGTAATCACGATTACTTTGCAAAGTAATTGTAATTGTAATTGATTACATGCACTGAAAAAGTAATTGTAATTGTAATCTGTAATCATGAAATTCAAAAGTAATTGTAATTGTAATCCATTACATTTGAAAGTAATCGACCCCAGGTCTGCTAGACTGCAAGACAATATCAGTTGGGCGCCCTTGTGACATAAGATACAGGACACATTTGCCTCTTCAAACCAACCCATCTAATGAACAAACTGGGATGCCAGCGGTAAAATAGAAATATCATAAAAACAAAATAGAGGTGAAGGCAATAATCAGGAATCGATACAACTACCCAACACCTCCAAACGGAGACACGACAGTGAAAGACACAAACATGAAATGACTATACACTAGGGCTGGCTAATCGGGGCTGAAAAGATAATCGATTATCAGTCCTGTCATTGCGATCGATAATCGATTAGTAATCACTAAGGTTTTTGTCATAATTTTACCTGTCTTGTTTTCTGTAGAAGCACGACTCTTACCATATGTTGCACTTTACCATATGTATATTTGAACAGACAGGCCTGAGCAAACAGTGTAGACCAAGATGAGACGCCGCATAATGCGGCGTCTCATCAGGGTCTGCACTGTTTGCCACTCATCCAGCTATTTTAGGCATAACTTTGGGTAGTAAATTGTACCTATCAAGTATTCGATTAAAAGCAAATCAGAAATGATAATCATTTTTGTGGAATTTATCGATCGATTAATCGATTATACGATTAATCGTGGCAGCCTTACTAAACACTAAGGAAAACATCATAAGTGGAAAGCCAAACGGACAGTTACTTTCCAACAACATTACGATAACACACCCGTGCGACACATTGCATTTTTCACACCTCCAAAATGGCTGTTTTTCTGAGGAAAATCCGTTATATTTTTCTTATTTATACTGCAAACATAGGTTCTGGGTGCTCGTTAGAACCGCCTCAATGAGGCGGTTCTAACGAGTACCCACAACCTACGTCTTGGAGCATAAATAAGAGCAATAATCGTTACCCCCTTAAACCCCAGTTTTCTCTATATAAACCGGGGTGTAGGGGGTGTTCATTTCACGGACTTGTTCATATGATGTAATGGCCAGAAGGCTATCCAAAAATAAAAAAGATATAAGCATTACCTACATGCAAAGACAAACTATAACAAAATTTAACAGCGATATAAAACCGCCGTGGAACGGTCAGTATGAAGTATTTCACTGTGGGGGTAGGGGATGGGGGCCAGGGCTAAAATCAATTTTACATGGCCCCAATTCTCGCCATTGGTTCTGTGGTGGTTTAGACAAACACTTTCTGGCTCATCAGGTGATGACATGAATGATTGGCATACCTTTACATGTGTTGTCTTTTCATTTTCAATATTTCTTGAACTCCTCTTATACCTTTGGTCCGATTTCATAAAAAACCTTCAATTGAATGTTGCTTTGGGAACTCCTAGCGATATGGTTTTGCTCCAATGAACATCGTTCAAACTTAACAGTAGAAAAATCTTCAAATGGCAACATCTAATTAATTCTTATGCTTATTATATTCAAACGTCACGAGAACGTTGCTTAGGTGTCCTTCTATTACACTAAGTAAAACAATTACGCTTCATTGAAGAAAATGGCTGTCGGTAATTGAAATTATTTCCAGAAGCTATTTGACATCTAGAGATCAAGTGAACAGCGATTCGGGCCAGTTTGGTCGTCTTGTTTTGTTATGTATTATATTCTGACTATACATGTAACTGTAAAGTAATTCTGCTGACTGCAGCAATATGCAGGGTTTAAATAAAACCTTTCGAATTCATTTCAGAAGAGTAAAAACGACGTATTTATAAACGCTTTTAAAAGTACTTTGTGAAAATAAGCTTAAGGGCTAATGACGACAAACATTGACTATGAAAAGACACAAGATGTAAAAGTATGTTAATCATTAATGTCATCATCTTGGGCCTGTTGTTTAAAACTAACGACGTCATTAGTTAACATATTATTAAAACTTTGGTCATTTAATATGGCAAATGCAAAAGCTGCTCTCATTTCTTCAACAGAAATAACTCTATATAAGATATTGTACTTGCTAGAACGGTTAACAATTTGGCCACTAACGAGCTCGTTGAGCTAATGATGGTTTGAATAACTGGCCCCAGGTTATTATGTGTAACATGAGTTTTAATGTATATTTAAAAAAAGGTATTAAATGGCATTTGAATCATCGACTGACAGCCTAACGACTCTACCTGTGCAGATGTTTAAATAGTACATAGCAGGTGAAGAACAAAAAGGTGTGATGCCAAGTGTAAGAAAAGCCCGCTATGCAACTATCGCAATATATTTATCTCGGTGGCAAAGAAACAATAAATATTTAGCCTCCGTATACGACATTATCGTTTGCACTCAACTTCAGGTCGGTGGAATGACAACAACTGTGGTCGTGAGCGTGGCTATGTGTGCAAGAAACCAGTCAGTGGACAAATTACCCTACCCGTGGTGGCACCCTACCCCTCCGGGGGCTGCGCTAATGGATTTACTAGAGTACCTGGTGGAAGTGAGTAGATGCAAATTCAGATTCAGTGATATCTTCAGTTTACATTTTCAGTCGGTGACACGGTAGCACGTCCAAAAAGGTAAAGCGGGTGCCTCGAATCAGGCAAGATCGAATGAAACAATCGGTCAAAATAGAAGTGGAGGCAATGATCAGGAATCGAATTAATTGAGAAATATAAACGCCATAGGATGGCGCACGAGGAACATCACCATCCAAAAAAGGAAAATTTACAATGTCAAAATCAAAATCATCGCGTTTATCATAAATTTTGCACGAAACAAACCCATCTTAAATAGACAGATGTAAATCCAAAAACGGGGCCTCGGTATCAGAAGAATTTCCATTATTTAACTGAAGTTCGGGGGGGGGGGGGGGTAAATTTGACTGATAAAACCATCGAAATAAGTATTATGAATATTTAATAAATGATCCAAGTATCTAGGAGTGGAGCTAAAAGCTTCAATGATTTCAGACTGGTTTTCAGCAGAAAGGGACATCATGAAGTCTCTCTCATAACAAAACAAAAACAAATCAGCCACGAGTGGTGCGCAATTAGTACCCATCGGAATACCCACAACTTGTCTAAATAACGTAGTACCAACTTATATAAATATTGTCAAGTAGAAAGGTGAGAGCTTCACACACTTTCTGACATGACCATAAAGTATAATTTTTATGCTCTTCAGAAGTGAAAAACGCATTTCTTACATTACATGCAAGATAGAGGGAGTATTCCCTATGAAATGTCCATTCAGTTAAATCATTGAGTTTTTCTTTTATAAGATTATGAGGAAGTGTTATGTAAAGGGTGAAAAAATCATAAGTAGACAACCTTGTAGCACGAAAACGCCTGGATTTAAATCTATTTAAAACTTCATTAGAATTTTTTATAGACCAAAACAAGAAGCTTGTCTTGGCCTTCTGTAACACACACAGCAAACTTAGTGGCTGAATGACAAATGTGGTCATCAACTGAAGCCCTCTCTTCAGTTCATAGGCCTTAGTACCACCAAGTTCTTGCTTAAGAGTGTCAACAAAGTGAAGCCGTCAAACAACGACCACATTGTTAGCGGCCTTATCAGCTGGAGCCAAAACAAACTTCCTATGAAATTCTTTAATACCTAGTTTAAGGTGACGGAAAGACGTCTTAGGTTTAGGAGGTAATAGGTTCGTATTTTGCAAATAAAAAGAAACGCGTTTGTTCACTAATTTCAGAATGCTAAGTTTCCATTCCTTAAGAACTTTATGCTCAACATACTCTCGTTTACACCATCGATTACCAAATGCATTCAAGGCAGCAGCGATTTCATCTCTACATTTATTGAAGTCGATTTTAGAAGGAAATCGATATTTCGATCCTTAAGAATTTATTTTGGGTATCCTAGAATCAGGAATAATTTTTAAATTGCCAGTAATAATATGACCAACAGCCGAATAACAATACACTGAATTTTTACAATCACATGTATCAGGAGTGTTAGTGTCAATTGAACACCACCTTTATAGTGTAAAACTGAGGTTCACAGGGGTAACCCTTATTTTTCTTATTTCTGCTTTAAAATATAGATTGTGGGTACTCGTTAGATCCGCCTCCACGAGGCGATTCTAATGCGTACACATAAAAAGTTGGGGAGAATCGAATGTCATTTTTTTTCTCTAATGTCTTCTTTGTTTCCAGGAGCTTCCTTTTTAACTAAAAAATCCTAAATGAAGACTGTTTAAAAGTGGTCTTTAAGACCGCTTTTGAACAAACCCAATTTCATTTTCTTACTAGAGTACACTATGCAAGAAAGAAAATAGAAACATGAAACCGTTTAGATAAATTAAAAGACACATTTTTGATTACATAACACCCTGATGACCGGTTATTGAAAAATTCAGTTTTGAGATAAGATACATTTGGGGTATTCTGGTTGTCATATAGGTAGGGGGATAAGAGAGGGCAATCAATTACCTAGAGAAAATTCACATCTATTCATTTGCTTGATTGAAAACAACGTCCTGGTTTTGATATTCCGCACTATTATTTTGTTTTTATTATTTTAGTAGTCACCATTATTTACAATCATTACAAAAACATGCAAATATCTTAGTTAAATTTTATGACCAAAAATGAAAAAAAGTCCTGATATCTTTAATATATTGGCTCAAGACATATATTGTGGGTACTTGTTAGGACCGCCCCGGTGAGGTGGTTCTAACGAGGACCAACAATATATGTTTTTGAGTAGAATTAGAAAAAATGATGTTTACCCCTCTAAATTTCAATTTTGTTTGTTTGATTTGAGGTTTAATGTCCCCGTCAACACTTTAAAGGTCATTTTTGAAACGTTGCTTTCAATTTTGTGGGACTTTTACCCGACATTGAGATGAAATGACATCTCAAGCCATGTCGCCCAATGAAACCAATAGGGTTTATGGGCATGGATGGGCCGACTCGCACCGCTTTGCCTGGGCAGGCGGAAGTAAGGTCGAGGATTGTGGCCACGTAAAATCGATTTAAGCCCCCCAGTGGAAATCTTCCACTGACCGTTCCAAGGCGGTTCTTCTGTGGCGATTTATTTATGTTGTTGTTTGTTACTTACTGTGTGTATCACTTGTGTCTTTTAATTTTGGATGGCCATATGGCCATTTTGTGGGAAAGTAACTGTCCATATGGCCTTCCTTTGTTTAGGTTTCCATTATGGTCTGGTCGCTTAATGTTTGTATTTCTTTCCCTTTGGTGTCTTTTATGGATAGAGTAAGTTAATTGTATCAATTCCTGATCTTTGTTTTACTTCTACTTAGATTCTCTACGTGATTTACCAGTACTCGTGAGCGGGTCGGTTTCAGCTCTGCGTGGAAGCATCATGCAGCCCATATATTTCTTCCAGCCCCGATGGGCCCAGTTTTATGGTACAATATTATTAAACTGTGAGTACTCTTTAGAACAGCCTCTGCAAGGGGGTTCTAACGTGGACCCACAATATATGTTTTTGAGTAGAAATAAGAAAAATAATGTATACCTCTCTAAACCCTAGTTTTACCGTACAATATATTTTTACCTTGCGGATGCTTGTTAGAACCACCTCTAACGAGGACCCACAATATATTTTTTTTTCAGTAGAAATAAGAAAAATAATGTACAATCCTCTAGGCCCCTGATTTTCTGAAAGATGTGGGTGGTTCTCTTTTCTGATATGATTGTATCTAAAAAAAGAAACACTTTATATTGCATCTTGACTAAAACTTTAAAATGCTAATGTTTTAGACATTTTATGATTTGTATAACATACTTTCAAAAATAATAAATAAATAAGTAAATTAAAAAATTGCAATTGATTGATTTAATCTTGAATTAATCAGTTGATTTAGTTTACTTCTTTTCACGAAACAATGAATGTCATTGTTTTCGTTTACTTTGTTTTTTTAATAGAAAAAGAAGTAATTTAAAACAACATTTTTTGGAAACAATCTCAATAAAATAAAAAAAAAATATACCATCACCCACTTTCCCCTTATAGAGTCCCTTTTTAAGCATATCTCTCACAGAGTCTCTGGTCATAATCACCTCATAATCACTTAGATAAGATAAGTGAAACAATACTAGACTTAAGTGACTGTCTATTATATTATTAAATCATGGACGCCACTCTATGCTTTCATTTTTAAGTTCATTACCCGTTTCTGTTTTACGTCTTCTGGACACCGAGGCGAATAAGTTCTACGATAGTTCTAATCAGTTATATGATGCGGCTCTCTTAACTAGAGGCTATACTCAGCATACTCTCCGTCCTTACATTGATTCTGAAATTAATCATAAACGCCATTTCTTCAAAATATCCCTTATCAATAAGGGTATGGATTTTATAGATTTGCCCAGTATCTTCCGTGAGAGCTCTGTACTTTCTTCAATTCCTGCTTATTTTCAAAATACTGAAACACCTATAATTTGCTATAATATAACAAACCTGTTAGATCTATCATTTTTAATTTTAATACACTTGTTTCAGATCTTGATATTGATACTAATACTCCTGATTCATGTGATTGTAAAAATTCAGTGTATTGCTATCCTGCTGCTGGTCATGTAATTACTGGCAATTTGAAAATTATTCCTGATTCTAGGATAAGGAATATAATTTCTAAAGGACCGAAATATCGGTTTCCTTCTAAAATTGATTTCAGTAAATGTAGAGATGAAATCGCTGCTTCCTTGAATGAATTCGGTAATCAATGGTGTAAGCGAGAGTATGTTGAGCATAAAGCCCTTAAGGGCTGGAAACTAAGCATTTTAAAACTAGTGAATAAACGCATTTCTTTCTATTCTCAAAATACTAACTTATTACCTCCTACGCCTAAGACGTCTTTACGTCATCTTAAGCTAGGTATTCAAGAATTTCATAAGAAGTTTGTTTTGGCCCCTGCAGACAAGGCCGCTAACAATGTCGTCGTTGTGTGACGGCTCCACTATGTTAACACGCTTAAGCAGGAGCTTGGTGGTACTAAGGCCTATGAACTTCAGCCTTTAGCTGAAGAGAGAGTTATAGTAGATAAACATATTTGTCATTCAGCCACCAAGTTTGCTGTGTGTGTTACCGAAGGCCAAGACAAGCTTCCTACGCTATACTGGCTACCAAAACTGCATAAAAGACCTTACAAAGCACGGTTTATTGCAAATTCTAGCTCTTGCACTACCACTGAACTTTCTAAATTATTAACTTCCTGTCTTACTGCTATTAAAACGCATGTGATTAAATATTGTGATAAAGTCTTTGAGAGATCAGGAAGAAATCTGTTTTGGTCTATAAAAAAATCCGAATGAGGTTTTAAATACATTGAAATCCAGACATTTTCGTGCTTCAAATCTGTCTACTTACGATTTTTCCACTCTTTACACTACACTTCCTCATAATCTTATAAAAGAAAAGCTTAATGATTTAATTGAATGGGCTTTTCACAGAGAAGATTCTCTCTATCTTGCATGTAATGTCAGAAATGCATTTTTTAATTCTAAAGAGCATAAGAATTATACACTTTGGTCATGTCAGAAAGTGTGTGATGCCCTCACCTTTCTACTTGACAATATTTATATTAGATTCGGTACTAAGTTATTTAGACAAATTGTGGGTATTCCGATGGGTACGAATTGCGCACCTCTTGTGGCTGATCTGTTCTTGTATTGTTATGAAAGAGACTTCATGTTGTCGCTTTCCATTGATAACCAATCTGAAATTATTGAAGCTTTTAACTCCACTTCTAGATATTTAGATGATTTATTAAATATTGATAATACCTATTTCGATCGTTCGATCAGTCAGATTTACCCCCCAGATCTTCAATTAAATAAAGCAAATTCTTCTGATACCGAGGCCCCGTTTTTGGATTTACATCTATCTATTGTAGATGGGTTTGTTTCGTGCAAAATTAATGATAAACGCGATGACTTTGATTTTGAGATTGTAAATTTTCCTGTTATGGATGGTGATGTTCCTCGTGCGCCATCCTATGGCGTTTATATTTCGCAATTAATTCGATTTGCTAGAGTGTGTAGTCATGTAGCTGACTTCAACACTCGTAATAAATTTTTAACGGCTAAACTCCTTAATCAGGGTTATCGGTACCATAAACTACGCAAAGCATTTTCAAAATTTTATAGACGCCATTCTGATTTAATTTCAAAATTCAATATTGGACTTAAATCTCTTCTGCAACAAGGTCTATCGGAAACCGAATTTTATGGTGACTTAGTGTATAAATTCAGAAAAATATATAACCGCAATGACTTCAGCACCCAATTTCGTAAAATCATTCTTCGATATAAAAAGATTGGGTACAACATGGATGTTATACGACAGACTGCATGCATGGTAGTTAACCCAATCACGGTTTACAACTTTGCTTCCCTCTTTAATTGCACGCCGTTGGGTCAGGCCTCAGATTCTATGACGGCTCCAACGTAAAGGCTTATTGAGAATTAGAGAGATCTAATTCAAGGTAATGTCGGTTGGTGCCTGATGCTCTGTCTCTGGTCGGGCCCATCGGAGTCAAACTGTTGGTTTTCTTTTGCTCCAGCATTTCAGTGGTTTCTTGCTGTCGAGTCCTCACCGTTGTCTCACCTCTGTGGTTCTTTGATTTTTGTGTGCACGGAGATGTTGCACTGATGAGTTAGGAGGCCTCATGCGGACTGAACAAATTATGTGTCTAAATCGCGACGGAAGTAAGGGCGAGAATTTCGGCCACGTAAAATCGATTTAAGCCCCCCCAGTGGAAATCTTTCCACTGACCGTTCCAAGGCGGTTCTTCTGTGGCGATTTATTTATGTTGTTGTTTGTTACTTACTGTGTGTATCACTTGTGTCTTTGAATTATGGATGGCCATATGGCCATTTTGTGGGAAAGTAACTGTCCTTATGGCCTTCCTTTGTTTAGGTTTCCATTATGGTCTGGTCGCTTAATGTTTGTATTTCTTTCCCTTTGGTGTCTTTGGTGGGTGGAGTAAGTTAATTGTATCGATTCCTGATCTTTATTTTACTTCTACTTTGATGTGCACTATGGCCATTAGACAGGCCACCCCTTTTATATAGAGAAAAAATGTGTCTTTAAAACAAAATAAGAAGGATGTCCTATTTTTAGATATTCTTGATTTCACTGTATATATTCATTTCAGGAAACAAGTGTTTCTATCTTAACAATAATAAACTGAACTGGACTGCAGCTATTGACCATTGTAGAGAATTTGGAAAGGGATATGATATCGCTAGTATTGAGGACGTCTTTGAACAAGGTAAAGTGGACAGAAGTTTATATAAACTTTTTGTTGGGAGAAAATGTTTGCTTATTTCTGCCAAATTATGGCAGTTCTAACGAGCACCAATAACCATGGGGATCGTTCTAACTAGCGGAGTATATCTCAAGGACACTGAACACAATTTATCCCGATCTATAATTATGATGCTACTTTTGTTGACTACAAACCTTGAGCTTCTTATTTTACATCACTGCAGCTGGTGTTAAGTACCGTGTGGCGGCCTTAAAATGTCTCCCCGTGCTTCATCATAGTGCAGATTATATTTTCTTTTCCTTTGGGATTATTGAGCCAATTCTGGTTACTTTGAAAATCGACTATCGTTTAAGTCGATGCTAGGAGGCGTATGCAGCCTTGCAAACTATATTGCTGTGTATGAAAAGACTCAATCAAACTAAGACTTCAATTTTTGATATTTTATATGTTCTTTTTCGTTATTATATGTGTTATTTGTTTCCAAAGGCATCTTTTTATCTGTTTATTTCAAACTATATTGCTGTGTATGAAGAGACTTTATTGAAACTGAGTCTCCGATTTTCGTTCTTTTATGTGTTTTTTTTTGTTTCCAAAGGCAACCTTTTAGCTTTTCATTTTACCTCACTGCAGCTTGTGTTAATGGCCGTGTGGCCAACGTAAAAAAAGTCTATCAGCGCTTCGTCACAGAGCAGATTATATTTTCTTTTCCTTTTGGATCATTGAGCCCATTCTGGTTTCTTTGAAAATCGAATGTCGCTTAAGCCGGTGCTAGGAGGCGTATGCAGCCTTGCACTATCTTGCATGTAATGTAAGAAATGCTTTTTTCACTTCTGAAGAGCATGAAAATTATACTTTATGGTCATGTCAGAAAGTAGGTGAAACTGTCACCTTTCTACTTGACAATATTTACATAAGATTTGGTACTAGGTTATTCAGACAAGTTGTGGGTATTCCGATGTTATTTAGACAAGTTGTGGGTATTACTAACTGCCCACCACTTGTGGTTGATTTGTTTTTGTTTTGTTATAAGAGAGACTTCATGATGTCCCTTTCTGCTGAAAACCGGTCTGAAATCATTGAAGCTTTTAGCTCCACTTCTAGATATTTGGATGATTTATTAAATATTAATACTACCTATTTCGATGGTTTGATCAGTCAAATTTACCCCTCAGAACTTCAGCTAAATAAAGCTAATTCTTCTGATACCGAGGCTCTGTTTTTGGTTTGGATTTACATCTGTCTGTTGTAGATGGGTTTGTTTCATGCAAACTTTTTGATAAACGCGATGATTTTGATTTTTAAGGTTGTAAATTTTCCTTTTTTGGATGGTGATGTTCCTCGTGCGCCATCCTATGGCGTTTATATTTCTCAATTAATTCGATTTGCCAGTGTGTGTAGTCATGTTACTGACTTCAACACTCGAAATAAATTGTTAACGGCTAAACTTCTTAATCAGGGTTATTGGTACCATAAAGTACGCAAAGCATTTTCAAAATTTTATAGACGTCATTCTGATTTAATTTCAAAATTCAATATTGGACTTAAATCTCTTCTGCAACAAGGTCAATCAGAACCCGAATTTTATGGTGACTTAGTATATAAATTCAGAAAAATATATAACCGCAATGACTTCAGCACCCAATTTCGTACAATCTTTCAGATATAAAAAGATTGGGTACAGCATAAATGTTTAATTCCTCTTTAATTGCTCGCCGATGGGTCAGGCCTCAGATTCTATGACGGTTCCAGCGTAAAGGCTTATTGAGAATTAGAGAGATCTAATTCAAGGTAATGTTGGTGGGTGCCTGATGCTCCATCTGGCACCGGGCCCATCAGAGTCTAACTGTTGGTTTTCTTTTGCTCCAGCATTTCAGCGGTTTCTTGCTGTCGAGTCCTCATCGTTGTTTCATCTCTGTGGTTGTTTGATTATTTTTGTTCACGGAGTTGTTGCACTGATGAGTTTGGAGGCCTTCATGCGGACAGATGAACATTTTTGTCTAAATCGCGACGGAAGTAAGGGCGAGGATTGTGGCCACGTAAAATCGATTTAAGTCCCCCCAGTGGAATTCGTTTCTGCTGACCCTTCCAAGGCGGTTCTTCTGTCGCTGTTTATTTTTGTTATGGTTTGTCTTTTGGTGTTTGTGTCGCTTATTTTATTTTTTTTTTGATAGCCTATTGGCGATTTTGTGGGAAAGTAACCGTCCTTTTGGCTTTCCGCTATTGATGTTTCCATTAGGTCTGTTGGTTTCATGTTTGTTGTTTTTCCCTTTGGTGTTTCTGATGGGAGCTGTGGGTTGATTGTATCGATTCCTGATCATTGCCCCCACTTCTGTTTTGCAAACTATATTGCTGTGTATGAAGACACTCAGTAAAACCGAGTCTCCGATATTCGTTCTTTTATATGTTCTTTGTTTCCAACGACAATCGTTTAGCATTTTATTTCATTAAACAATTGCAATTAACAGTGTAACACAGATATTTCCATAGCAATGTAATAAAACCATAAAGGGATCAACGAATTTTGCCCGTGGCCCAGTATTTTTCATACTTAAGTGAACATTAAATACATTACATTTATCACTTATATTTTCATTAACTTCCATCAATCATCTTAGAAAAAATAAATTGAAATGAGAATGCAAATGCACGCACTTTGCCTGTTAACAGTTGATGGCATAACGTTGCGCCTGTTAACAGTTGATGCCATAACGTTGCCGTCGTCCAATCACATCAAAGAAGACCATTGTTTACATATACGTCAGTTTATGATCATGTTTCATCGCGTAAAATAGAAGCGAAGGCAATGATCAGGAATCAATGCAATGTATTAATGGAAGTTTTCTGTAAATGCACTGCCAATGTAAAAAGAATATGTTTGAATCAGAAACAATCTTTTATAAACATTTAATGTACCATTATACCACACGGGAGTGTTCAGTAACCGAATGTTTAATAGCGATAAACACTGTAATGATGTAAAAATGACATATTCGGCCACGAAACAGAGCAAATGGAAGTTGTTGACAAATTACTAAAAGCAATGGCCATTTAAAATAATCACACATTCATGCACACAGACACACACGCGCATCCTAAAATACAAAATGTAATGGCTGACCAGAAAAAGAATAAGTTACACCAAATGCTTAATATTTCCTACAATTTATAGTCTAGGTTGAAAAAAAACGTTGAGGTGCTGCATTGTGTCACAAGATACTCTGCCCTAAATCTATTTAAATTAGAGATTAGTTCAAGGAGTCCTGTGAAGTTAAAACATCACAATTTTTAGAAATTATATGGGCACAGCCAGAAGAAAGATTGGTACGCACATTAGAAAAGTCTAGAAAAGAACAATTTTTTCTGTGACAGGGGGTATTCTTGAGAGAATGAATTGTGTCCACGTAAAATCAATTTGGGACTCCTATTAAAAACGTTTATGCTGGCCGTTCCGGGGTAGTTCTTCTGTCGTGGTTTATTAATGTTATGGTCCGTCTTTTCATGTATGTATTGATGATATTCTATTATTATGGATAGCAGGTTGGCCCTTTTGGAATAAATAACTGTCCTTTTGGCTTTCCGCCTGTAATGTGTTTATTTTTGTGACGTAAATTTATGTTCGTGTTTCTCTCCCTCTAATGTCTTGGATTGGTGATGTGATGTAATTGTCTCGGTTCCTCATCATTGCCTTGATTTCCGTTTTGTTGCCTTCGGTAAACGGTGCTTAGTCTTTCCTTCCTCGATGATATGGAAAGCAGATGCGTTATATGGTTGGATCAATATACGTTGCACATATGCATCGAAAATGTTTTGACAATATGCATGTCGTTTATATACTTAGTCAAACAGGTAACTATACCGACTTTCGGGTGAAACTCACTAGATATCTGGCAGTTATTGAGCTAAACTTGGCTGTAGACATTTAAATCGGACGTTTAGCTAAAGAATGCTCAAACTTGCATTTGTCCATACCTTTCTGCTCCAGAGTTGTCTTCCAATATGTGCCTAGAAAGAATTTGGTAGAAAATGGACATTGCGCATGCGCAGAAAGTTTTTTTTTGTCTAAGATGGAAGACAATATTCTCTGAACATCGGATAACACTTTACTTTTACAATATCTCATGATCTCGCATTATAAGCGAGGTTTTAATTTGTGAAATTCTCAAATTATCTCCCTTGCAATTAAAAATATAGCAATTTTCGCACTGCTGTAATTTTTATTCCTGTCAATAAATTGTATCCATTTTTTCAAAAAACGCTTTGTGTCTACCATTGCTTTTCATCATGATGGTAAAAAATACAGAAAATTCATGTAGCTTGTAGCACTATCGATTGCGATTTTCTATGGAGTTCCCAATTGAAAGCAGCATTTGCACACAACTTCTAAGAATTGGAGGTCAATATGTAATAGCCTGTTTCTCGTAGCTGGTGCAACTAAAGTTCCAAATCTTTTGTGAATAGACTCAAATGGTATCTAAAGAAATGCCACATGTATCAAATTTTAGAAATGTAGGGTACAGGGAAATTTTGTGATGTTAAATGATGGCATGTTTTATTGATTTTCTCTGCGAAAATGACGAAGTGACCCCTTGGGTGTTTAAAGCAATAGTCTACGACGATGTGTTTACGAAATTAAAAACGAATGGTGCTTTTGCACGGAAAAAATGAGTCTTCTTAACAAAACATAACAAACTTTGTGT
This sequence comes from Lucinisca nassula, assembly GCA_963580285.1. Taxonomy (NCBI): domain Eukaryota; kingdom Metazoa; phylum Mollusca; class Bivalvia; order Lucinida; family Lucinidae; genus Lucinisca; species Lucinisca nassula. The sequence goes on along the minus strand of OY757019.1, from coordinate 127,064,987 downwards.
AGTTTTATCTGTAGTAGCTATAGTAACAGAAGCAATTTTAGGTATAGGAACTTTTTTGACTGAGTATATTAGGGTATTAATGCCACCTTTTTACAGACTTTTTCATGTCCATGGCGAAGGAAAGTTCGGATTCCCATTTCTTTATTGGTCTGAATGATCGAGCGGCAAACAACCTGTTCATTTGGGAAGATAATTCACCGGTGCTGTTTACCTACTGGGGCCCAACGGAACCTACAAGCAATGATCCGCATGCCAAAACGAAGAATGGGGTAAGATTAGTAAACAAAACTCCCTAAAAACCTAGTGCTGGAAAATAACTTTCTTATTTAGGAAAATGACTGATTATGTTAAGCACAGCTGAGACGCTGCGGTGGCTGATCTAGGACTATTCTGTTCGCCAATAACACGTTTTGACGGCTTCGGTATGAAATATGGTGAAAATGATATCGAATTATTCGTGCGGTTCAAACGTGCCATTGAACTTTATCAGTATTGAAAGCCATTCTCAAAATCTGCCTACTCACAACAAAGTGTAGACATATTTTCTCACAACTTACTGGCACAAAGTCAAAGTTAACAAGACGTGCAGAATGTAAAAATACCAGTAATGTTTTTCGACAATACGCCCATGTCATATAATATTACAACAGCGCACCTGTGTCGGATAATAATACGACAACGCATCCATGCCAGATAATATTACGACAGCGTCCCCATGACAGCTAGTATTAAAACGCATCCTTGTAGATAATGTTCCGACAACGCACCCATACCAGTTAAAGACGACAAGGCATACATGTCAGATAACATTGCTAAAACGCGGATGTTCGAATGAGTACCAATTAATTTGCTATTGACAGGAAGTAGAAATTATAGTAAAATTGAAACAAGCTTACTTTATACGCAATGGTGTTTGCAAACAAATTCATTGCATAGACTACATAACGCGCTAGTATGAAAACTTACTACACTCTCAAGCTAGAAATTAGCTTCTACTGTATATACGGTTAGCTCATACTTGTGTCTGTATAAACATCAGTAACCACAATTTTGCATATGCGATAAAAGTTGAAATTACCGATGATTATGGACACTGCCCCTGATAAACAGTTTTTGTCCGCCCGGACTGATAACCGGAAAATGGATTTTACATTGAAGGAGGTTAACATGTCCAGGTTATACTACCAGGCTGTGTTTTTACCTTTAAAACAACTTGTAGAAATAGATACTCAGGAAAAACCACAGTCAAAGATTATAGCCCACCAATGGCACCAAGAGAAAGAGTAACATACAATTAAGAAAACAAAAGCGGAAGTAAACAAACAATAGACAGTAAAGCAATCAGTTCCCTCGTCCACACAAACGGTGATTATAGTGCAATAGGCACGGGTAATGAAAATTAAATAAATAAATAAATAAATAAATAATAAAATAATAATAATAATAATAATAATAAATAACCATAATTGAAAAGCCCCGTCGGAGAATCTGACAAAGCTGCATTAAAACTAAACAATGTCAGAACTACCGCCTCAGGACGGTCAGTAGTGATAACTACTGGGGGAATTTAAATAGATTATTTGGGTATGGTTTATAATATGATTTACACCCCAAAAATAGTTGGTCCATCTGAAGGCAACTAAATCAGTCATTGGACTATTATAGAATAATATACAACTTAGAACAAATTGACATCACGAAAACACGTAAAATTTTCATTTTCTTTGGGGTAAAGTTTACAATGTATTTGTATAGGTGTGTTTTAGTAATGGAGATCAAACCGGGAGCTTCTAGCATCAGGGGCAAGTGCACTAACTATAAGTACTGCGCTATCACGCTCAAAATGAATGCTTAACAACAACAACCCTTTTGTTGAAAAGAACGGCTCTCAAAAAGTGAGAATTAGACAGTATGGTCGAAGAGAGAGAGAGAGAGAGAGAGAGAGAGAGAGAGAGAGAGAGAGAGAGAGAGATAGAGAGGAAGAGAGAGAGAGGTTTCAACTGAGCAAACACACATTTGTTGAATATGTTCTAGAAAGGGTTATCCTTTGGAAGCAAGGAATACACCACAGAACTGGAAAATATGGAGTGTACAACTGTACATGTTTCTGGGCAAGACTAGTTGGTTTCGGCCATTTACGCCTCATCAGTGACCCTCAAATATTTTCAAAATTCCACAATGGAATCAATGATCCAAAAGGACAAGAAAATATAAACTACACTATGATGTAGGGCAGGGAGACTTTTTACGGCCGCCACACATTCCCAGACATCAGCTGTAGTGACGTTGAATATTTTCTAGAAGGGGCTAACCTTTGGAGGCAAGGATACACCACAGATCTGGAAAATATGGAGTGTACATGTTTCTGGGCCAGACTAGCTAGTTTCGGCCATTTAGGCCTCATAGAAGACATGCTAACGACTTGAGATATCAAACTTCTTCACAGCTGGATGGCTGAAAAACACTGTACCGAAATTACAAAAAATAACAACAACAACAAAATAGTTTGGCAGAACAAGTTATCCATAAATATGACAACCCATCGTTTTAATTTAGAAGCAAGATGTGATAAACTGAACATAACGCGGGATTTTGGTCATCGCTCGCAGTACATAACGCAAACACGCCTATACAAATACATTGCCACCTTTATCGCCGAAAAATGAAAGTTTTATGATGAAGAATTGTGACATTTTTCTTATTTCTGCTCAAAATATAGATTGTGGGCACTCGTTAGAACCGCCTCATTGACGCGGCTCTAACGAGTACCCACAATCTATATTTTAGAGCATAAATAAGAAAAATAAGGTATACCCCCGGAAACCCCAGTTTTACAATATAAAAGTAAGGTTCAAGGGGGTCAAAATAATATAGGCGTGTTTTCGTGATGATCAACCCTCGACCATTATCAGCACTCGAGCTAAATCTGTATGGCTGATAATTGAGTCTCGGGTTGATACTGCGGGCGATAACCAAAGCCCTATGTGAATACCATTTACAGACACCTGCAAAACATTTGCTAAGAATGAATTAATTATATGTTGGGTTACAATAAAACTGACACCCGCTTTCTGCCCTACGCTTCTTACCTTGTCTTCTGCGACCTGCTTTGCGACCTGCTTTGCGGAATGATGCCAACAAATTGTTTACCGGCGCCCTTTCATATCAGCTTTCAATATGCTGACAGTCACAAGAAAGTCTTAAATGTGCTTGCTTTAAGAGTAATGAATAGATTCTACATAACTTGTTCACCAAAAATCTAAATAAGATGGTTGGGATTTTGACGGCGAAGTCAACACTATTTAGATCATGTCGACCCTGTCATTTTACCTAAACCAAACATTTATGGGATCACTTACATAAGCGGCCAACCATTACATCGCCAGAAACGAAACTGGCAACGGTCCTTCTTGAATTCGCCATTACATCGCCAGAAACTGACAACTGTCCTTGCGACTGAGCCACCGAGGCCGGCTCTCGAATATACAGTGAAACTAGATTTGTAAAGATTTGATGAATAATGAATATCACCGTTTTGAAGTCAATTTTAATTATACAAATCATTCGCGTTTGGTAATTTTGATACTTAATTACTCAGGCTGGCGTTTACAATATACATGTACATGCATTTATAAGTTGATTCCTATATCTTTAGATCGGCTAATGAAACATGTGTGACAACACTTTCTTTCTACAGTCTAATTACAACTTATTTTGGCCAGATATCATTAAACTTGACTTGGTACCCTCAGTCACCCTCTCGATAATACTGACGGCTAACGACCAATACCAGAATCCATGAATTGCAGTTAAGTTTGATTAAACTTTATTTATTTGACACTCCATTGCACCGCAAGCTCACGCAAACTTATTAAAACGTCCTCGGAGGCACAGCCATTCGTATAATTTGGTATTATCATGGAAGAGAAAACCCGAATACCCGGAAAAAGTCACGGACGTTGAATGGGGACCACTAACCTGTCCCAAACTGAACCGAATCGAACCTGGTACGCAGCAGTTACAAACGAGGGGCATGCGAGGGCTGATATTAAAGTTCATTTTTGGTAATATAGGGAAAACAGTGGTTGTGATGAATTCTGTTTGGTGCATATCAAACAAATATATGTCATTTGTGAGTGAGTGAGTGAGTGAGTGTTTGAATTTTACGTCCCACCAACAGCTAAGGTCATACGGAGAAGGGACCTCGGTTTAAAGACTCATCCGAAAGTCTGATATGTCTTTTGTAATTCGATGATATTTGAGAAAATCTTGTTACGTCATAAAATGTGTCATGTTATGTCACACGACATGGCAATAGGCGGCTTCGCTGTGACAAGCATTTCTTGTGTCATTTCTATCAGTTGTTAAGATATTTAAGACTGTAAGTGATGTTTAACACATCTTTGACAGATATATCCAGAACTAATAACGACTGATCCAAATGAACCCTCGTTACAAAGGATTGTTTTTTGTGGCTTTTTGACAAGTTTCAAATTGTTTTGCATACTCTATATAATTTTGGAACATTTTACTTATATGTTTATTTTTATCTTTCTCCAAATGCAGCGTTATTCAGAAATTTAGTTTATTTTGGACATTTGGCATATTACTAGTTACATTAAGATACCATCAGTTTCGTGTTTAAACGTCATTTCAGCGTTTGTTGTCATGGTTGGAATGATCTATTAATGATAATTGCCTTCACTTTTATTTCTTAATAATATTTAATTACTATTATCATAATACCTTAAGCGACAATCTGTCAAAATTATCTGAAACTTTCCCGATAATCACATTTTTTAATCGTTTATTACTTACTGCCACATGAAGGACACAACCCATAACCTTGTTTTAGTGTTTTCACAAGGATCGCGTCAACAGATGACGTCGTCAACGCCATATTGACGTCTCATATTTGACTTATCTTTTCATTCGAGTCCTGTTAGGTAGTAAAATAAAATGGTTGCAATATGTGCATAAACAAAGAATGATAACTGTATGACCACCCCTCGTACTTCTGCGCTATCAAGGTCCATTGAATTGTTTGGGCAAGACGGTAGTCGCGTGACCTTGTTTGTTCTTAATTTCATTTACCAAAAATAACATTCGTGACGAAAACAGGCATATATAATTTTGACCCCCTTGAACCCCACTTTTATATAATAAGACTGGGGTTTACAGGGTAAACCTTATTTTTCTTATTTCTGCTCTTAAATATAGATTGTGGGTACTCGTTAGAACCGCTTCGATGAGGCGGTTCTAACGAGTACTCACAATCTATATTTTGAGCAGAAATAAGAAAAATATCACAATTTTTCATCTAAAATATCGACTTTTCTGAGGTAAAGTTTGCAATATATTTGTATAGGCGTGTTTTTGTAATGATACCTAAATGCACGAACCGGTAAAGACGACGACCTAGGTCAGTCAGCAAATTAATGGTGTGTCGATTGTCTCTAAGTGTAAACTGGGAAAATGGTTCTGAAACTGCGTTAGACAGTTTTAGTTAACTATAAATCCCTGTATTTCATGCAGACAGTGAGGATCCTGAACAAACGCGTCTGCATTGTTTGCATCACGTGAACAAGTCCGTGAAATGAACACCCTAAACCCCACTTTATATAGAGAAAACCCGCAACCTATGTTTGCAGTTTAAATAAGAAAAAATATCACGGATTTTCGTCAGAAAAGTAGCCATTTTGGAGATGTGAAAAAATGTACCATGTCGCACGGGTGTTATCGTAATGCGTCTACATTATTTGCCAGTGTCCCAGCATAAGTGCCAAGTTAATGGTTTAAAACAAGCTTTGTTCACACAATCATTACGAAAACACGCCTATACAAATATATTGTAACCTTTATCGCCGAAAAAATGAAAATGTTAAGATGAAAAAGTGTGATATTTTTCTTTTTTCTGCTCAAAATATAGATTTTGAGAAATCGGTAATGAGGCGGTTCTAACGAGTACCCACAATCTATATTTTAGAGCAGAAATAAAAAAAATAAGCTTTACCCATGCAAACCCCGGTTTTACTATTTAAAAATGGGGTTAATGGGGGTCAAAATTATATAGGCGTGTTTTCGTGAGGGCTCGCATGCCTCAGCAACAAGAACTGCTAGACGTCTTTAAATAATTGTTTGCTGGAACATTACGATAACACACCCGTACGACATAGTGCATTTTTAACATCTCCAAAATGGCTACTATTCTGATGAAAATCCCTGATATTTTTCTTATAAATACTGCAAACATAGGTCGTGGGTGCTCGTTAGAACCGCCTCATTAAGGCGGTTCTAACGAGTACCCACAACCTATGTATTGAAGCAGAAATAAGACAAATAATGAAGGCCCCCGTAAACCCCAGTTTTCTCTATATAAATTGAGGTTTAGCGGGGTCTTCATTTCACGGACTTGTTCACGTGATGTTCCTGCAAACCAGTGATATCCACGTGGGCATAAACACTGAAAAGCTACTATGCTAAATTAATTACGTTGATTGGCGAACAACTGACCAAAACATGTCACTGATCAGGTGTTTTGAAGCGGACCTAGATATAGATGCTCAGCTGCATTAGCCCCGGATCGAGGACTTGTAAGAGCCAGTATGAAGTAATTTGAATAAAAACATAACTGTTAGCTTACCTGGCCGAAGGTCATGGTAATGTTTTGTAGTCATACTATGTCCGGCGTCGTCGTTCGTTGTGCGGCATGCGTCGTCTGTCCGCCGTACGTAATTTTTTGTGAACACTCTAGACGCCACAGTTTTTGTCCAATCGTCATCGAACTAGCTCATGGTGATCATCATGAAAATATCTCGGGCAATTTAGAAATTCAATATAGATGTAATCGGGTCAAACAGTAGGTTAGAATGTCAAATCATAGAATAAAAATAAACATTGTGAACACTCTGGAGGCCGCAGATTTCAGTTTAATTCGTTTCACTGACCGTTCCAAGGCGGTTCTTCTGTCGCGGTGTATTTTTGTAATGGTTTGTCTTCGGGTGTTTGTTTCGCTTATATTATTTTGCTTGGATAGCTAATTGGCCATTTTGTGGAAAAGTAACTGTCCTTTTGGCTTTTCGCTATTGATGTTTGATTTATTGCATGTTTTTTCATGATTGTGTTTTTTCCCTTTGGTGTATCTGATGGGAGCTGTGGGTTAATTTATCGATTCCTGATCATTGCCTCCACTTCTATTTTGCTAAGAGTGACCATCTTGACAATAATTCGCTCAGTTTTAATTATGTATCATGTCGGGTCGAAACGTAGGTCAGTAGGTCAAATAAAAGGTCCCATGTGAACATGCGTCAGGTCACAGCTTTGGTCAATTAATCATCAAACTCGCAAAGAATAATCATTTTTACAATATCTTGACCGAGTTCATATATAGTTCAGTTGGTCAGGTCATAGAAAAAAACTTGTTATCAATCGTGATTAATTATTGCCTTCACTTCTATTTTGACTTGGTCTAATCTTCATCAAACTTGCTCAGAACGATCATCTTGACAATGTCTCGGTCATGTACAAATATGTGTCATGTCAGGTCAATAAGTAGGTCAGTAGGTATAATAATAGAAAAAAACCTTGTGAACACTCTAGAGGCCACAGTTTCGGTCCAATGTCCATCAGGCTTGCTGGCGGTGATCATCTTGACAATATATGGGGCAAATAAAAATCAAAATTGAGTTCCTTTAAGAGCAGTGAAAACATTCATAAGAAAGAAGATGGGTCATACTACGTAGTTTCGGCTAATAAAGCCTCATCAGTGACCCTGTAATGATCCGGCAAAGAAAGCCAGAGGAAACATACTGCAATTTTGCGAATTTCGAATAGGCAGTCGATTCAAAGACTGATATAAATCAAAATAGGGTCCAAATAATTAAAAACCTGTCTAGAATATGAGTCTAAACCAAGAATTTATTTCTGATCTCTCAGAATATTCACGCTAATCTCAAAGGACCAAAAGTAAAATATAAACTGCACTATGGTTGATGTACGGGGAGACGTTTTACGGCCGCCACACGGCACAACACCAGCTGCAGTGAAGGCAAATAAAAATCAAAAATGAGTTCCTTTAAGAGCAGTGAAAACATTCATAAGAAAGAAGATGGGTCATACTACGTAGTTTCGGCTAATAAAGCCTCATCAGTGACCCTGTAATGATCCGGCAAAGAAAGCCAGAGGAAACATACTGCAATTTTGCGAATTTCGAATAGGCAGTCGATTCAAAGACTGATATAAATCAAAATAGGGTCCAAATAATTAAAAACCTGTCTAGAATATGAGTCATTTGGTGTATAAAAGAACGTCAGTAGCTCAATCATAGAAAAACATTGTGAACACCCTAGAGGCCACAGTTTTGGTCCAGTCGACTTGCTCAGAATGATTATCTTTACCAAATCTCGGTCAGGTTTGTATATGGGTCATGTTGAGACAAAAAGTAGGTCAGTTTGTCAAATCAAAGAAAAACTCTGTGAACACATTTGAGAACAATCATTATCAAACGTGCCCAGAATGATCATATTGAAAATATCTTGGTCAAGTTTGAATATGGGTCATGTCGGGACAAAATATAGGCCAGTAGGTCATATCATAGAAAAATCTTGTGAACACTCTAGAGAGACAGCAGCTTGGTTCAATCCACATCAGTCTTGCTCAGAACAATCATCTTTACAATATCTTGGTCAATTTTGAATATGGGTTATATCGAGTCAAAAAGTAGGTCAGTGGGTCACATCATGGAAAAAACCTTGCGGCGAACACTCGTGAGGACACAGTTTTGGTCCAATCATTATCAACCTTGCTGAGAATGATGATCTTGACAATACCTCTATAGCTCATGTCATGTCAAAAAGTAGATAAAGTAGATCAACAGATTAATACAAATGAAAACGTTGTGAACATTCTTGAGATCACAGTCATGGTTAGTTAATCATCAAACTTGTTCAGAATGATCATCTTGCCAATATCTCGGCCGAGTCCTAATAGTTCTAACATGAGTCATGTCGGGTAAAAGGTAGGTCAGTTGGTCAAATCATATAAAAAAAATATTGTGAACAGTCTTGATATCACAGATTTGGCCCAATCTTCATCAATCTTACTAATAATGAACTAAGAATGATCATTTTGACAATATCTCGGTTATTTTTTATAATGGGTCACGTCGAGTCAAACGGTAGGTCAGCAGGTCAAATCATTGGAAAACCTCGTGAACATTCGTAAGGCAACAGGTTTGGTCAATTAATGATCAAACCTGGTTTTTGGTTTTACAGACCAGCGAGCGGTAAAAACCCATATTTTTTTCTCCGCAGTAATAGGCTTTTTTTTCTCGGAGAGCAAGCGAGAAATTTCTCCTTGAAGAAAACCATTTCACGTTTCAAAGCGGTTAATTTCTCCGCAAAACGGGGCTTGAAGAAATAGATAGTCTGCATGATGCTTCCACGCATAGCTGAAACCGACCGCACACAAATACTAGTAAACCGCTTAGAGGATATAAGCCTGTCCAGGCCTAGCGGTGCGAATAGGACCGTCCATGGTTATAAACCATATTGGTTTCGTTGGGCGACAGGGCTTGAGATGTCATTTCATCTCTATGTCGGTTAAAAGTCCCATAAAATTGGAAACAACGTCTCAAAAATGACCTATACAGTGTTCACATTGACGTTAAACCTTAAACCAAACAAACAAACAAACAAATGGGCCTTTCATACATTGGTCGATAAAGTCTCAAATTAGCGAAACGCATGGGACGTTGAGTAAGACGATTTGGTAGATTCTTACAAAAGTATTTGGTATCATAAGGATAACAAACCCAGGATAATATAGTTCAATCTTTTATATCTCAAACATGAAATTTTCCTGATGACAAATTTTGTGATGTCTGTTCTTATATGTACTTAAAACATAGTCTTTGTAGGTGCTCGTTTTATCTTTTTCAATTAAACGGTTTTAACGAGTACCGACAATCTAAGGAACAGAAACAGAAATAGGATTAATAATTTACACCTATGTTTTCTCTGCATAAAGCTTCTTTTACACAATGGTACGCCTAGATAAACATGTATCATTACGCGAACAAGTCTGTGTAATGAAAGCTCTTCTTAACCCCACTTTATATGAGCCCCGCCAAGCGAATTTGTGTCTTCGAGCATTCCGTCATGACAAATTTTAACTGCACATGCCCAGCCATTCAGAGGGGCCAGGGATATGGCTTTCTGTCTGAAGGTTCCTCTTGATTCACTGCTTGTGTGACCGAGCAGCGAAGGTTCTGGCGCAGGCTCGCCTGAACCTTCGCTGCTCGCATAGGCGATAAGTACCAAAATCGCTTGACGGGGCCCAATTATAATACAGGGTTATACATTATTTTCTTATTTCTGTTCCCAGAATAGGCTGTGGGTACTCGTTAGAACCGCTCCATTGAGGCAATTCCATCGCGCAATCATGGCTTTATGATTTTGACCCCCTTGAACCCCACTTTTATATAGTACAACTGGAGTTTACATGGGAAAACCTTATTTTTCTTATTTCTGCTCTGAAATATTGATTACGGGTACTCGTTAGAACCGATGAGGCGGTTCTTACGTTTACCAACTATCTATATTTTGATCAGAAATAATAAAAAATATCACAATTATTCATCTTGAGTTTTTCATTTTTGCGGTGGTGAAATTTACAGTGTATTTGGATAGGCGTATTTCGTAATGCTAACAAGCACACACAAACTGTATTTGGAGTATTTATAAGAACATATCACAAGGAAACCAGTTTGGAGATAGAAAGAATGCCCTACGGTTACGGATTTGGTATCGAGATTATTTGCTTTGTCCGGAGAGCACACCGATATGATACTTTTATTATGTTTTCCAAAATTGTATAAAACCAAATAAATGTTCATGCTTTTTATGTCCCCGGTAGCGATAGCGGGCACATGTCTTTGTGTTGGTTGGACAACTTTAACATTGGTAATAACTCTTGAACCGTTTGAGATAGAGCCTTCATATTTGGCAGATTCCTTGTAACAAGTGTTTCACTTTCATACAAAAAATGAACTATGAACTTTACCTTGACCAGTGACCGGTGACCTACTTAAAAGAGAAAAAAAAAACATTGACCATAACGTTTGAACCATTTCAGATAGTTTATCATATTAAGCCTGTAGTTGTCTTATGACAAGGGCTTGCGTTTTTCCTGTGACCTGGACCTGTGGCATACTTCGAAGAATAAAAAACAGTGGTTATAACCGTTTCCGATAGAGCCTTCCTATTTGGCATGTATGGGCTTCCCACGCATTAAAAAAAATACCTTTGACCTTGACCTTGACCTGTGACCTACTGTTAAGCACAAAAATGTAAAAGTCCCACAAAATTGGAAGCAACGTCTCTAAATGACATATACAGTGTTGACGGGGACGTTAAACCTCAAATCAAAATTTAACATGCACCAGCAGCCTATGTCTTGGGATAGACATTAAAAATAAGCATGTATCTGAAAACCCAAGATTTCTACAAACAAAGTGATGTTTACAGGGTTGTTAATTGCACGGACCTCTAAACATGAGGCATCACGAAAACGCGTCTATATAATTCTGACCCCCATGAACCCCACTTTTATATAATAAAACTCGGGTTACAGGGGTAAACCTTATTTTTCTTATTTCTGTTCTAAAATATAGATTGCGGGTACTCGTTAGAACCGCCTCATTACCGAGTTCTCAAAATCTACATTTTGAGGAGAAAATAGAAAAATTTCACACTTTTTCATCTTAAAAGTTTCATTTTTTTTCGGCGATAAAGGTTACAATGTATTTGTATAGGCGTGTTTTCGTAATGATTGTGTGAACAAAGCTTGTTGTAAACCATTAACTCAGCACTTGTGCTGGGACACTGGCAAACGGTGTAGACGCATTACGATAACACCCGTGCGACATGGTTCATTTTTTTCACATCTCCAAAATGGCTACTTATTTGACGAAAATCCGTGATATTTTTTCTTATTTAAACTGCAAACATAGGTTGCGGGTGCTCGTTAAACCGCCACATCTATATTTTGAGCAGAACTTAGAAAAATATCACGATTTGTCATCTTAAAATTTTCATTTTTTCGGCGACAAAGGTGGCAATGTATTTGCATAGGCGTGTTTGCGTAATGGCAACTTTTTTTTATTGCAATGACTTTTCTTTGCAGGAAGATTGTGTTGCTATACGCAATTGGAAAGGCCATAAGGGAGAATGGACAGACATGCACTGTAACTCACCACACTCGTCTGTTTGCCAAGCTAGACAGGGTATGATAATAAAGCTATTAGGGTCAAAGTTTTATATATTAGAACCATCACGAAAACACGTCTTTATAATTTTGACCCCTTCGAACCCAACTTTTATATTTGTTTGTTTGTTTGATTTGAGGTTTAACGTCCCCGTCAACACTGTTAAGGTCATTTTTGGAGACGTTGCTTCCAATTTTGTGGGACTTTTACCCGACATTGGGATGAAATGACATCTCAAGCCCTGTCACCCAATGAAACCAATAGGGTTTATAAGCATGGACGGAGCCACTCGCACCGCTTTGCCTGAGCAGGCTTAGATCCTCTAAGCGGTTTACCAGTACTCATGTGCGGGTCGGTTTCAGCTCTGCGTGGAAGCATCATGCAGCCCATCTATTTCTTCAAGCCCCGATGGGCGAGGGCCTCCCAACTTTTATATAGAAAAACTGGGGTTTACAGGGGTAAACATTATTTTACTTATTTCTGCTCAAAATATAGATTTTGGGTACTCGTTAGAACAGCCTCATCGTATTTCTGCTCTAAAATATAGATTGTGGGTACTCGTTAGAACCGCCTCGATGAGGCGGATCTAACGAGTACCCGCGCTCTAAAATATAGATTATGGGTACTCGTTAGAACCGCCTCGATGAGGCGGTTCTAACGAGTACCCGCAATCTATATTTTGAGCAGAAAAATGAAAAATATCACAATTTTTCCTCTAAAAATTTCGATTTTTTCGGAGGTCAAGTTTACAATGTATTTATATAGGCGTGTTTTCGTAATGTTCAGTTGCTCGAACCTGACAGACCTTTGGAACCATGAATATCTTTTTCGAGGAATGGGTAATTCGTGCCACCGAGGTTTATGTTAGCGCAATGTCAGGAGGCGTAACAAAATATCTTTTCAATTTAATTGTTTTTAAAATTAAGGTATATCAAGTGTGCTCACTCGAATAGCTTCATGGAGGCAATACTAATAAGTACATGCGACATACATTTTCTCCCTTAATTCGTCCAAACATTTATATCTGCATCTAGGGGAAATGCTTCCAAGGAACTCATTTCTAAACCACGCCTATACAAATAGATTGTAAATTTTATCACTGAAAAAGGAAACTTTTAATTGTGATAGGTATCTTATTTGTGCTCAAAATATAGATTATGGGTACACGTTAGAGCGGTTCTAACGAGTACGCACAATCTATGTTTTAAGAGCAAAAATAAGAAAAATAAGGTTTACCCCTACTAGCCCAGTTTTATTATATAAAGCGGGGGTTTAAGGGGGTCAAAGTTATAAAGGCGTGTTTTCTTGATGTCAAGAAGGAATTCGAAACATTCATGATAATAGCGTAATAGATGTTCTAGCTATCGAAGTTTCATTGTAATTGTTATTTTGTAGGAAAATTGAAAAGAGAAACGATCAAGAACTGATACAATTAGATCCGAAATTCTTTCCACAAATATGACTTAGGAAAGAATTAGAAACATGGAGTGACGACAGTAAACAACAAGAGCTCCGCAAGCGGGGCATTATACGCCCGTGGCAATTAGTAAGATGGCGCATATATATATACTGACTGTTGTACAAGTCTGGGTTTGTGGAATATAACCCAGGAACAATATGTGCTCCATACATTCTTAACTGGCACTATTAATAACCCTTAATTGCTCAAACTACCTGCCTCCAACAAATTGTCATGGTCGGTAATATTTGGTGGACCATAACCTCTGGCCCCCGCCCTTTGGGGCTTGAAGAAATAAATGGGCTGCATGATGCTTCCACGCAGACTGAATCCGACCGCACACGAGTACTGGCAAACCGCTTAGAGGATCTAAACCTGCCCAGGCAAAGCGGTGCGTGTCGGATCATCCATGCTTATAAATCGTATTGGTTTCATTTGGCGGCAGGGCTTGAGCTGTCATTTCATCTCAGTGTCGGGTAAAAGTCCCACAAAATTGGAAGCAACGTCTCCAAATGATCTTTATATTGTTGACGGGGACGTTAAACATCAAATCAATAAAAAAAAAAAAAAAACAAAGGTCACAGGAGCCAAAAACAGATTTTTTTCACCAAAAACTTTAAAAATCTTCTTCTCTGAAACCACAAGGCCCAGGTCTTTGATATTTGGTATGAAGCTTCATCTAGTTGACCCCTACCAAGATTGTTCAAATTACAGTGCTGGGGCCAAAAATGCCCCCGCCCCGGGGCCCTTTGGTTTTACATAGGCTTATATAGGGAAAATCTTAAAAAATCTTCTTCTCTGAAACCACAAGGCCCAGGTCTTTGATATTTGGTATGAAGCTTCATCTAGTGGACCCCTACCAAGATTGTTCAAATTATAGTGCTGGGGCCAAAAATGCCCCCGCCACGGGGCCCTTTGGTTTTACATAGGCTTATATAGGGAAAATCTTTAAAAATTTTCTTCTCTAAAACCACAAGGCCCAGGACTTTGATATTTGGTATGAAGCTTCATCTAGTGGACCCCTACCAAGATTGTTCCAATTTTAGTGCTGGGGCCAAAAATGCCCCTGCCCCGGGGCCCTTTGGTTTTACATAGGCTTATATAGGGAAAATCTTTAAAAATCTTCTTCTCTGAAACCACAAGGCCCAGGACTTTGATATTTGGTATGAAGCTTCGTCTAGTGGACCCCTACCAAGATTGTTCAAATTATAGTGCTGGGACAAAAAATCCCCCCCTGCCACGGGGCCCTTTGGTTTTACATAGGCTTATATAGGGAAAATCTTTAAAAATCTTCTTCTCTGAAACCACAAGGCCCAGAACTTTGATATTTGGTATGAAGCTTCATCTAGTGGACCCCTACCAAGATTGTTCAAACTATAGTGCTGGGGCAAAAAATGCCCCTGTCCCGGGGCCCTTTGATTTTACATAGGCTTATATAGGCAAAATCTTTAAAAATCTTCTTCTCTGAAACCGCTAGGCCCAGGTCTTTGATATTTGATGTGTAGCTTCATCTAGTGGACCTTTGACAAGATTGTTCAAATTTTAGCCTTTGTTGATGTTTGGTATGAAGCTTCACCTTTAAGACCTCCCTCAACATTATGTACATTAAAGCCCTGGGGCCAATAATGGCCCTCTCTGGGGCCCACTTGTTACACTATGGATCAGGTGAGCGATCCAGGGCCATCATGGCCCTCTTGTTTTTGTTGTTTTTTTTTTTTAACTTTCTCGCGACTGAATCCTAACTTTTCTTCAAACTGCCCTACTATTTTTACTTTTTAGTTCCAAAAATTGATGAAAAATGTCAAGGAATTGTGATTTGATTCACCACTATAACAAGTCCGTGCAGTGAGCACCCCATTATACCCTACTTTATATAAAGATAACTGGGGTTTGCGTGGGTAAATGTCATTTGTCTTATTTCTGCTCCAAGACATAGGTTGTGGATACTCGTAAGAACCACCTCATTGCGCCAAGACATAGGTTGTGGGTACTCATTAGAACTGCCTCAATGAGGCGGTTCTAAAGAGCACCCACAACCTATGTTTGGATTACAAATTAGAAAAATATCTGGGATTTCCATCAGCTAAATGGCCATTATGGAAATTTGAAAATAATGCACTATGTCACACTGGTGTATTATCGTTTTGCCTCGCTCGTGCCAATCGCTCGGACCCTGTAAATTAAGAAATTCAGATCAACCTTATCTAAGTAATCGTGACGTAAATATCCATCAACTATTTTTTCTGTCAACTGTTAGTGTTCGAAAACATATAAAAACAGCCTTCGTTACGGACAAACATCGGAATATTCCGATGATAATCGGAATATTCCGATGATATATTTTCAAAACTGAAGCAGGATAAAGAAAAAAGCAAGAATAAATGTCACTTTTAATGATAAAAAAAGACAGCAATACATATCAACCAAATATTCTCTTTCGGAATATTCCGATGATGTGACATCAAATCTTTCCTCATCGGAATGTTCCGATATCAGGTCTTGACTCTGATCAGAACTGACTGTGAAATTTTGCAGTGTCAAGATCTGGTATCGGAATATTCCGATGAGGTAGCAGCAAATTTTTCAACATCAGAATGTTCCGATACAGGATCTTGAATCTGGTCAAAACTAACAATGATTGTAAAATACCTTTAGCAGAGTCAAGATCTAGTATCGGAACATTCCGATGATGAAGCAGCAAACCTTTCATCATCGGAATGTTCCGATACCAGATTTGGCATCTGCTAGAACTAATACTAACTAAAATAACTTTTGCAGAATCAAGATCTGGTATCGGAACATTCCGATGATCTAAGCAGCAAACATTTCATCATAGAAAAGTTCAGATACCAGATCTTGAATCTGATCAGAACTAATGCTGATTTTAAAATACCTTTTGCAGAGTTGAGATCTTGTATCGGAACATTCCGATGATGTAGCAGCAAATCTTTCAACATCGGAATGTTCCGATACAGGATCTTGAATCTGGTCAGAACAGCAATGATTGTAAAATACCTTTAGCAGAGTCAAGATCTAGTATCGGAACATTCCGATGATGTAGCAGCAAACCTTTCATCATCGGAATGTTCCGATACCAGATTTGGCATCTGCTAGAACTAATACTAACTAAAATAACTTTTGCAGAATCAAGATCTGGTATCGGAACATTCCGATGATCTAAGCAGCAAACATTTCATCATAGAAAAGTTCAGATACCAGATCTTGAATCTGATCAGAACTAATGCTGATTTTAAAATACCTTTTGCAGACGCAAGATTGGTATCGGAACATTCCGATGAGGTAGCAGCAAAGCTTTCAACATCAGAATGTTCCGATAAAGGATCTTGAATCTGGTCAAAACTAACAATGATTGTAAAATACCTTTAGCAGAGTCAAGATCTAGTATCGGAACATTCCGATGATGTAGCTGCAAACCTTACTTCATCAGAATGTTCCGATACCAGATTTGGCATCTGCTAGAACTAACACTAATTAAAATAACTTTTGCACAATCAAGATCTGGTATCGGAACATTCCGATGATCTAAGCAGCAAACATTTCATCGTAGGGAAGTTCAGATACCAGATATGGAATCTGATCAGAACTAATGCTGATTTTAAAATACCTTTTGCAGAGGCAAGATTGGTATCGGAACATTCCGATGAGGTAGCAGCAAAGCTTTCAACATCGGAATGTTCCGATACAGGATCTTGAATCTGGTCAGAACAGCAATGATTGTAAAATACCTTTAGCAGAGTCAAGATCTAGTATCGGAACATTCTGATGATGTAGCAGCAAACCTTTCATCATCGGAATGTTCCGATACCGGATTGAACTAACACTGTTTATAAAATAACATTTGCAGAGTCAAGATCTGGTATCGGAACATTCCGATGATCTAAGCAGCAAACATTTCATCATTGGAATGTTCAGATACCAGATCTTGAATTTGATCAGAATCCACTGACTGTACAATAACTTGTTCAGAGTCAAGATCTTGTATCGGAACATTCCGATGATGTAGACAGCAAGTTGATCAGAACTAACACTGATTGTAAAATAACTTTTGCAGAGTCAAGATCTGGTATCGGAACATTCCGATGATGTAGTCAGCTAACTTTTCATCATCGGAATGTTCCGATACCAGATCTGGAATCGGATCAGAACTAATACTTATTGTTAAATAACTTTTGCAGAGTCATGAAATGGTATTGGAACATTCCGATGATGTACATGTAGCGGGCAAACCTTTCATCATCGGAATGTTCCGATACCAGATCTTGCACCTGATTAGAACTTACACTGATTGTTAAATAACTTTTGCTGAGTCAAGATCTGGTATAGGCAGCAAACCTTTCATCATCAGAATGTTCCAATACCAGACCTTGAATTTGATCAGAGTCCACTGATTGTACAATAACTTGTTCAGCAAGTTGATCAGAATTAACACTGATTGTAAAATACCTTTTGCAGAGGCAAGATCTGGTATGGGAACAACGGATGTAGACAGCAAGTTGATCAGAACTAACACTGATTGTAAAATAACTTTTGAAGAGTCAAGATCTAGTATCTGAACATTCCAATGATGAAGGAAGCAAACCTCTCATCATCGGAAGTTCCGATTCCAAATCTTGCATCTGACAGAAAACGTTTGCAAGCGGATTCAGAACTTTGGGGTTGAGACACACTGATGAAGATTAAATATCAGAAAGGCCCCTGTGTCACTAAATTTGGTATAGTTACGCATTATTTGCAGAGTTAAGAAATGGTATCGGAACATTCCGATGATGTAGGCAGCAAACCTTTCATCATAGGAATCTTCCGATACTAGATCTTGAATTTGATCAGAACCCATAGATTGTTCAATAACTTTTGCAGAGACATGATCTGGTATCAGAACATTCTGATGATGTAGGCGGCAAACCTTTCATCATCAGAATGTTCTGATACCAGATCTTAAATGCGATCAGAAAACTGATTGAAAGATAACTTTTTCAGAGTCAATATCTGGTATCAGAACAAGCCAATGATGTGGGCAGCAAACCTTTCATCATCGAAATGTTCCGATACCACATCTTGCATCTGATCAGAACTCTATTAAGACTTTCGGGTGAGTCTTTAAAGCCGAGGTCCCGTCTCCGTATCCTTAGCTGTTGGTGGGACGTAAAACTCAAACACTCACTCACTCTGATATTAAAATATTTTTTGCAGGGTTAAGATCAAATCTGACTTAGTGACCTAGCTTTTGATCTGATATGACCCATATTCAAACTTGATCACAGTATGATCAAGTCAAAATATTCTGGTAAAGTGTCATGGAGATTGAGGTAAAAATGTTGCCTATACAGCCGGGGTGGACAAGGTTACAATGAAATTAAACCTAGTGACCAGTTTTGATCTGAGGGAAACCATACTCCAATGTGATCAAGATACCTTTATTTCACAACCATTCTGGTATAGTTTCATGACAACTAAAGCAAAACTATGCCCTGTAGAGGGTGAAAAAGGTTTCAAAATAGTTTGACCTGTGAGTAAACTCCCTGCTTGCATAAAAGCATAGGGCTGTGAGAAGTTTACTCAAGGAACATTTCTATAAAAAAAAATTGTCAAAGTATTTCCAATGACTTGGCAGTAAATGCAATTTTCCCCCATTGTAAGTTGTGGGAACTCTAAGTTGCCATAGCAACCAAACTAATGAGCCAAATTCCATAAAAAAAAACATAAACACATTTCTATTAGAGTTTTGTCAAAATTTCTGCAAAAGCTTGGCAGTTAATGCCATTTTTCGATTTACCTCACTGAGGCAATTTTAATAAGTATCCACAATGCCAGTAATGAATCATGAAGAATAGAACAGTTTATCACTTCTCTAATGGAAACCATGTAATTTTGTTCCAGTCAGGTTTAGATGTCAATATAAGCAATTAAACTAAATAAATATATAAATAAATGGTGAATAGGTGTCAGCAACAGCAGCACTAATTTAAGATCACAAGCTGCCTTGTACTGGCATGTCACTGTTGAGTTGTGCTCTACCGCTGTTCATCTCCGTCTGTCTCTGACTACCCTTCATCTTAGGTTGTAATACATGTCACTGGGCTGATTGGTCACCCCATTACAACAGTCAGTTTTGGACTGTGGCTACTTAATGGCATTTCCTCTGTATTAATAGCTCTCATCTGGCACCTGTACTATACTGATGACTGTTGACCTAAAGCAGGAAAGGTTGCAATGTGTGCAGGCTGTTTAATTCAACTGTATGTCTCTGTCCAAATGAAAGACAAGTTTTCCTTTGATGGTTTGATGTGACACAGTTCGAATAGATACATTTATTATTCGTCATTACCTTCTCCCTCATGTGTCGACAAAAATGCATATGAGTGAATGACATTGTATTCATAACTGTTAATTTCCACCATCCAATTCCAGTGGGATAACAGGGAAGCTTGTCCTGAAGATCATAACACACCCAAACTGTACCATGAGACCCCTTTAATAACTGCATATATATTCCTCTTGCAGTCATGATTTTGGAATCGGCCATCTGATTTTAACAGAGTACATGCACACGTGTACGGGATGTGATACAAATCTGAAAAAGAACAGGATACATTAAATAACAGGATGTGTTTGTGAAACACTGATGCCCCCGGACAGCATGTCAAATATGAAAGCAGTATCACCAAGCAATTGAAAGGTATGGCCAATGTTCATCTTAAACAAGAGATGTCGCATGACAGCATAGCTCGCCTGTTTCACGCCTTCAAGATATAAGGTAAAACTATATATATCGAACATTGAAATATAGATCACACTCACCTACATATATTTTGAGGTCAATCATCAGGTCACATGGAACATATATTCCAGATATAACATTTCAGAATCAAATTGTGTCTGAATTATAAGGCTAATCATTGAACCATGAAAATAGGTCACACTGACCTAGATATATTTCAATGTCAATCATCTGGTCACATGAAATTAAATATTTAGATATGAAGTTTCTCCA
This sequence comes from Lucinisca nassula, assembly GCA_963580285.1. Classification (NCBI taxonomy): domain Eukaryota; kingdom Metazoa; phylum Mollusca; class Bivalvia; order Lucinida; family Lucinidae; genus Lucinisca; species Lucinisca nassula. The sequence continues at coordinate 127,044,251 of OY757019.1, read as the reverse complement.
TCCAATAGTATTCAAGATATAAGTCAAAGTCACTGAACCATGTAATATAGGTCAAACTGACCTAGATATATTTTGAGGTCAATCATCTGGTTGCATTGATGTAATATCCCAGGTATAATATTTCGTTATCAAAATATTATTCAAGATAATTGGCAAAATCACTGAACCATGAAATATAGGTAACACTGACATAGATATATTTTGAGGTCAATCAGCAGGTCACATGGAACTAATAATCAAGGTATGATATTTCTTTATCAAGTAGTATTCAAGATAATAGGCAAAATCAGTGAACCATGAGATATAGGTCACACTGACCTAGATATATTTGGTGGTCAATTATCGGGTCACATGGAACTAATAATCCAGGAATGACATTTCACCTTTGGATAGTATTCAAGATAGGAACTGGCTGCTGACAACCGGTTGTCACCAGCCTGCGAGGCTGCTGACAACCGGTTGTCACCAGCCAGTGAGGCTGCTGACAACCAGCTGATTTAAAACTTGTTTACAATGATTAGGTTTTATTTAACATGATTTTAAATAGATTTTTAAGTTGTATTTGCTATCCTATCACAAACTGGGGCTGATTCTAGGCTAGTAGCTGATAGAGAACAGGTTCAAACCATAAACCCCATTCCACATCCACTTCATAAAATGGTTAATAAATGTATCTCAGAAACCGTTCAGATCCATGCCCCTTAACCATATATACACATTCAGTAATACTGACTGTGGGTTCCCCAGGGGTATGCTCCACATCTCCAGTTAAAATAAGGCCACATGAGTGAAACTGTAGATTTTCTTCTGCTCTAGCATTTCAGTTATTTCATGCCAGTGAGTCCTCATCATTGAGCTATTTCTATAACCGTTTTGTTTATTTGAATTCAGGTTTAAAGTCCATGTCAACACTATTCAGGTCATTAAATTGGAGATATTTGTTCCTATTTTATGGGACTTTTACCCCACATTGAGATGAACTGACATCTCAAGCCCAGCCATCCAATGAAACCAATGTAGGATTTATATGCATGGTTGATCCGACTCAGACCATTTTGCCTGGTCAGGCTTAGACCTTCTTTAGAAGCAGTTTACCAGTACTAATGTGCAGTCGGTTTCAACTCTTTGTGGGAGCATCATGCAGCCCAATCTATTTTTCCAAGCCCAGATGTGCAGGGGCCATATTTCTGTACTACATGTAGATTGATGTTTATGTTCTCAGAGAAGTTGCACTGTTGAGTGTGGGCTTATACACCTCAGAAACTGCTCAGATCCACACCCAAACCCTTAAGATACCGATCACAACAGCAGTCGTCTGTTTTGACATCTTCTGGTAGCTTTAAAAGTCATTTTTGTAAACAGTGTGAACCCAGATCTGTAGGTGCAGTCTGATCAGAGTTCACACTCTTTGCCTGTATACAAAAATATTTTCTAAAATGTTTGCAAGAAGATGCAGCAGACAATACGAACAGATTGCATTTTGGATGCATGTTTTGTGGCATCTTAAGGGCTAAATCATTTATGTTCATTGGTGCTGTTCTTTATGATGAGCAGACTTTCAGATGAGTCTTTAAACCGATGTCCCATCTCCATATGACCTTAGCTGTTTGGGGGGGGGGGGGGGGTTCTGGGAGACTATAATTGGTAGATCAGTTATAGCCAACATGTACATGTAATTACATATCTTGTTTACACCAAATTTGAGATTATTTGGTTCGAAGATATACTAGAGTACACTGCAAAATTTGAGTCTATGTACTGGAGTGACCTTGAAAACTAGCTGTAGGTCAAAGTCAGCACAATCTATGTAAGTTTTTGGTACAGTGCAGTGTTAGATTGTACCAAGTATGACCATACATGTAATTCATACCCTCATTCTGTAGGCAAAATATTTCTAATAAAAAATGACAGTTTTGGGCAGCCTGTGATCTTTAAAATAAAGACAAGGTCAAAAGACCTTAGTCACTGTTTAGCCAGGTTTTAATCATTAAGTTAATGATGCACATACTGATGCAAGTGGATGCACATACTGATGCAAGTGTGGTAAAAATCCATTAAATTTCGTCGCAATGTTGGGTAAAGTCCCACAAAATTGGAAGCAATGTCTCCAAAATGACCTAAACAGTGTTGATGGGGATGTTAAACCCCAAATCAAACAAACAAAACCATTAAATTGGTTCTAGATATACACTGCATCAATTACCCAAAGCCAGCAAAAACACACCAAAAACCATACTGCCCCTTCCCCATATTGGGGTACATGTACATACATGTACCTCCGTGACTCATTCAATAAATTTTTTCCATATATTGTATATCTTTTCAACCCTTACACAACGGAAGTTTTAACTAAAGCAAGGGCATCTTTCTGCACCAGAAACAATGCCCCCCACCCTACTGTTTGTTGGTGGATATAACGCTACATGTATTATTGGGCCTCCATGGACTAATGGGTAAGAGCCCTGACTCTTAATTATTAGGTCTCTCACTGCCGTAGTTCAGGGCCACATGTGATATGCCAAGTTCTGCCACTGGAGGTCAGGTCAGAGGTGTTTATTCTCTGGGTACTCAGGTTTTCGCCCAACTCATTAATGACTGGTTTGAAAGAAGTGAAATAAGTGATTCATTTGTCAAGGTATCCGATATGCATGGTACATGTACATTATATTTACATTTTGATTCTGTACAATAGAAGTTTCAACTAAACCATGGGTGCCTTTCTGATAGTAAATAGATAAAAACTTGCGACTATAATTGTTTGTTAATTTGTTTTTGTTTGATTTGAGGTTTAACGTCCCCGTCAACACTGTAAAGGTCATTTTGGAGGTGCTGCTTCCAATTTTGTGGGAGTTTTACCCAACATTGAGATGAAATGACATCGTAAGACCTGTCGCCCAATGAAACCAATAGGGTTTATAAGAATGGACGGTCAGACTCACACCTCTTTGCCTGGGCAGGCTTAGATCCTCTAAGTGGTTTACCAGTACTTGTGCGCAGCCGGTTTCTGCTCTGCGTGGAAGCATCATGCAGTCCATCTATTTCTTCAAGCCCCAATGGGCGAGGGCGAATTGTGACTCTAATAGGAATTTTGTATAGCATTTTCTGCATTCAAGGGCACAAATCTAGTCTCATATAACAGAGTTTTGACAGATCTTCCATTATTTAGCAGTCTCAAATCACTGACAAACTTGTCAGCCAAAAGGGGTACACTTTACAATTCTGTTCTCGATAAAGAAATGTTGTGGGTTTTCACTAAATTTTTTATCAAAATTTACAAATTGCAAATAAAGTGATATATTTTAACATAATTTTGGCAGCACGCAAAAGATATTAATATCTTATCAATATGTTTCTGCAACTTAACAATTTTATGCCTCAACTTTAAGTTAATTGATTATCTTGGCTGATATGGAATTACCCAACCCACCCAGACCTCACCGTAATTTTTTTTTAACTAAATCAAAATATCTAATGATAATTTCTGGACTTCCCTTTTTATTCGCATCTACATGGTTAAATTATGATCACATAAAGCAGATACTGCTGCAGATTTATATTTGTTCTAAGAACATCAGTATGCAACCTACAATGTATAGCAATACTAAATAATAAACCATAAAGACTCCAAGAAGCACACCCAAAAAGGTTTATAGTAAAGATAAAGTCATTCAGGATATCATATCAATTAAGAACAAAAGAAAAAACCTATTAAATTCAGGTTTTATACAGCTGGTTGTCAGCAGCCTCACAGGCTAGTGACAACCGGTTGTCAGCAGCCTCACAGGCTGGTGACAACCGGTTGTCTGTAGCCTCACAGGCTGGTGACAACCGGTTGTCAGTAGCCGTCGCCTTCAAGATAATAGGCAAAGTCACAGAACCATGAAATATAGGTCACAGTGACCTAGATATATTTTGAGGTCAATCATGGGGTCACGAGGCACTAATATCAAAGGTATGACATTTTTCCAACAAATAGTCTTTACGATATAAGGCAAAACCACTGAACCATGAAATATAGGTCACAGTGACCTAGATATATTTGGAGTCCAATCATGGGGTCACATGGTACTAATATCATAGGTATGACATTTCTCCAACAAATAGTCTTCAAGATAAAAGGCAAAATCACTGGACCATGAAATATATGTCACAGTGACCTAGATATATTTTGAGGTCAATCATGGGGTCACATGGTGCTAATATTTCAGGTATGACATTTCTCCAACATATAGTCTTCAAGATATAAGGCAATATCACTGGACCGTGAAATGTAGGTCACCATGACCTTCACCCTTTTACACTTGAACCAATGTCACAGTGCCACCTAGTGACCTAACTTTTGATCTGAGGGAACCCATACTCCAATGTGATCGAGATACAATGTACCTTTATTTTACAACCATCCTGGTATAATTTCATGACAACTATTTAGCAAAACTATGCCCTGTAGAGGGTGAAAAAGGTTTCAAAATAGTTTGACCTGTCATAAAAGCATAGGGCTGTGAGAAGTTTACTCAAGGAACATTTCTATAAAAAAAAAATTGTCAAAGTACTTCCAATGACTTGGCAGTAAATGCAATTTTCCCCCATTATAAGTTGTGGGAACTCTAAGGTGTCATATAGCAACCAAACTAATGAGCCAAATTCCATAAAAAACAAACTTTCAAGCCCCAAGCCAAAGGATGCTACAGATGTAATTTGGGCCCAATCTGCTCAGTGGCTTCAGTGGAGATGTTAAATATGTTGACACTAGAGGACGAAGGGCAACTGCCTATCCTTTAAGCTCCCCAGGAGCCTTCTGCTATGGTTAGCTTAAAACACAAAACCTAATGAGGCAAATAAGGTGAATATTTTCATAAGAGTCTCAGCCTCAGAGCACATGGTTTCTGAGGAGATAATTTTTTGAGTATTTTTTTTCTATTGTTTTGCACTTTGGTTTCCATGGCAACCAATAAAAACAAGAGGGCCCAGAGGGCCCTGAGGCCATGAATCGCTCACCTGAGAATTAGTTTCTCCAGTACATTCTAGGCCCAAGGGCTATAATTTGACAAACTTGGTAATGGTCCACTAGATGAAGCATCATACCAAATATCAAAGACCTGGGCCTTCTGGTTTCAGACAAGAAGATTTTTAAAGGCTTTCCCTATATAAGCCTATGAAAAACCAAAGGGTCCCGGGGTGGGGGCATTTTTAACCCCAGGGCTATAATTTGAACAATCTAGATGAAGCTTCACATCAAATACCAAAGATCTGGGCCTTGTGGATTCAGAGAAGAAGAGTTTTGCAAGATTTTCCATGTATAAGCCTATGTAAAACCAAAGACCCCAGGGGTGGGGGAAGTTTTGGCCCAAGGGCTATAATTTGAACAATCTTGATAGAGGTCCAATAGATGAAGCTTCACACCAAATATCTAAGACCTTGGCCTTGCAGTTTCTGAGAAGAAGTTTTTTTTTTAAGATTTTCCCTATGTAAAACAAAAGGCCTCCGGGCGGGGGCATTTTTGGCCCCAGGGCTATAATTTCAGCAATCTTGGTAGAGGTCCATTAGATTAAGCTTCACACCAAATATCAATGACCTGGGTCTTTTCTGTTTCAGAGAATAAAAGTTTTAAAGATTTCCCCTATATAAGCTTAGTTAAAACCAAAGCCCCCCTGGGTGGGGGCATTTTTGGCCTAAGGGCTATAATTTGAACAATCTTGGAAAATGTCCACTAGGTGAAGCTTCATACCAAATATCAAAGACCTGGGCCTTGTGGTTTCAGAGAAAAAGATTTTTAAAGGTTTCCCTATATATGCCTATGAAAAACCAAAGGGTCCAAGGGTGGGGCCATTTTCCGCCCCAGGGCTTTAATTTGTACAATCTTGAAAGAGGTCCACAAGATGAAGCTTCACATCAAATATCAAAGATCTGGGCCTTGCGGTTTCAGAGCAGAAGATTTTTAAAGATAAGCCCTGTATAAGCCTATGTAAAACCAAAGGCCCCCGCGGCGGGGACATTTTTGGCCCAAAGGCTTTAATTTGAACAATCTTAGTAGAGGTCCACCAGGTAAAGCTTCACACAAAATATTAAAAAAATGGGATTGTGGCTTCAGAGAAGATTTTTTAATGATTTTCCCTATATAAGCCTATGTAAAATCATAGACCCCCGGGGCGGGGGCATTTTGGCCCCCAGGGCTTTAATTTGAACAATCTTGGTAGAGGTCCACTAGATGAAGCTTCACACCAAATATCAAAGATCTGGGCCTTGCGGTCTCAGGGAAGAAGATTTTTAAAGATTTTCCCTAATTAAGCCAATGAAAAACCAAAGGGTCCCGGGGTGGGGGCATTTTTGGTCCTAGGGCTATAATTTGAACAATCTTGATAGAGGTACACTTTATAGATGAAGCTTCACATCAAATATCTAAGACCTTGGCCTTGCAGTTTCAGAGAAGAAGATTTTTTTAATGATTTTCCCTATATAAGCCTATGTAAAACCATAGGCCCCCGGGGCGGGGGCATTTTTGGCCCCAAGGCTATAATTTGAACAATCTTAGTAGAGGTCCACCAGGTAAAGCTTCAGACCAAATATTAAAGACATGGGCCTTGTGGTTTCAGAGAAGAAGATTTTTTAATGATTTTCCCTATATAAGCCTATGTAAAACCAAAGGCCCCCGGGGCGGGGGCATTTTGGCCCCCAGGGCTATAATTTGAACAATCTTGGTAGAGGTCCACTAGATGAAGCTTCACACCAAATATCAAAGATCTGGGCCTTGCAGTTTTAGAGAAGAAGATTTTTAAAGATTTTCCCTGTATAAGCCTACATGTATATAAAAACCAAACAAAGATCTGGGCCTTGCGGTCTCAGGGAAGAAGATTTTTAAAGATTTTCCCTAATTAAGCCAATGAAAAACCAAAGGGTCCCGGGGTGGGGGCATTTTTGGTCCTAGGGCTATAATTTGAACAATCTTGATAGAGGTACACTTTATAGATGAAGCTTCACATCAAATATCTAAGACCTTGGCCTTGCAGTTTCAGAGAAGAAGATTTTTTTAATGATTTTCCCTATATAAGCCTATGTAAAACCATAGGCCCCGGGGGCGGGGACATTTTTGGCCCCAAGGCTATAATTTGAACAATCTTAGAATAGGTCCACCAGGTAAAGCTTCACACCAAATATTAAAGACCTGGGCCTTGTGGTTTCGGAGTAGAGGATTTTTTAATGATTTTCCCTATATAAGCGTATTAAAACCAAAGGCCCCCAGGGCAGGGGCATTTCGGCCCTCAGGGCTATAATTTGAACAATCCTGGTAGAGGTCCACTAGATAAAGCTTCACACCAAATATCAAAGATCTGGGCCTTACAGTTTCAGAGATAAAGGTTTTTTCAAGATTTTCCCTGTATAAGCCTATGTAAAACCAAAGGCCCCCGGGGCGGGGGCATTTTTGGCCCCAAGGCTATAATTTGAACAATCTTAGTAGAGGTCCTCCAGGTAAAGCTTCACACAAAATATTGAAGACCTGATCCCTGTGGTTTCAGAGAAGAAAATTTTTTAATGATTGTCCCTATATAAGCGTATGTAAAAACATAAGCCCCCGGGGTGGGGGCATTTTGGCCCCCAGGGCTATAATTTGAACAATCTTGGTAGAGGTCCACTAGATGAAGCTTCACACCAAATTTCAAAGATCTGGGCCTTGCGGTTTCAGAGATGAAGATTTTTAAAGATTTTCCCTATATAAGCCTATGCAAAACCAAAGGCCCCCGGGGCGGGGGCATTTTTGGCCCCAAGGCTATAATTTGAACAATCTTAGTAGAGGTCCACCACGTAAAGCCTTCAGCAAATATTAAAGACCTGGGCCTTGTGGTTTCAGAGAAGAAGATTTTTTAATGATTTTCCCTATATAAGCCTATGTAAAACCAAAGGCTCCCGGGGCAGGGGCATTTTGGCCCCAGGGCTATAATTTGAACAATCTTGGTAGAGATCTACATGTACTAGATGAAGCTTCATACCAAATATCGAAGACCTGGTCCTTGCGGTTTCAGAGAAGAAGATTTTTAAAGTTTTCGGTTAAAAAATCTATTTTTAGCTCCTGTGACCTAGATGTGCAATGGACAGGAACCATTTGAACAACTTTGAAAGGGGACCACCTAAGGATCATTCCTGTGAAGTTTGGTCAAAATCTGATCAGTGGTTAAGGAGGAGATGTCATTTGAAAAAGTTTACGCACACACGCACGCATGCACTGATGACAGACGACGGACGAAAAGTGATCACAAAAGCTCACCTTGTCACTACGTGACAGGTGAGCTAATAAGCTGTAGGCCTAAAATCATATGGAAGATAGAAGACTGCTGAAGGAACATTTCTATTGGGGCCAAGTGGCTTCAGAGGAGATGTCGTTTGAAAGTGTTGACGCCAGACGACGACGGACAACTGCCTATCCTATAAGCTCCCCTGGAGCCTTCGGCTCTGGTGAGCTAAAAAAACACAAAACCTGTAAAGGCAAATATGGTGAATATTTCCACAAACTCTCAGCCTAATAGAGCATTCAGTTTCTGAGGAGATGATTTTTTAAGTATTTTTTTTTCTATTTTTTTTTATTTTGGTTTCCATGGCAACCAATAGAAATGAGCAGTTGGCCTAAAATCATATGGCAGATAGCAGATTGCCTAAGGAACATTTCTATGAAAGTTTTGTCAAAACATCTGCAATGACTTGGCAGAAAAATGCTATTTTTCAATTTTCCCCATTACAAGTCTATGGAAACTCTAAGTTGCCATAGCAACCAAACTAATGAGCCGATTTTCATAAAAAAAACACAACTTTCAATCCCCTAGCCCAAGGATGCTACAGATAAAATTTGGGTCCAATCGGCCAAGTGGCTTCAGAGGAGATGTCGTTTGAAAGTGTTAACGACGCAGACGACGACGGACAATGTCCATACTATAAGCTCCCCCAGAGCCTTTGGCTCTGGTGAGCTAACAAGTAATCAACAAACTTTCAAGTCCACTGTTTAGCTTTGCATAAACAAATGTCTTGATGTTAAGAGTCTCTCTTCCAAGATTATGTATCCATTTATCACATAACTCTCTATTTTTCTTAGGTCAGGGATAGCAACACAGCTAATTCACAGTGTGCACAGTATTTGGCCTTACAAGAATTTTTATTACAGTTCACTTTCACCTTTAAAATCCCCAAAATTGTTAGCTGTCAGTACATGAACTGTACAGTTTCCATGAGGTCACTGCAGGAGATAGAAGCCTCCGTGGTGTAGTGGTTACGCTACTCGCCTTGTAAACCAGGCCAGGGATCGCAGGATCGATACCGGGCTTCTCCAGACTTTCGGTTGAGTCTTTAAACCGAGGTCCCGTCTCCGTTTGACCTTAGCTGTTGGTGGGACATAAAACTCAAAACACTCACTCACTGCAGGAGATATAATCTGTAAAAATGTTTGGCACCCTATAAACAACTTTGATGAGCCATTACAGTTTATTAGAGAAACAGTTTAGGAGAAGAATAAGATTTTATCATTCCTCAATGGTGTTATTGTAAAATGGATCCGAGAAAAAAAAAGGTGGTCATGCACTTCAAAACCGGGAATTTCAGAGTTAAACGAAACAGTTTCAATCATAGTCTGACCACCCCTGGCCATCGGGGCTTGAAGAAATAGATTGGGCATGATGCTTCCATGCAGAACTGAAACTGACCACAGATGAGTACTGGTAAACCGCTTAGAAGGATTAAGCCTGCCTTGGCAATGCGGTGTGAGTAAGATCGCCCATTGCATATAAGCCTTTTGATTTCATTGGGCAGCAGGGCTTGAGATGTCATTTCATAGGCAAAGCGGTGGGAGTCAGATCGCCCATTGCATAAATAAGCCTTTTGATTTCATTGGGCAGCAGGGCTTGAGATGTCATCTCATCTCAATGTCAGGTAAAAGTCCCACAAAATTGGAAATAACTTCTCTAAAATGACCTAAATAGTGTTGACAGGGACGTTAAACTCAGTTCAAATGAATAAAATCACAGTCCAAGACTATTTCTTTGACAAACATGTACAATCAGAAACTATCGACCAGTACTCTCTGTGTTTTGATTATCAAACTTTATGTGTGAAAAAATTCTTTCCTGGGTCTACACTGTTTCCCAAACCCAAACACATGATTCCAGTCTAGATTTTACCATTACTCTTACATACATGTGCGCAAACCTCCTAGTTCTCAGAGTTGAACAAATATTACAGGATTATAGCTGAGTCGATTGTCAATCGACCCAAATTACTTAAGCAGAAAGCTCTTCAGTGCTCAAGTCCATATGACCATCACCGACCGGTCGGAATTACTTCTTTTATAGAATATAGCGGCAGTGAGGTCAGAGCGTTGCGTAAGAGGGTTATCTGGGCTTGGCAAACAGTGTAGGCCCAGTACTTTGATTATTGAACTTTACGTGTGGAAAAGCTCTGTCCTGTGTCTAAAGTTTCCCAAACCCAAAACATGATTCCAGTCCAAATTTTATAGATATAACTCTTACATACATGTACGCAAGCCTCTGACCTCAGAGTTTCAATGAGTGAGTGTTTAAGTTTTACGTCTCACTAACAGCTAAGGTCATACGGAGGTGGGACCTTGGTTTAAAGACTCATCAGAAAGTCTGGAGAAGCCCGGGATCAATCCCATGCGACCCATGGTTTATAATGTGAGTAGCGTAACCACTGCACCACAACGGCTTCTGGTCTGACCTCAGAGTTGAACAAATAACATGGCTATAGCCAGCTCGATTGTCAATCGACCCAAATTACTAAACAGAAAGCTCTTCAGTGCTCAATTCCATGTGACCATCACCGACCCGTCGGAATTACTTTTTTAAAGAAAATAGCTGCAGTGAGGTCAGCGTGTTGCGTTAGAGGGTTATCTTGGTTCGGCAAACAGTGTTGACCAAGACCAGAGGCCACAGAATGTGGCGTCTGATCAAGATCTTCACCATTTGCTTTAAACCCAGAATTCCAGGGTTAAATGAAAGAGTTTATATCACAGTCCAGGTCTATTTCTTTGACATACACTCGGAGACAATCCACTTGGGTCCCAGATACAATTACTATATTCCAAGATTTGGCGAACAAGGCCCGTATATGCTTTGTTTGTTTGATTTCATGAAAACACACCTATATTATTTTGACCCCCTTGAACCCCACTTTTATATATAGTAAAACTGGGGTTTGCAGGGGTAAACCTTATTTTTCTTATTTCTGCTCTAAAATCTAGATTGTGGGTACTCGTTAGAACCGCCTCCTCGAGGTGGTTCTAATGAGTACCCACAATCTATATTTTGAGCAGAAATAAGAAAAATATTACAATATTGAATATTGCATCCTAAAATTTACATTTTTTCGGCGATAAAAATTGCAATGTATTTGTATAGGCGTGTGAGGTTTAATGTCCCCGTCAACACTGTAAGGGTCATTTTGGAGATGTTGCTTCCAAATTAATTTTTGGGACTTTTACCCGACATTGGGATGAAATGACATCTCAAGCCCTGTTGCCCAATGAAACCAAAAGGGTTATCTATCTATCTTCTGATACTGCGTCGGTCACATTTGACCATTACCGCAGGTGTATATTACATACACTCCAGTTTTGCAGGATGAAAGCCTACACAGTAATCATGTAATTACGGTAGGGATCTTTAACCTGCACAGGGGATGGTTCTCCCTGCACAGGGGGCCTCCAGTTAACGTCCCGATCCGAAGGACGGTGCACTTAATGACATTCATCCCTGCAAATGATGCCAATGGAGCGTGTTCGGACACCGAAATTTTATCGCCGCTGCCGGGGATCGAACCCGGGACCTCTAGCATCAGAGGCAAGTGCACTAACCACTGAGTTATCACGCTCCACTAACATGCTTATAAGCATGGACGTCTAGTCGCACCGCTTTGGCTTGGCAGGCTAAGATCCTCTAAGCAGATTACCAGTACTCATGTGCAGGTCGGTTTTAGCTCTGCATGGAACCATCATGCAACCATATCTATTTCTTCAAGCCCCGATGGGCGGGGGCCGTCCCCTATATGCTCTTTCACATCCTTAGGACACTGATGAAGATTTCGCCTCAGGAAACCAAGTGTTCTATTCGCCTTTGTACACTTGTAGCTATCCTTACGTGCGCACAACGGAGACTGATCAGACTGCGCCGGCTGATCTGAGTTTTTACTGGGCGCAGTATTATTGTAGGATATGTAATAACAAGAAACTCACCTGCAAGGACATGGTTGTGCATTATTTTAGACTACTCCGCCTCGTAACCATTGTATATGATGTTGGCGTCTACATGTTACATTCTGAGTTTGTTCTAATCGCATGTTTTACATGTGCAATAAACACCAAACAGCAATGCAATATTGTGTAGACTTAGTAGCCAACCTTTGAAGTTACGCGGCATTGAATAGACAAGGTCATACACAACACGGGAGCGTCCATTTTATCAGGGCATGGAGCAGGAAGAAAATAAAAAAAAATCCGTTTTATCTTTTTTATTTATTTTTTTTTTTTCGATTTATTTTTTCCCTCTCTGGAATATTATACAGAATAAGAAATGGTTTGATATTTTCCTAATTAGATACACCAAGAGATAGACAAACAGAAAAAACTCGAAGCAACCGTCTCTCCCCTTTAAACATAATGAAAGCATCCAGTGTCTCGTGATAATATTTCTGACTGGGTCAATTTGTCCGATAGGATAGATGGACTAGTTACGTTCATTCAGGGGAACAAGTTGGCTGCTTTCAAAAAGCATCCAATAGGTTTGGTCTTGTCAGTCTACATTGTGATTTGAGCCAGCTGATATCATTATCCCACTTAATGCATTTTTTTGAATACAAAAAATAAACTTAAATACAAAACGTGTATATAAAATTTCGAAGTCTGTGACCTTGGTATCAGGAAGAGTAGGTAGTGATGAGTATTCTGTGGTAAATTGTTTTAACGCCATGACAAGTATAAACTAAATGTAACTTACATATGGTTTGCACATGTATAGCACAAAACTTAACCAAACGAAAATGTTAACCGGATTTTTCAAAGGGTCATAACTCTATTAATATTTGGTGGCATCTTAGCCTTACTACATACACATTTTAGGCTTGATCGGATGAAAACTGTATAGTAGGATTTATACGGCAACGAAAAAAAAGTTTACGAACGGACGGACAGACACCAACCCCGTAACTTAATACGACGGTTTTTTTTTATTGTTTTTTCAAACGGGCATATGAAAAGATTTTTCCTAAGTCATCAGGCCTTCTATACGGCCTTGGTTATCTATTTCATTTGTTGTTAACGTCCCTCTTAACACTGTATGAGTCTTTTTTGAGACATTGCTTCCAATGCTGTGGGACTTTTACTCAGTACTGAGATAAAACGGGCAGATAAAACTCCTTCTCAAGCCCTGTCACCCAATGAAACTAAATGGTTTAAATGCATGAACGGTCCGACTCGAGCCACTTTTCATGGGCAGGCTTAGACTTTCTAGGCGATTTAACACTACTCATGTGCGGCCGGTATCAGCTCTGCGTGGAAGCATCATGCAGCCCAATCCATTTCTTCAATCCCCGATGGACGGGGGCCGATCAGACCTTGGGGCAATATATTGGACTGCATGAGCTGAAACCGACCGAACTTTGAAGTAATGCTGAACCGCCTAGGAAGATCTAAGCCTTCCCAGACAAAGTGTTGCGAATCAGACTGTATCTTAAACCTCGGCAGTTTCTTTCAGCGGTACCTCCGCAAAAACCTGAAATTTGCTATCCTTTTGTGTATCTGTCTGGATCACAATTTAATTGTAAAAGTGATTAGTAAAACGTCAAGTATTGAGTAGAAATAAAGACCACCACTTTTGGCTTATCAGATACAATAGCTCCAATCGAATGCGCCAAAAAGTCTTTTAACAACTCAGTCTGTAACTGGTGGCAGGTCACTTAGTAGTCATGAAGTTTTTAAAAAGAAACTATTGCTATCTGTGCTGGGCTCAAGAACAATAAACAGCGACTCATCAACGTTATGACTTTGTTTCGCTCCCTAAATATTTTATATATTTGGAAGAGTTAGAACCTTCGACTTTGGCACTGACGTTAATTTTTAATTCTAGTAGCAAAGACTTGAAAATGTTTTTACACACCCAGCAATCTTTTTTATGTTTGGTTTTACGACTTTCAAGATTATTTCACTCACATCAAGCCGATCGTTAATCGGAGGTGAGTAAAAACTAGAGAACCCGATGAAAAACCTCCTGACCTTCCGTTGCAGAACTTCTCATCATATAGTATGTGACCTGAGCCATGCTCAAACATACATCGTTGAGAGACCTAATGATTAAGAGTCAGCACTCTTATCCACTAGGCCACGGAGGCCCATTACACCCAGCGATCTTTATAAATGAGGAAAAATAACGTTCTCTGTCTTTCCCATAGGGGCTTGAAGAAATATATGGGCTGCACGATGCTTCCACGCAGAGTTGAATCAGGCCCGCACACTAGTACTGGTAAACCGCTTGGAGGATCTAAGCCTGTCCAGGAACCGCGGTGCGAGGCGGACCGTCCATGCTAATAAACCCTATTGGTTTCATTGGGCGACAGGGCTTGAGATATCATTTCATCTCGATGTCGGGTAAAAGTCCCACAAAACTGGAAGCAACGTCTCCAAAATGACCTTTACAGTGTTGACGGGGACGCTAAACCTCAAATCAAACAAACAAGCAAACAAACTTTCCAACATTTACATATACATGTACGTATTATTAGAGCTACCAGCGTACCGAAAGATGTTCAGAATATATAAATCTGTTCCTATCTGTGTTAAGTAAACTTTGCAAGTTTTGTTTATTTGTATTTAACGGCCCAGTCAACACTGATTTGGGTCATGTTTGAGCCTGTCAGTGTACCTATCCACGCTTTTCCTGAGCAGGCTTATTCGTAAGCGGTTTACCAGTTCAATGCACATTATGTCGCCAAAAACTGACCCCTGCCCTTCCTGAATCAGCGGAAGGGAGAGAATGACCATAGAAAAGATTTCATAATCTCCACAAAAGAATGTTGGCGACCCCAGTAGGTATCGAACCCGAGTCTTCCTTATCGCCAGTCAGACTGCATCCGACTGAGCTACCACAGCCAGCCACACTTTGTGAGTAGTAGTAGTTATTTTCTGTTGTTTTTCGTTTCCATGGCCCCATGGACATACTCCATAATGGCATTGCAAGACGTAAAATTTGCGAAAATGACTGCTACTCCTGCAAAAGTAGTTTCTCTTTGGATATGTCTAAGGGGTATACTCTTAAAGGAAAGAATTTGCTCCTGGGGAGCAAATTCTTCCCTTTTAGAGTAGACCCATTGAGAAGCAAATTCTTCTCCTTTTAGAGTAGACCCCTTTTTCAGTTGGACAGAGCCAACAGAGTAGCAACCATAGGGTCCTTAAAGTTGTATTTCCATAACGAAATCATGCCTATAGAATTGTGATCCCCTTTAATATGTTCTATAAAAAGGTTATCCTTTGGAAGCAAAGAATACTCCACAGAACTGAAAAATATGGTGTGCACATGTTTTCTGGGCCAGCCAGACTAGCTAGTTTCGGACAATTAGGCCTCATCAGTGACCCTAAGATATTTTCCAAATTCCAGAATGGAATCAATGATCCCAAAGGACAAGAAAATATAATCTACACTATGATGTAGGGCAGGGAGACGTTTTACCGCCGCCACACATTCCCACACACAAGTTGTAGTGAAGTTAAAAACGGTAGGTGACCAATTAATTGGAACACCCTAGCAGTTCGAACACCCAAAATTATTTCGAATTTGTGGCTGAAAACTTTCTCATTTAATTCGAACTCCCAAATGTTTCAGAAATCAGAATTTTTAATACTTCGAACACACAAAATAAATGCCGAAAAATGTATCCACAACAAGCATTTCGGATCGTTCCTGGGTTTATCATTACAACATCGTACTGGTCGTATATGAGCTAGCGCACGAAAAAAAAAAACTTAGCATGAAATGTGTGCGACTACCAAAGACTCGGATTAACATGAACTCTGTAAGGCAAATGGGTTTCGCTTCTCTCACTTTGGATAGCCCTGTGGTAATGGAAGGTTCATACCATCACCGAATACTGATTAGACTGCGAGAAACGCAGGATGCAAGTGCTTAGATCAACCTTGATGAGCCACAGGAGTTTCGCTTATTTATGTTGTGAAAATCCCATCGTCTGCATCAGGCTCATGCGATCAGCGAAGACTCTAATCGGATTGCATGAATGAGTACGCTAAGATGTGTCTTCGCTGGTATCTCAACGACCTGCAAACACTGAACATACGCACCCACTACCGGTATGCAAGGCAAAGGGTTTCACTTAGACTTGTGACTTCGTAAGATTTAAGGGTTCAGTAAAGACTGGTGTGCAGGCTGATCCTAGTCGGTGATGTAGCATTGTGGCCTACAAAGGCTTGGATCACCATGCATATGCAAGTGTTTTCGCTTTGCTCTCGGACTCTTTGGAGCGTAGCTTCAGCTTTCATTATTATTTGTGTGACAGTGTTACCCTTTTTTCATGTGCTGTGGCATTCATTCAATGCAAATAGCAGAAGCGCCCCTTTAATATTAATTGAGAGTTTCCTGCCTTTTTCCGCCGAACGTCTTTTAGCACGTGCGAGTGAAATTCATGGTTGTTGCATGCAAAAAGGTAGTTTAATTCAGGTTACCCGTTGGGCTACCTTGGTTTTCTGAGGAGCAAGTGAAGATGCCCATTTATTTCACGGTGACAAGGTTTTATTGGAAGTAATTTCGGGGAACATGATTAAGAAAATAAGTCCTATTCGTTGGGGGTGGTGGGGGGGGAAGACTCAGGTCAGCCTGCACAGGCATGCAGTCTGAACAGTCTTCGTTGATCGTATGTGCCTACCATGGCCTCTGTGCTAATCAAAGAACAACAGGTGAAAACTATGCCCACATTGGCTAGAGGCGCAGGCTAATCTGGTCCTTCGTTTAAAACTTTTTTTTCGCCGTGCGCCGGCTTAAAACGACGGCGTGTACATTTAACCGACCAAATCTGCTTGCGACGTTACAAACACATCCTAAGCTATCAAGTGCAAGGATCAGTCTGTTCAGATCTCCTAGCTCGAGTAAAATACTTATTGCGCATGTGCGTACAGAAAAGACTGATAAGTCTGCGCAGTTGTGCAATCGGGATTGTGTCTTCAATGTTCAAGAGGTTTGAAATGTTTCATCGCGCATAAAGTGAAGATCACACATGCAAATATTAAATTTGTGTATGATGTCCGCATTTTCTTTTTTTGTTACTTGCCTATCTAAATAACATGATGGTTTTGCATCCGCACAGTCTAATCAGTCTTCACCGGACTACTTCGATGGGCATTGAATTGCTACATGCCCGCGGCTTACGCTGATTTACGACTGCTTATTAGTAATCAGTGAACACACAAACAAGGCTGCGCAGTCTCGCCTGAGGCTTCACTATGCGCTTAAACAATATCGGTGGGGGGGGGGGGTGAAGTATCTATGCGCCTAGCTCCACTGAACAGCTGCACGTGCGGGTTTCAACATCACATCCCATATATACATGTAGCTGGACTTGTCTGCTGCGGTGTAGCCGGAACAAAAAAAAAAAATTACAGACTAAAAGGAAATTCTTTGAAAAATCCTCTTTTTCACAGATATGGGCTACTCTTAAGAAAAGAATTTGCTCTAAACAAATCAATTTCTGTTATTCCTGAGATCACAAATTGACTCGCCGATTTTAAAGGGAATATAGTGACAGTTCAAGTGGTGTAAATGTCATTAATGACAATGTGTATCGCATTCAAAGACCCCCCCCTGCACACACTGACTTATTTATAGATCAAACGGTTCAGCACTGCATAAGTGATATTTATAACTTCTAATCACGTGCGGATTGACAGGGCCACGGGAAAAAACGTAGTTGTATAAAATATTGAACACAGCCTGATCCAATGCATGGAATTCTTTCAGATCAAACAGTTCTAACACTGATAAATTTCCAATCTGATATTTTCTAATAATTCGAACACCCCAAAAATGACAATGTATTTGAATAGGTGTGTTTCGAAATACGGTAACAATGGTAGACTAACTGCCACACCTGCCAGGTGTATCCATTTCCCTTAAGATATTTTATTGTTGGAGTTGAAACGCTTGCTTTTAGGTCTGTTTCGCTATTCAGACAGACTGTTTCCTGTAATTGCAGTATAGTATTGCATCATCGTTAAAGCTGATTGGTTGATCGCGTCACGTGCCCCTCCATGGAACAGTTACAATCTGGTCATTATACCCGGTTTGTCCGCCTCATGGCGACCAAACCAAAAATAATAACAGCAAGAAAAAACCTTGGCGATTAATATCGATGATGTCTTGGCCCAACCATGGACTATGAACACAGTCGCCAACCCTGGAACCATTATTCTTGGGGACATTTTTGGTGAGTTCCCGATTCTGTGACTTTTATGGTCGTCCACCCGGTTTTCGACTACACTCGGTTTTCGACGATATAAGCGGTCGCGAGATTTGCGCGTGATTTATTAAGCCATGACGTTGCTAATGTAAACTATCGGTTATCCCAAATGTCAAACTACAAGATTTTGTCAAAATGCGCTTCAAACCTGTAAGTACCACATTTGAATTTATATATATAAATTATTTAATTGATTTTTAATTGATATATGTCAAAAAAGTCAATATTTTCATTGGAAAAAGGATAGAAATATTGTTAGATGTGATCGTCTGTCATTATTTACTATCATTCGGAATACCTCGGTTTTCATGGCTCATGTATAGGGAGGAGTCTGTCCAGAAAAAAAAAGTATGGAAGCTTAAAAACGCCATATAACTTTCAAATTAATTGATTTACATGTGTCATGATTATATTCATTTTTTTTTTTTTATCTCTGTTATCTTCACATATAATTTCACATTAACAATTCTGATTCACATGTTACAATTAAGCAACTTTAAAGGATTTAATTATTTTCAGATATAATAAATTGCCACGACTGGAATCTCATTAACAGCTTGGTGACGTTTTCCTAGGCATTTTTCACTTTGAACACCACACACACACAAGTTAATTTTGATCTCAAAACTCAATTATTTTATGTATAAATAAACTGTATATTCTTTTTTTTCCGTGCCAGCAAGAATGACGGATCAACGCCGGGCCGACAGCGATACGACGTCGTATCGTTGTCGGCCCGACGTTGACCCGCAGTTCCTTGTTGGCTGGGTTTTTATTGAAACTTTTTTTAAAATCATTTTTTTTTTTTTTTTTTGTTCTTTTTAAGTTCACAAAAATTCAGATGATCCCCCCCCCCCCACAACACTTAAACTATTTTTACAGATCTGTAAGTACACATGTGTAGCGTTTGCCGGATCTTTGACCGCGTTGCTTGACTTATTGGTCAACTCGGTTTCACGCTACACATGCAATCTATATTACCAAACTCAGCCATTTTTCTTAATATTTTTCAGATCCCTGTGGCAAAGCATAAAATCAAGTACAGAAATTATGATATAAAATCGTTGGAACTAGCCTACAACAATGTGAAACATCAAAAGCTGAGTGTAAACAGAGCTGCTTTGAACTATGGTATACCAGTCACAACACTGAAAGACAGGGTAGCTGGCCGAGTGTCATTATCAACGGTTTCATCTGGTCCAGAATCTCTTCTTTCACAACAAGAAGAAGCTGATCTAGTGAACCATGTCAAATATATGGCATCGGTTGGGTATGGTTACAGCCGAATGGACCTTCGACATATAGCAACGGACTTGGCTGTTTATCTTAATAAACGTTCAACTACAGAGCTTTTAAGTGACCACTGGGTTACAAACTTCCTTAAAAGGTGGCCATCCTTAAAACTGTGCAAGCCAAGAAAACTAGAGTGGATTAGGGCGAAATCAGCTAACCGTACTGCCATTGACAATTATTACAGTGAACTTGAGAATGTGCTTTTAGAGAACAACTTGTCAGATAAGCCCCACTTAATTTATAACATTGATGAAACTGGTATATCTACTGAACATGCACCTACTCGAGTTATTACTCTGAAAGGAAGCAAGACACAAGCCGTAGTCAGTCCAAGGAATGGTAATACTACAATTATCTCCTGTGGTAACGCTGCTGGAACTGCAATTCCACCCTTCTTCGTTTTCAAGGGAAAGCAAATGAACGAGGAACTTCTTAAAGGCAAAAGTCCTGGTGCAGCAGCTGTGATGTCAGATTCTGGGTGGTCTAACAGTGTCATCTTTAAAGATTATCTTGACAATCATTTCCTTACCTATGCACAGCGACCTAGAAATGACGAACAGAAGCTGCTGATACTTTATGATGGCCACAAGTCACATGTCTGCAACCCAGTAGTGGAATGGGCAAGGGAGAATAATATAATCCTTTTTGTATTGCCTCCCCACTGCAGCCATCTTCTGCAACCTTTAGATATTGGCTGTTTTTCACCACTTAAGGCAAAATTCAATCAAGAATGTCAGTTGTTTATGCGGCAAAATCCGGGACGTGCTTTGACAAGGTATGACATTTGCGAACTTGCATGCAAGGCATATATTAAGGGTCTTTGTTCATTGAATTTAATAGCAGCTTTCAAAAAGGCCGGGATTCTTCCACTTGACAAGTCTGTAATTTGTGATGACATGATTGCACCCAGCACTGTGACAATATCAAACTGTGATGGAACAGCTCTCACTGAAAGTTCTCAGTCACATAATAGTCCAAATAAACTCAATGATGCGACAAACAATGAATCTGTGCATACAGCACACAGTTTCTTAATTACGAAACAGCTCGTAAGGCCAACAGAGAAAACCCAAACTCAAAAGAACACAAAGCAGACGGTTTCATATGGAGGTAAAAACATAACAAATGACAAATTCTATGAAGAACTGAAGGAAAAAGAAAAAAACAACTCAAAGAGAAAAAATGGGAAAAATAATACTAACACTGTGAAAAAAGCACCACAACACAAGAAACTGAAAGCATGTGGAAATGATAATAAAAATAACACTACCTCTTTACAAACGTCGAAAGTGCCTATAGAGCAACAGCCGGGTCCATCAGCATTTCATGTTGGTGAAAGTGAATCAGACGAAACTCTTAGTGAATATGAAGAAGATATTGCAGACAGCTCAAAATGCTGCGTTTGCAAAAAATGGCAACCAGATGACCTTAGGAACATCTACCATGTTGAGTTTGTCAAATGGGCCGAGTGCTCAAAATGTGGTCACTGGACTCACCTTAAATACTGCTCAGATGTGTCTGTTATAAGGAGGGGAGATGATTTCTTTTGTCCTTGTTGCCAGTAGATATATAGTTCAGTATAGACAAACAAAACGATGTGTCTATCCTGAGGTTTCAGTCTCCACTTTCCCCTTCTATTTTTCATACTGTTAAAGCTAGAATGTGTTAATTAGTTGTTAATTGTTAACTTTGTTGAGAAAAAAAAAATGTGATGGACCCATTACAATTGCTTACTTTCTCCTAATTGTTTAATTAGGTGAAATTTATTAAACGGTACTTCAATATAAACTTGTGCAAGACAAAGTATTTTTGATGAATAAGAATAAATTTACCCACTGTATAAAGGTAAGAAGTTATTCTGTCAAAATATCACTAAAATATCAATTTTTCAGCTTGCCTTCCCATTTATATTATGACACTAATTGTCCATCGTCGAAAACCGAGTGGTGACGTCATGCCATTTTGACATGTCAGGTGATCAAATATGGAGTCCGATAGCAAAACAAAACAGCATGAAGCGAAAAACGACTGATTGTGACTGGTATAAATAGTATACCTTATTATTTTCGCGCATCACACATAAAGCAAATTCTTTTTTTTAATCCGCTACATAAGCGGTAAAAAATTGATCGTCGAAAACCGGGAGGGGCGGCATACGTCAACTCCACAGAGACTTGTAGCATTGGCCGTAGCATTTTTTTTAAGAATTTGTATATTGTCTAGGTATTCAGACTCGTCTAGTCCGCCCCCGCCCATAGGGGCTTGAAGAAATATATGGGCTGCATGATGCTTCCACACAGAGGTGACTCCGGCCCGCTCACTAGTACTGGTAAACCGCTTAGAGGATTTTTAAGCCTGTCCTGGAACCGCGGTGTGAGGCGGACCATCCATGCTAATAAACCTAATTGGTTTCTTTAAGCGACAGGGCTTGAGATGTCATTTCATCTCAATGTTGGGTAAAAGTCCCACAAAACGTAACAAGCAAACGTAACCCCGGTCTTTAAGAAAGGAGAAAAATATGATGCTGCGAATTACAGACCGGTGTCGCTCACATGCATCTGTTGCAAAACCCTGGAGCATATATTAGTCAGCAACATTAACAAGCACCTAGCCTTTGAAAGCATTCTTGCTGACTGCCAGCATGGTTTCCGAAGTCGAAGGTCTTGTGAAACTCAATTAGTTCAGTTCTACCATGACATAGTGAGCAATCTGGATGGGGCCATTAATCGTGGCCACAAACAGACTGACCTGATTATCATGGATTTTGCAAAGGCCTTCGACAAGGTACCTCACAGGAGGCTATTGTACAAACTAGATCATTATGGGATTAGAGGATCCACACTTAAGTGGGTTAGCTCATGGCTCTCTGGACGCACTCAACAAGTTGTACTTGACGGCCAAGCGTCGGATCCAGTCCCTGTTTTGTCCGGTGTCCCACAAGGTTCGGTACTTGGACCGGTCCTTTTCTTGATTTTTATTAATGATCTTCCTGATAATATCAGGTCATCTGTTCGTTTGTTTGCTGATGATTGTGTTTTGTATAGGAACATATATACTACTTCTGACTGTCTTATCTTACAAGATGACCTGGATAGCCTAGCACGTTGGGAGGCCGATTGGCAAATGAAGTTCAATGTGGCCAAATGTCATTCAATGAGGGTGTCACGGCACCCTCCAGACAAGCAGATTAAATTCAACTACTCATTACATCAGCATACTTTGGAACATGTCCAATCCGCAAAATATCTTGGTATCACCATTACTGATAATCTTGATTGGGGTCAACATATTTCTGAGATTACCTCTAAAGCAACTAGGACATTAGGGTTTCTTAGACGTAATTTGGCTTTTGCACCTAGGCAGACAAAGGGTGTTGCATACAAAACCTTGGTTAGACCTCAATTAGAGTATGCATCACCTGTTTGGCACCCCCATGTTAAAACTCAGGTTCAGCAGGTTGAGAAGGTTCAGAGAACGGCTGCCCGATGGACCTGCAGGCGATGGCGGAACAGAAGCAGTGTTGGTGATATGCTCGATGAGCTGGAGTGGCCATCCTTGGAGGCCCGTCGCGAGCAGTCCTCTTTAACCTTCTTTTATAAGATTCACTCTGACACAGTGTCTCTTAATAAAGATAAATACTTGACCCCTGTGACTACTTCAACTCAAACAAGGGCATCAAAACTAAACAACAGTCAATATCGTAGGTACCAGGCCTATAGTGATGCCCTGAAGAATTCTTTCTTCCCTAGAACTATTCCTCAGTGGAATAGTCTTCCCTCCTCTGTGGTAAATGCCAAAACTGCAGAGGAGTTCAAAGCCCGCATAGTGTAGATTGGGATCCAGAGGTGTGCGTTTTAGTACACCTCTGAAAGCAGATTGTAAATAGTTTTAAGAACTCATCCAGTGGGTGTGTTTGTTTGTTTTTTTTTTTTTTTTTTTTTTTTTTTGCTAAATTCTAAATTTAGCGCACCATCCAACTGAGGTAATGGCCAAGTTTGACCGACTCAGTATATGAAGATAGATAGATAGATAGATAAATTGGTAGCAACATCTCCAAAATGACCTTTACAGTGTTGACGGGGACATTAAACCTCGAAACAAAAAACAGACTCGTCTAGCTAGCTATAAGGTCATTTTGGGGCCCATTTTGAGACGTTCGTCGTTTATTGGTTTTGTCACTCACTTTGTAACCCAAGGGTCGCTCTGGGCACTTGATTGGGTTTTTCTTTACAGATTTTTCTCCTGCAATTAGACTGAGTATCTGTTCGGATTAAATATTCCTACCAACTACAGGATTACTGTGAAACATTGTTTTTTGAAGCTTAATGTCCCCTTCAACATTTAATTTAGGTCATTGTGGAGATGTTGATTCTGTAACGGTTATGGATAAATACCACTTCTACAGCCTTGCTGTAGGAGCCGGCTCTTTTAGCGACGCAGGTAGAGTGGTTGGCTTATTCACGAAGTTAAGCAACGGAGATTGCGGTTAGTACCTGGATGGGTGACCGCGTTGCTTGACTTCGTGGACGACCCGGTACACGCTACAATTCCAATTTTGTGGGACTTTAACCAACATTGAGATTAAAATTACATCTCAAGCCCTGCCGCCCAGTCATCACGAAAACACATCTATATTATTATTCTGACCCCCTTGAACCCCACTTTTATATAGTAATTTGATTGATTGATTTGAGGTTTAACGTCCCTGTCAACACTGTAAAGGTCATTTTGGAGACATTGCTTCCAATTTTGTGGTACTTTTACCCGACATTGAGATTAAATGACATCTCAAGCCCTGTCGCCCAATGAAACCCAAAGGGTTTATTAGCATGGACGGTTTGCCTCGCACTGCAGTTCCTGGACTGGCTTAGACCCACTAAGCGGTTTACCAGTACTAGTGTGCGGGCCGGATTCACCTCTGCGTGGAAACATCATGCAAACCATATATTTCTTCAAGCCCCTATGGGCGGGGAGGATTTTATATAGTAAAACTGGGGTTTACAGGGGTAATCTTTAT
Source organism: Lucinisca nassula (assembly GCA_963580285.1). Classification (NCBI taxonomy): domain Eukaryota; kingdom Metazoa; phylum Mollusca; class Bivalvia; order Lucinida; family Lucinidae; genus Lucinisca; species Lucinisca nassula. Next base: position 127,019,437 of record OY757019.1, on the reverse strand, counting down.
TTTTTTATTTCTGCTCGAAAATACATATTGTGGGTACTTGTAAGATTTTTTTTTGGTTTCGGTTTTACGGCCCTTTCAAGATTATTTCACTCATAACGAGCCGATTATTAATCAGAGGTGGGCGAAAACCGGAGTACCCAGAGAAAAACCACCTGACCTTCCGTTGCAGAACTTGGCGTCTAACAAGTGGCTCGAGCGAGGCTTGAACCTACGGCGGTGAGAGACCTAATGACTAAGAGTCGGCGCTCTTATCCACTAGGCCACGGAGGCCGGTTGGGTACTTGTTAGAAGCACGGTCAAGCACCTCGATTAGGCAGTTCTAAAGTGTACCCACAATCTATATTTTGAGCAGAAATAAGAAAAATATCACAATTGTTCATCTTAAATTTTTTTTTTTTTTTTTCTTTGGCAGAAAAGTTTACAATGCATTTTTTGGCGTGTTTTCGTAATGGAAGCCAATAATGGCAATATGGTGGCATATAGATGCCTAGGGGTAGGTACATGTATAATATATGAAATCTACTTGATTTTGTGAAGTCAGAGCTCTGTATTTAGCAAAATCAACCCATAAAAACACAATTACAAAAACAGGCAAAAATTGTTCTTGCATATATTGACTAAAATGTTAATATACATTTTATACATTTAGAGCCAAGTTTCATGAGAAAATATGAATATTTAGTATTTATAAAACATAAATTTGTATTTTGGGAACACATGATCTGTTAGGAAACAGGAGCTCGATATACAGGTTAAACCTTCATGGCTGTATAACCAACATGAATGATTTATTCAATAATAAAATAAATAAAAACATACCATTGAATAGTGGGTACCTACCCGTTAAAATGCATGTCCTGTTATAAAACAGGAGCTCGAACATTCATGGAAGGGCCGAAATACCAACATAAATCGTTAAAAAAAAAAAATACACACATATATATATATATGATAAAATAAATAAAAACATAAAATTGTATGGTGGGTCTGACCCGTTGGAAAACATGTCCTTTAAGCAAACGGTGTAGACCCTGATCAGACACAGGGTTATCCAAAGGGACGTAAATTATATTGTGGGTACTTACCCGTTGAGTTTGAGAGCTATGAAAAATTGTCCATCTGATAAGTTGGAGTGGTCCATTTCCAAATTTAGTGGTATCAGGTTTGTTTTGTTTGTGATAAGTTTTACAAAAATGCATTTCCTTTAACCCGGCAGTGTAGACCCTGATCAGATGCAGCGTTATTGAAAGGGTTGTAAAACCAAAATCAAGATACACAATCTTGAAAGGGCCATAAAACCAGATGCTCTGTTTGTTAATATCTCATAAAATGACTGCTAACATGATGCTTCCACGCAGAGCTGAATCTGGCCCACAAACTAGTACTGGTAAATCACTTAGAGAATCTAAGCCTGTCCAGGAACCGCGGTGCGAGGCGGACAGTCCGTGCTAATAAACTCTATTGGTTTCATTGGGCGACAGGGCTTGAGATTTCATTTCATCTCAGTGTCTGTTAAAGTCCCACAAAATTGGAAGCAACGTCTCCAAGATGACCTTTACAGTGTTGACGGGGACGTTAACCTCAAATCAACCAACCAACCATATGGGTTAATAGTGAATATGGAAATAATCTTGACAGGGTCGTAAGACCTAAAACACAATAAAAAATGTATAGGTCATTTTGGAAACGTTGCTTCCAATTTTGGGACTTTTATCCGACATTGATATGAGGTGACATCTCGACCCGTCGGCAAGTTAAACCAATAAGATTCATTAAAATGGATGGGTCGACTCGCACAGCTTTGCCTGGGCAGGCTTAGATCCTCTAAGGCTTGTCTGCACTCTGTCTCATCAACAAATTGATTAATTTTTGTCAAACTTGGTTCAATATATCATCACAACATACATGTACCGCAGATTTGGATAGAAATACAAATACAAATGGATGCATCTTATCATAAGAAACAACAATTTACATGTATATCGTTTAGCATTGAGGATCTAAACAGTTTCCAAGATATTCAGTCAACAGTGAACTGAAGTGGGTGATCGAAGCATACCCAAAGAGGATACGAGGTTGATGCCATTAAATGTGTTCCATCATAAGGAACGGCATCAATGAACATATTTGATTTAGTCCTTAAGATGCCACGAAAACATGCATCCAAAATGTCATCTGACATCTGTTCATATTATTGTCTTCTGCATCTTTTTTACATACAGGCAATGTGAACTCTCAGACTGCACTACAGATCTGGGTTCACACTTTTTTAAAAAAATGACTTCTAAAGCTACCAGATGTCAAAACAGAAGACAACTGTTGTGGTTGGTATCTTAAGGGCTTGGGTGGGGATCTTAACAGTTTCTGAGGTGTAAGCTCGTACTCATTAGTGCAACATCTCTGAGAACATAAAAATCAAACTAGTACAAAATATTCGACGGCACATGAAAAGTAGAAGTAAAACAAAGATCAGGAATTGATACAAATGTACAATTAACTTACTCCACCCATAAAAGACACCAAAGGGAAAGAAATACAAACATTAAGCGACAAGACCATAATGGAAACCTAAACAAAGGAAGGCCATAAGGACAGTTACTTTCCCACAAAATGGCCATATGGCCATCCAAAATAAAAAGACAAAAGTGATACACACAGTAGGTAACAAACAACAACATAAATAAATCGCCACAGAAGAGCCGCCTTGGAACGGTCAGTGGAAGATTTCCACTGGGGGGGGCTTAAGACTGGTAAACTGCTTAGTAAGCCTGACCAGGCAAAGTGATATGAGTCTGACCGACCATGCATATAAATCCTACATTGGTTTCATTGGGTGGCTTGGCTTGAGATGTCAGTTTCACTCTGGTGGCCTTATTTGAACTCTAGATGTGGGGCATACCCCTGGGGAACCCCCAGTCAATATTACTGAAAGTGTTTTATCTAAATAATGTACATGGTTTAGGGGCAGGGATCTGAACGGTTTCTGTGATACATATGTACATGTATTAAGCTTAAGTGGATGTGGAATGGGGTGCATGTCCAGGCAAGGGGCCCCTTTGAAACCCTCTTACAAAATTGTACATCCATATTTTATCATATCCCCAAATTTCAAATTAAGTCTTCTAACAGAACTTTACTGTGGACCCCTTTTTGACAAAATTTTGGGCTAATTTTTTCCATGCCTTGGTTTCTGAGGGGGCATACCCCCCCCCCCCCCCACCAACCCCACCCGTCCAACCAATCCCTAGTCCTGAGGTTGTTATCAGTGAACTTCTTTTCGAGTACCAGGGTACCAGGGTGGTCAAATATTGGACTGAGTCCATTATTCAGTATTGCAGATGATATAGTGAATCAGTCTTAAGGTCTTAAGTCATAGTCCAGAACCATTTTCTCAGTCTTCACTCAGATATAAACATTCCACCACTGGCCATGTTAGATATTTTTTCCAGACTCACTGATAGCTACACATACTGTGTAGTTTGACTAACTGTTGGTTTTAATGGTTACTGGCAAATATATGTATTTTTTCCATCCAAAGCCTTGTTTGACACAAGAAGCCATTCAGAAATAATTGTCAAACAAACAAAAACCACAGTAAACTGTTGCAGACTGAAGACCATATCCTTTAGAACAGAAAGTATTTTTTCCATGTCTTAAGGTTTGAACCCGTACTCCATCAGCTAGCATCAGCCCAAGTTTGTGGTAGCATAGCAAATATAACTTAAAAATCTATTTTCAAATCATGTCAAATCAAACCTGATTATTCAGGTCTAAAGTCAGACTGACATAAGTTCAACAGAATTGCAATTACAAAAATAATAGGCCAGAATTTGATTGATTCAATTCTTGGAATTTATTTCAAAAATAAAAAAAAATCAGAATGAAAATTACATGAATTAAGTTTGTTTGAATACTAAAAAATGACAAAAAATCATTAAACATGTATCAAGAACAATGAAATACTATAAGGTAACTAAAATAATACTAATATCATAGGTTTTTATTGAAAAAATATTGCTGGTTGTCAGGAGCATTTTTGATAGCAAAAATGCTCCTGACAACCGGTTGTCAGGAGCATTTTACATAGCAAAAATGCTCCTGACAACCGGTTGTCAGGAGACACTTCCTAAATTTTTTTGTCAAAGGCTTGACAGTAAATGCAATTTTTCCCATGGAAACTCCAAGTTGCCACAGCAACCAAACTAATGAGCCCATTTTCATAAAAAAAACAACACAAACTTTCGATCCCCAGCCCAAGGATGCTACAGATTAAGTTTGGGCTGAATCGGCCCAGTGGCTTCAGAGGAGTTGTCATTTAAAAGTGTTGACGTCAGACCATGACAGACAACTGCCTATCCCATAAGCTTCGGCTCTGGTGAGCTAAAAAAATAACGGGGAGAAGGATATGTTGTTTTAGGTGCAGATCCTGTTTGCATCAGCGACAGTGGCTCGACATATCCTGATTTAGGCACTATATATCTCCTGAACCTATGGATGGATTGTGGATTTGTGACCAATCTTACATGGTTCACTAGGAGTGGGAAATCAGTCATGTTTTGGTTTCAAAAGGCACAGGCCCCTAAAAACTGTCAACTTTGGACAAAAAATGGCTTGTCTGCACCCTATCTCATGAACAAATCAATGGATTTTGGTCCAACTTTTCAATATACCAGCAACAAAAAATTTAATTAGACTTTGGTGACCATGTCCTAATTTTTAAGGTCATAGGCTCCAGAAAACTTGATTTTCAGCCAAAAATTGGTTTTCTGCGCCCAAGCTCATGCCCAATTGATGACTTTTAATCAAACTTTATACATTTCTAGTTCTATAATTGGATCCAGATATATGGTGAAGATAAGAATATGAAAATGTACTTAGTATTGAAGAAATATTATTGCTGGCTGTCAGCAGACTTTTAGGTCTGGTGACAGCCGGCTGTCACTAGACCCAAAAGTCTGGTGCCAGCTGGCTGTCAGCAGACCTCGCCATATTGAAATTGGTGAAGAAATGTACCGGTAAGCGCTGGAGCGATGACAATGTTTTTCTAAAAATAGCCACAGTGACCTTGACCTTTAGTCCGCGAAAAGTCTGACTCTTGATTTGACCTGCTCAGCCAGGTCATTGATGTATGCAAGAAAGAGAACTGGTCCAAAAACTGAGCCATGTTGTTGTTTCGTAAAGCTCCACCGCTGACTTTTCGGGGGGCACAGGTTGTTGACCTTATCATGGTAGAACTTGAAGCTCTCAGATAAAATTATTAGTCTATTAGTATTATTTGTGCTGGTGCTATTTGTAAAAAAGTGCTATTGCTTATTTACATGTACACAATCCTTTCATCTCTAAACCGATTACATGGGACGCCTGAGGACACTGAGATACTAGCTGAACTTTCCCAGTTTATTACGACTACTTTTTTTGATTGTCCAAAAGTCGTTAATCCATTTTAGAGTGTCTCCTATAACGCCATATTGGTGCAATTTCAGAATTAGTTTTTTTTTTTTAATTAATTTTTAGCTCTCCTGTATGAAGTGCATGGAGAGCTATTGTTGTCACCTCATTTGTGCACCTTTGCGTGTGCGTTCCCGTCACAATGTGTTTTTCAAATGCTTATATCTCAACAGTCACTCATCACAGAGCACTCATATTTGGAACTTAAGTACCTGGGAGGGTCTTCTGATGTTCAAAGACAACAGACCCTTGGGTTCATGCCCCGGGGTGGGGCTAGGGGTTAAAATCTAGAACACCTCTGTAGAACCGTGTTAAAGTTTTTTAATCTCAACAGACACTCATCACAAAGGATTCATATTTTACAACTTTGATACCAGGGCATGTTTTCTGAGATTCCAAGACAACACACCCCTTGGTTCATGCCTGAGAGGACGTTTGATCTCAAAATATATCTAGGTCACTGTGGCATATATTTTGTGGTCCAGTGATTTCGCCTTATATCTTGAAGACTATCTGTTGGAGAAATGTCATACCTATGATATTAGTACCATGTGACCCCATGATTGGACTCCAAATATATCTAGGTCACTATGACCTATATTTCATGGTTCAGTGGTTTTGCCTTATATCATGAAGACTATTTGTTGGAGAAATAGCATACCTTTGATATTAGTGCCTCGTGACCCCATGATTGACCTCAAAATATATCTAGGCCACTGTGACCTATATTTCATGGTTCTGTGACTTTGCCTTTTATCTTGAATACTATTCAAAGGAGAAAGGTCATGCCTTGATTATTAGTTCCATGTGACCCGATAATTGACCACCAAATATATCTAAGTCACTGTGACCTATAATTCATGGTTCATTGATTTTGTCTATTATCTTGAATACTATTTGATGGAGAAATGTCATACCTGGATTATTAGTTTAATGTGACCTATGAATATACCTCAAAATATATCTAGGTCAGTGTGACCTATATTTCATGGTTCACTGATTTTGCCTATTATCTTGAATACTATTTGATAAAGAAATGTCATACCTTGATTATTAGTTCCATGTGACCTGCTGATTGACCTCAAAATATATCTAGGTCAGTGTGACCTATATTTCATGGTTAAGTGATTTTGCCTATTGTCTTGAATAACATTTTGATAATGAAATGTTATACCTGGGATATTACATCAATGCAACCAGATGATTGACCTCAAAATATATCTAGGTCAGTGTGACCTATATTACATGGTTCAGTGACTTTGACTTATCTTGAATACTATTGGATGGAGAAACTTCATATCTAAATATTTAATTTCATGTGACCAGATGATTGACAGAGAAATATATCTAGGTCAGTGTGACCTATTTTCATGTTTCAATGATTAGCCTTATAATTCAGACACAATTTGATTCTGAAATGTAATATCTGGAATATATGTTCCATGTGACCTGATCAGAAGCCTCCGTGGTGCAGTGGTTACCCTACTCGCCTTGTAAACCAGGGATCCCAGGATCGATCCCGGGCTTCTCCAGACTTTCGGATGAGTCGTTAAACCGAGGTCCCGTCTCCGTATGACCTAAGCTGTTGGTGGGACGTAAAACTCGAACACTCCACTCCATGTGACCTGATGATTGACCTCACAGGTGAGTGTGATCTATATTTCATTGTTCAATAGGTTTACCTTATATCTTGAAGGCGTGAGACAGGTGAGCTATGCTGTCATGCGACATCTCTTGTTTAAGATGAACATTGGCCATACCTTTCAATTGCTTAGTGATACTGCTTTCATATTTAACATGCTGTCCGGGGGCATCAGTGTTTCACAATTACATCCTGTTTTTTAATATTTCCTGTTCTTTTTCAGATTTGTATCACATCCTGTACACGTGTGCATGTACTCTGTTCCAATCAGATGGCCGATTCCAAAATCATGACTGCAAGAGGAATATATATATATGCAGTTATTAAAGGGGTCTCTTGGTACAGTGTGGGTGTGTTATGATCTTCAGGACAAGCTTCCTGTTATCCCACTGGAATTGGATGGTGGAAATTAACAGTTATGAATACAATGTCATTCACTCATACATTTTTGTCGACACATGAGGGAGGAGGTAGTGACGAATAATAAATGTATCTATTCGAACTGTGTCACATCAAACCATCAAAGGAAAACTTGTCTTTCATTTGGACAGAGACATACAGTTGAATTAAACAGCCTGCACACATTGCAACCTTTCCTGCTTTGGGTCAACAGTCATCAGTATAGTACAGGTGCCAGATGAGAGCTATTAATACAGAGGAAATGCCATTAAGTAGCCACAGTCCAAAACTGACTGTTGTAATGGGGTGGCCAATCAGCCCAGTGACATGTATTACAACCTAAGATGAAGGGTAGTCAGAGACAGACAGAGATGAACAGCGGTAGAGCACAACTCAACAGTGACATGCCAGTAAAGGCAGCTTGTGATCTTAAATTAGTGCTGCTGTTGCTGACACCTATTCACCATTTATTTATATATTTATTTAGTTAAATTGCTTATATTGACATCTTAACGTGACTGGAACAAAATTACATGGTTTCCATTAGAGAAGTGATAAAAATGTTCTATTCTTCATGATTCATTACTGGCATTGTGGATACTTATTAAAATTGCCCCAGTGAGGTAAATCGAAAAATGGCATTAACTGCCAAGCTTTTGCAGACATTTTGACAAAACTCTAATAGAAATGTGTTTATGTTTTTTTTTTATGGAATTTGGCTCATTAGTTTGGTTGCTATGGCAACTTAGAGTTCCCACAACTTACAATGGGGGGAAAATTGCATTTACTGCCAAGTCATTGGAAATACTTTGACAATTTTTTTTTATAGAAATGTTCCTTGAGTAAACTTCTCACAGCCCTATGCTTTTATGCAAGCAGGGGGTTTACTCACAGGTCAAACTATTTTGAAACCTTTTTCACCCTCTACAGGGCATAGTTTTGCTTTAGTTGTCATGAAACTATACCAGAATGGTTGTGAAATAAAGGTATCTCGATCACATTGGAGTATGGTTTCCCTCAGATCAAAATCAGTCACTAGGTTTAATTTCATTGTAACCTTGTCCACCCCGGCTGTATAGGCAACATTTTTAACTCAATCTCCATGACACTTTACAAGAATATTTTGACTTGATCATACTGTGAATAAGTTTGAATATGGGTCATATCAGATCAAAAGCTAGGTCACTAAGTCAGATTTGATCTTAACCCTGCAAAAATATTTTAATATCAGAGTGAGTGAGTGTTTGAGTTTTACGTCCCACCAACAGCTAAGGATACGGAGACGGAACCTCGGCTTTAAAGACTCACCCGAAAGTCTTATTAGAGTTCTGATCAGATGCAAGATGTGGTATCGGAACATTTCGATGAGAAAGGTTTGCTGCCCACATCATTGGCTTGTTCTGATACCAGATATTGACTCTGAAAAAGTTATCTTTCAATCAGTTTTCTGATCGCATTTAAGATCTGGTATCAGAACATTCTGATGATGAAAGGTTTGCCGCCTACATCATCAGAATGTTCTGATACCAGATCATGTCTCTGCAAAAGTTATTGTACAATCTATGGGTTCTGATCAAATTCAAGATCTAGTATCGGAAGATTCCTATGATGAAAGGTTTGCTGCCTACATCATCGGAATGTTCCGATACCATTTCTTGACTCTGCAAATAATGCGTAACTATACCAAATTTAGTGACACAGGGGCCTTTCTGATATTTAATCTTCATCAGTGTGTCTCAACCCCAAAGTTCTGAATCCGCTTGCAAACGTTTTCTGTCAGATGCAAGATTTGGAATCGGAACTTCCGATGATGAGAGGTTTGCTTCCTACATCATTGGAATGTTCAGATACTAGATCTTGACTCTTCAAAAGTTATTTTACAATCAGTGTTAGTTCTGATCAACTTGCTGTCTACATCCGTTGTTCCTATACCAGATCTTGCCTATGCAAAAGGTATTTTACAATCAGTGTTAATTCTGATCAACTTGCTGTCTACATCATCGGAATGTTCCGATACAAGATCTTGACTCTGAACAAGTTATTGTACAATCAGTGGATTCTGATCAAATTCAAGATCTGGTATCTGAACATTCCAATGATGAAATGTTTGCTGCTTAGATCATCGGAATGTTCCGATACCAGATCTTGACTCTGCAAATGTTATTTTATAAACAGTGTTAGTTCAATCTGGTATCGGAACATTCCGATGGAGAAAGGTTTGCAGCTACATCATCGGAATGTTCCGATACTAGATCTTGACTCTGCTAAAGGTATTTTACAATCATTGTTAGTTTTGACCAGATTCAAGATCCTTTATCGGAACATTCCGATGTTGAAAGCTTTGCTGCTACCTCATCGGAATGTTCCGATACCAATCTTGCGTCTGCAAAAGGTATTTTAAAATCAGCATTAGTTCTGATCAGATTCAAGATCTGGTATTTGATCTTTTCTATGATGAAATGTTTGCTGCTTAGATCATCGGAATGTTCCGATACCAGATCTTGATTCTGAAAAGGTATTTTAGTTAGTATTAGTTCTAGCAGATGCCAAATCTGGTATCGGAACATTCCGATGATGAAAGGTTTGCTGCTACATCATCGGAATGTTCCGATACTAGATCTTGACTCTGCTAAAGGTATTTTACAATCATTGCTGTTCTGACCAGATTCAAGATCCTGTATCGGAACATTCCGATGTTGAAAGCTTTGCTGCTACATCATCGGAATGTTCCGATACAAGATCTTAACTCTGCAAAAGGTATTTTAAAATCAGCATTAGTTCTGATCAGATTCAAGATCTGGTATCTGAACTTTTCTATGATGAAATGTTTGCTGCTTAGATCATCGGAATGTTCCGATACCAGATCTTGATTCTGCAAAATTTATTTTAGTTAGTATTAGTTCTAGCAGATGCCAAATCTGGTATCGGAACATTCCGATAATGAAAGGTTTGCTGCTTCATCATCGGAATGTTCCGATACTAGATCTTGACTCTGCTAAAGGTATTTTACAATCATTGTTAGTTTTGACCAGATTCAAGATCCTGTATCGGAACATTCTGATGTTGAAAATTTGCTGCTACCTCATCGGAATGTTCCGATACAAGATCTTAACTCTGCAAAAGGTATTTTAAAATCAGCATTAGTTCTGATCAGATTCAAGATCTGGTATCTGAACTTTTCTATGATGAAATGTTTGCTGCTTAGATCATCGGAATGTTCCGATACCAGATCTTGATTCTGCAAAAGTTATTTTAGTTAGTATTAGTTCTAGCAGATGCCAAATCTGGTATCGGAACATTCCGATGATGAAAGGTTTGCTGCTTCATCATCGGAATGTTCCGATACTAGATCTTGACTCTGCTAAAGGTATTTTACAATCATTGTTAGTTTTGACCAGATTCAAGATCCTGTATCGGAACATTCTGATGTTGAAAAATTTGCTGCTACCTCATCTGAATGTTCCGATACCAGATCTTGACTCTGCAAAATTTCACAGTCAGTTCTGATCAGAGTCAAGACCTGATATCGGAACATTCCGATGAGGAAAGATTTGATGTCACATCATCGGAATATTCCGAAAGAGTATATTTGGTTATTATGTATTGCTGTCTTTTTTTATCATTAAAAGTGACATTTATTCTTGCTTTTTTCTTTTTCCTGCTTCAGTTTTGAAAATATATCATCGGAATATTCCGATTATCATCGGAATATTCCGATGTTTGTCCGTAACGAAGGCTGTTTTTATATGTTTTCGAACACTAACAGTTGACGAACACTAGCATTTTTAGCATGAAATATGGCCGAAAAGCGACTGAAAAGACCATCGAATGGCAAAATTGCCTTTTATTTGGCAATGAGTTTTTTTCAGTCCGCATGAAGGCCTCCTAACGCATCAGTGCAACATCTCCTTGAACACAAAAATCAATTAACCACTGAGATGAAACAACGGTGAGGACTCGACAGCAAGAAACTGCTGAAATGCTGGAGCAAAAGGAGACCAACAGTTAGACCCCGATGGGCCCAACCAGAGACAGAGCACCAGGCACCAACCAACATTACAATACATTAGATTCTCTCTTATTCTCAGTAAGCTACCACGCCGGAACCACCACAGAATCCGAGGCCCGACCCATCGGCGCGCAAGGAGGGAAGCAAAGTCGCCAAATGCGACCGGGACAACCTCCATCACGCAGTCTGTCGCACAACATTTATGTTGTATCCAATCTTTTTATATCGAAGAATGATCGAAGAACTGGGTACAGAAGTCATTGAAATTATATATTTTTCTGAAATTATATACTAAGTCCCCATAAAATTTCCGGTTCCGATAGACCTTGTTGCAGAAGAGACTTAAGTCCAACTTTGAATTTTGAAAATAAATCGGAATTGCTGCTATTCAATTTTGAAAAGGTTTTTGCGTAGTTTATGATAGCGATAACCCGCGTTAAGAAGTTTAGCTGTTAACAATTTATTACGAGTGTTAAAGTCAGTTACATGACTAGACACTCTGGCAAATTGAATCAATTGCGAAACGCAAACGCCACAGGACGCCGCAGGAGGAACACCACCATCCAAGAAAGGAAAACCTACAATCTCAAAATCAAAACCATCGCATTTATCATAAATTTTGCAAGAAACAAACCAATCCACAACAGAGAGGTGCAAAAGTATGCATAATTTCCTTTTTTGTTTGTTTTCTAAAAAAAAATGATTTTGCATTCTAGTTAGAATTTGTGCCATTACGAAAACCGGCCCTTGTAAATTCGACTCCCCTGAAACCTCATTTTTATTTTGTGAAACTGGGGTTTACAGGAGTTAATACAAATATTTGTTTTTATTTTTCGAGCAGAAATACAAAAAATATCAGAATTTGTTTTATATGAAAATTTTTATTACTTGCTGCTAAAATGTTCAGTATACATGAATAGGCATGTTTTTGCTATTCTCTGCGGCAGAAATAAAAACAATGGCACAAATTTTCATCAGAAAAATGTCACAACTTTTGAGATATGAAAGATCGCGCTATATCGCAAGGGATATTTGGCCTACATTACGATAACACACCCATGCGACATAGTGCATTTTTTCTTATCTCCAAAATGGCTACTTTTCTGATGAAAATACGGGATGATTTTCTTATTGTTACTCCAAACATAGGTTGTGTGTGCTCGTTAGAACCGCCTCATTCTAACGAGTACCCACAACCTATGTTTTGGAGAAGAAATAAGAAAAATAACTTATACCCCCCCCCCCCCCCCCCCCGTAATCCCCGTTTTTCCTGTATAAAGTGAGGTTTAGGGGATGTTCATTTCACGGACATGTTTACCGGATAATATACTTTATAGTTTCATTTACTTGTATTTTTGTTAATGTACTACGTTAACCTACATTTCATTTTACAGATCCTAATTTGCCAGTCAACCAATCACCCAGTAATTGTCGGAGTGGGTATCTGCACTATAACCAAGGTTGTTACAAGATCAGCACTGACGGTAAGTATTATCACGGTAATAAGCGCGTAATGAACACCCCTTTAAACTCCACTTAAGTGACAAAGTGGAGTTTATAAAGTATAACCGATTTTCTATATGTTTGCTCAAAATTATAAATTATGGATTCTCATAAGAACCGCCTCATTGAGGCGATTTTTCGAGCACCGACAATCTATATTTAGACTTATACTTGTAATAAGAAAAATAGTAGTTGAAAAGATATGAAAGACGCCATTTTAGCACACGGGTGTGCATTTCGATTTCAAAGGATGTCAGATGACAGATGAGCTTCATGTTTAAACTCACGCTTTGATTATTCATACATCGGGGATGTTCGTTCCATTATTTCAGATTTATTCATATATTTTACTACATGTAACTGTAAATAAAGAGGACGGGTATCAATGTGCCAAATGCCTATAAAATGTATTCTAAGCACTTTCGTATGAAAACGACGTCATATTGGGTAACGTAAACAATTTGCGACAGTATATTCTGTGATAAACTGTCGGAAACCCGACGTCATCACGTAACGTCGCTTTTCATTGGCTTACATGGTTTTAGGCAGCTCACAGCGGTTGCCGCTATGTGCAAATAGTACACGTTTTAACAAAGCATTAGAATGGGGATAACTGTAATGAAAATTGACATTTGTGGAGGTAAATCATCGGTTTTACGGTCGCAATTTACGTTTTACGGCTCCGCTAATGCGGAGCCGTAAAACGAAATTTCCGACCGTAAAACCTCCGATTTACCTCCTCAAATGACAATTTTGAATACAGTTATCCCCTAAATATACACAATGATGCATCACGTGAACAGGTCCGTGACATGAACACCCCCTTACACCCCACGTTATATAGAGAAAACTGGGGTTTACGGGGGTAAACAATATTTTCTTATGTCTGCTCCAAGACATAGGTTGTGGGTACTCGTTAGAACCGCCTCATTGAGGCGGTTCTAACGAGCACCCACAACCTATGTTTGCAGTATTTATAAAAAAATATCACGAATTTTCATCAGACAAATGGCCATTTTGGAGATGAGAAAAAATGCACTATGTCGCACGGGTGTGTTATCGTAATGGAAGGGCAGGCAGACTTTTTATATCCGCCACACATTTCCTTAGCATTGGCTGAGGAAAATATATAAACATAAACTTATGGAGTCCGCATAATTAATATCCTAGTAACCCCATTTTATGTGGAGCAGGCCTCCTAGCGAAACATATAAAACCTATAATAACCCATAGTTTTGTGTAAAACCTATAAAACCTTTATTTTCTTCATAAAACCTGTAAAAAGCCTGTATTTTTATGAAAATACCTATACGTTTTTAGCTCACCTGACCGAAGGTCATGGTGAGCTTTTGTGACCGTAAGATGTCCGGCGTCGTCGTGCGTCGTCCGTCGTCCGTCGTCCGTCGTGCGTAAACTTTTTCTTGTGAACAAACTAGAGGCCACAGTTTTGGTCCAATCATCATCAAACTTGCTCAGAATGATCATCATGACAATATCTCGGTCAAGTTCGAATATGGGTCATGTCGGGTGAAAAAGTAGGTCAGTAGGTCAAATCATAGAAAAACCTTGTGAACACTCTAGAGGGCACAGTTTTGGTCCAATCATCATCAAACTTGCTCAGAATGATCATTGTGACAATATTTTAGTGAAGTTTGAATATGGATCATGTCGGCTTAAAAAGTAGGTCAGCGGGTCAAATCATAGAAAAACCTTGTGAACACCCTAGAGGCCACAATTTTGGTCCAATCATAATCAAACTTGCTCAGAATGATCATCATGACAATATCTTGGTCAAGTTCGAATATGGGTCATGTCCGGTCAAAAAGTAGGTCAGTAGGTCAAATCATAGAAAAACCTTGTGAACACTCTGAAGGCCACTGTTTTGGTCCAATTATCATGAAACTTGCTCAGAATGACCATTGTGACAATATTTCAGTCCAGTTCGAATATGGGTCATATCGGGTAAAAAGTAGGTCAGCGGGTCAAATCATATAAAAACCTTGTGAACACCCTAGGGGCCACAATTTTGGTCCAATCTTAATCAAACTTGCTCAGAATGATCATCATGACAATATCTCGGTCAAGTTTGAATATGGGTCAAATGGTTCCGGTCCGTTGCACATCTAGGTCACAGGAGCCAAAAACAGATTTTTTTCACCAAAAACTTAAAAATTCTTCTTCTCTGAAACCACAAGGCCCAGGTCTTTGTTATTTGGTATGAAGCTTCATCTAGTGGACCCCTACCAAGATTGTTCAAATTATAGTGCTGGGGCCAAAAATGCCCCCGCACGGGGGCCCTTTGGTTTTACATAGGCTTATATAGGGAAAATCTTTAAAAATCTTCTTCTCTGAAACCACAAGGCCCAGGACTTTGATATTTGGTATGAAGCTTCATCTAGTGGACCCCTACCAAGATTGTTCAAATTTGAGTGCTGGGACGAAAAATGCCCCCGCCACGGGGCCCTTTGGTTTTACATTGGCTTATATAGGGAAAATCTTTAAAAATCTTCTTCTCTGAAACCACAAGGCCCAGGTCTTTGATATTTGGTATGAAGCTTCATCTAGTGGACCCCTACCAAGATTGTTCAAATTATAGTGCTGGGGCCAAAAATGCCCCCGCCCCAGGGCCCTTTGGTTTTACATAGGCTTATATAGGGAAAATCTTCAAAAATCTTCTACTCTGAAACCACAAGGCCCAGGACTTTGATATTTGGTATGAAGCTTCATCTAGTGGACCCCTACCAAGATTGTTCAAATTATAGTGCTGGGACAAAAAATGCCCCCGCCACGGGGCCCTTTGGTTTTACATTGGCTTATATAGGGAAAATCTTTAAAAATCTTCTTCTCTGAAACCACAAGGCCCAGGTCTTTGATATTTGGTATGAAGCTTCATCTAGTTGACCCCTACCAAGATTGTTCAAATTACAGTGCTGGGGCCAAAAATGCCCCCGCCCCGGGGCCCTTTGGTTTTACATAGGCTTATATAGGGAAAATCTTAAAAAATCTTCTTCTCTGAAACCACAAGGCCCAGGTCTTTGATATTTGGTATGAAGCTTCATCTAGTGGACCCCTACCAAGATTGTTCAAATTTTAGTGCTGGGACAAAAAATGCCCCCGCCACGGGGCCCTTTGGTTTTACATGGGCTTATATAGGGAAAATCTTTAAAAATTTTCTTTTCTGAAACCACAAGGCCCAGGACTTTGATATTTGGTATGAAGCTTCATCTAGTGGACCCCTACCAAGATTGTTCAAATTTTAGTGCTGGGACAAAAATGCCCCCGCCACGGGGCCCTTTGCTTTTACATTGGCTTATATAGGGAAAATTTTTAAAAATCTTCTTCTCTGAAACCACAAGGCCCAGGTCTTATATATTTGGTATGAAGCTTCATCTAGTGGACCCCTACCAAGATTGTTCAAATTATAGTGCTGGGGCCAAAAATGCCCCCGCCACGGGGCCCTTTGGTTTTACATAGGCTTATATAGGGAAAATCTTTAAAAATTTTCTTCTCTAAAACCACAAGGCCCAGGACTTTGATATTTGGTATGAAGCTTCATCTAGTGGACCCCTACCAAGATTGTTCCAATTTTAGTGCTGGGGCCAAAAATGCCCCTGCCCCGGGGCCCTTTGGTTTTACATAGGCTTATATAGGGAAAATCTTTAAAAATCTTCTTCTCTGAAACCACAAGGCCCAGGACTTTGATATTTGGTATGAAGCTTCGTCTAGTGGACCCCTACCAAGATTGTTCAAATTATAGTGCTGGGACAAAAAATCCCCCCCTGCCACGGGGCCCTTTGGTTTTACATAGGCTTATATAGGGAAAATCTTTAAAAATCTTCTTCTCTGAAACCACAAGGCCCAGAACTTTGATATTTGGTATGAAGCTTCATCTAGTGGACCCCTACCAAGATTGTTCAAACTATAGTGCTGGGGCAAAAAATGCCCCTGTCCCGGGGCCCTTTGATTTTACATAGGCTTATATAGGCAAAATCTTTAAAAATCTTCTTCTCTGAAACCGCTAGGCCCAGGTCTTTGATATTTGATGTGTAGCTTCATCTAGTGGACCTTTGACAAGATTGTTCAAATTTTAGCCTTTGTTGATGTTTGGTATGAAGCTTCACCTTTAAGACCTCCCTCAACATTATGTACATTAAAGCCCTGGGGCCAATAATGGCCCTCTCTGGGGCCCACTTGTTACACTATGGATCAGGTGAGCGATCCAGGGCCATCATGGCCCTCTTGTTTTTGTTGTTTTTTTTTTTTAACTTTCTCGCGACTGAATCCTAACTTTTCTTCAAACTGCCCTACTATTTTTACTTTTTAGTTCCAAAAATTGATGAAAAATGTCAAGGAATTGTGATTTGATTCACCACTATAACAAGTCCGTGCAGTGAGCACCCCATTATACCCTACTTTATATAAAGATAACTGGGGTTTGCGTGGGTAAATGTCATTTGTCTTATTTCTGCTCCAAGACATAGGTTGTGGATACTCGTAAGAACCACCTCATTGCGCCAAGACATAGGTTGTGGGTACTCATTAGAACTGCCTCAATGAGGCGGTTCTAAAGAGCACCCACAACCTATGTTTGGATTACAAATTAGAAAAATATCTGGGATTTCCATCAGCTAAATGGCCATTATGGAAATTTGAAAATAATGCACTATGTCACACTGGTGTATTATCGTTTTGCCTCGCTCGTGCCAATCGCTCGGACCCTGTAAATTAAGAAATTCAGATCAACCTTATCTAAGTAATCGTGACGTAAATATCCATCAACTATTTTTTCTCGTCAGTTTTAAATCTTTATAATAGTTTGAAAGAACTATTTTTACCTTTATTTTATTGAAAAACATATCAACAAACTATACCTGGAGTAAAAAGAACCCATATAAAAACCTATATTTTCAAAGAGGGCCACTAGAAGGCCTGGTAGAGTGAGGTGGGGCTTCACAAGTGTTCATTACGAAAACACGCCTGTTCAAATACATTGTAAATTTTATCGCGGAAAAAAACGAGGATTTTACGATTCAAAGTCGTGATGTTGTTTTTTTATTTCTTGCACACCAGATAAGGAAATCCATAGTTTTAGCTTGGGATAGAAATTCTGTTCTTTCCCAAAATCGAATATTCTTGTGTGTATGATAAATGCACTGGGTGAATAAGAACTCATATGCACCGTCGCTAAGGTTGACGTCACAGCATGTTACTTGACGTCACTAAACATTCCTTAGTTGCATTACAATATGGCGGACGTCTGTAACCGAACTGACTGACGCATTAAAAATCCGCCCTAAGAAATGGAAGGTATGCAAGAAAAAGAATCCTATATTGGTGTGAGGGCGGATAGAAACATCCGTCCTTCGGGATCACTGTCTGGCATCACTGGGCGAGCCTCGTGATGCAGGACAGCGACCCTTTGGACGAAATTTCTCTATCCACCCCTCACACCAATATAAGATTCTTATACTCTGCTCTAAAATAGAGATTGTGGGAACACGGTAGAACCACCTCGAAACATATACAGTGCGGGTACACCTTAGAACCGCCTCATCGAGGCCGTTCTAACAAGTACCCAAAATCTATACTTAAGAGCAGAAATAAGAAAAAATGAGGTTTACCCCTGTAAGCCCCATATTCACTATATAAACGTGGGGTTCAAGTGTTCAAGTGGTCAGAATACTTTTTTGCGTGATGTGGTATTATTTTCCTAAATGCACGAGGTGCTTATATTGAGCTTTTGTGATCAGTAACTGTCTGTCGTCCGTCTACCTTCGTGCGTGGCCATTTTGATTTAAACTTCACAGTAATGTTGCCTAGGTGACTGCCTACTAAAGTAGCTGCAATCGTTTCACTCCGATGAACAAGATGGCCGCCAGAGCTTAAAAAAGAAAATAAAATCTTTAAATACAACGCCTCCTGTAACCATGGGCCAATTTTATTCAACTTCATAGGAAAAGTAGAAGTAAAACAAAGATCAGGAATTGATACAATTAACTTACTCCACCCATAAAAGACACCAAAGGGAAAGAAATACAAACATTAAGCGACCAGACCATAAT
This sequence comes from Lucinisca nassula, assembly GCA_963580285.1. Classification (NCBI taxonomy): domain Eukaryota; kingdom Metazoa; phylum Mollusca; class Bivalvia; order Lucinida; family Lucinidae; genus Lucinisca; species Lucinisca nassula. The sequence continues at coordinate 127,000,374 of OY757019.1, read as the reverse complement.
GGAAACCTAAACAAAGGAAGGCCATAAGGACAGTTACTTTCCCACAAAATGGCCATATGGCCATCCAAAACCAAAAAACACAAGTGATACACACAGTAAGGAACAAACAACAACATAAATAAATCGCCACAGAAGAGCCGCCGTGGAACGGTCAGTGGAAGATTTCCACTGGGGGGCTTAAATCGATTTTACGTGGCCACAATCCTCGCCCTTACTTCCGTCGCGATTTAGACAAATAAATTGTTCAGTCCGCATGAAGGCCTCCTAACTCATCAGTGCAACATCTCCGTGAACACAAAATTCAAAGAACCACAGAGGTGAGACAACGGTGAGGACTCGACAGCAAGAAACCACTGAAATGCTGAAGCAAAAGAAAACCAACAGTTAGACTCCAATGAGCCCGACCAGAGACAGAGCATCAGGCACCAACCAACATTATCTCTCTAATTTTCAATAAGCCTTTACGTTGGAGCCGTCATAGAATCTGAGGCCTGACCACCGGCGTGCAATTAAAGAGGGAAGCAAAGCTGCCAACCGTGATTGGGTTAACTACCATGCATGCAGTCTGTCGTATAATATCCATGTTGTACCCAATCTTTTTATATCGAAGAATGATTTTACGAAATTGGGTGCTGAAGTCATTGCGGTTATATATTTTTCTGAATTTATATACTAAATCACCATAAAATTCGGGTTCCGATAGACCTTGTTGCAGAAGAGATTTAAGTCCAATATTGAATTTTGAAATTAAATCAGAATGGCGTCTATAAAATTTTGAAAAGGCTTTGCGTAGTTTATGGTACCAATAACCCTGATTAAGGAGTTTAGCCGTTAATAATTTATTACGAGTGTTGAAGTCAGTTACATGACTACATACTCTAGCAAATCGAATTAATTGCGAAATATAAATGCCATAGGATGGCGCACGAGGAACATCACCATCCAAAAAAGATAAATTTACAATCTCAAAATCAAAGTCATCGCGTTTATCATAAATTCTGCACGAAACAAATCCATCTACAATAGATAGATGGAAATTTGCTTAGGTGACCCTCAACCAAAATAGCTAAAATGAGCAAAATAACCGCCAGAGATAAAATTAGAAAAAAAATCTTAAATTTGCTTCAAATGCAAACTCCTCCTAAATCCTTGTGTCAATTTGATACAAACGTCACAGGTATGTTGCTTAGGCGGCTCACTACTAAAATAGCTACAATGGCTCTGCTCTGATGAACATGATGGCCACCAGAGCTAAAAATAGAAAAACGTCGTAAATTTGATTCAGACCCGAGCTCCTCCGAAACCCTTGGACCCATTTCATTCAAACTTCACAAAATATTGCCTAGACGACTCCCTACCGAAATAGCTTAAATTGTTCTGCTCTGATAAAAAGATGGCTTCCAGAGCTAAAATTAGAAAAATCTTTAAACGACAACTCCCCCTGTACCCTTTGGCAAATTTCATTGAAACTTCTAGGAAATGTTACTTTGGTGACCCTCCACCAAATCTTGCTCCGATGAGCGATATGGATGTCAGAGCTGAACATAGAAAAAAAAAACATCGCAAATTTGCTTCAAATTATAACTCCTCCTAAACATTTGGGCCAATTTAAATTTCCAATTGCCTAGGTGACTGCCTACTAAAGGAGCTGAAATCGTTCCGCTCTGATGAAGAAGCTGGTCGACAGAGCTTAAAAAATAAAAACAATCTTGACAACTCATCCTGTAATCTTGGGCCAATTTTATTCAAACTTCATAGGAAAGTTGCTTAGGTGACCCTCAACCAAAATAGCTAAAATGTTTTCGCTCCGATGAGCAAATTGGCGAAAGAATAAGCACTGTACTGGTCAACAGCCTACGTATAATCCTGCCAAGCAGAAGGGAGGATAGGTAAACTGACCGGATAGTGCTGACTCGGCCATTAAACCCCAACCCCAATACAAACAAATCAGAGCTATTGTATTTATACATCAATGAAAACATTAACTTACCGGCCCCGCCCATCGGGGCTTGAAAAAATAAAGGGGCTGCATGATGCTTCCACGCAGAGCTGAAACCGACCCGCACACGAGTACTGGTAAACCGCTTAGGGGATCTTAGCCTGCCCAGGCAAAGCAGTGCCAGTCGGCCTGTCCATGCTTATAAACCATATTGGTTTCATTGGGTGGCAGGGCTTGAGATGGCTTTCATCTCAATGTGGGGTAAAACTCTTTCAAAATTGGAAGCATCGTCCCCTAAATGACCTATACAGTGTTGACGGGGACGTTAAACATCAAATCAAACAAACAAAATACATTGACTTACGCGACGTCACATGGTCATTAAATGACATCAAAATAAACCATTGTTCTCTCCTATATGATTGGATGATGGCGACTTTATGACGTCAAGGGCGCTCTTCTGCTATTGAGAGGAAAACTGTGGGCAATTATTTTCTTGTTTCAAAATATTTTTTTTTTCTATACAAAGTGGACTTTACAAGGGTAGTCATCGCACGGACTTTTTAACCAATTTTATGCTAGTGGACTCTTCCATTACTATATGTTGGACAAGTCTATTTGCCATGTGAGAGTGGTAGGCCTTTTTTATTTTTAGCTCAGCTGACCGAAGGTCATGGGGAGCTTTTGTGAATGAACGGTGTCGACGTGCGTCGTCTGTCGGCCGTGCATAAACTTTTCTTTTGAACACTCTAGAGGCCACAGTTTTAGCCCAATCATAATCAAACTCGGTCAGAATGATAATCATGACAATGTGTCGGTCAAGTTTGAATATGGGTTATGTGGGGTCAAAAAGTAGGTCAGTAGATAAAATCATAGAAAAACCTTTTGCAAACACTAGAAGCCACAGTTTTCGTCCGATCATCATCCAACTTACTCAGAATGATCATTTTGACATTATCTCGATCGAGTTCGAATTTGGGTCATGTCGGATCAAAACGTAGGTCACTAGGTCAAATCATTGAAAAACCTTGTGGACACTCTAGAGGCCACAGTGTTGGTCGAACATCATCAATCTTGCTCAGAAAGATAATCTTGACACTATGTCAAGTTAGATTTGGGTCATACCGGATCAAAAAGGAGGTCACCAGGTCAAATCATAGAAAAACTAGAGGTCACAGTTTTCGTCCGAACATCATTAAGCTTACGCAGAATGATCATTTTTACAATATCTCGGTCAAATTCGAATATTGGTCTTTTCGGGTCAAAAAGTAGGTCACTAGGTCAAATCATAGAAAAACCGTGTGAACACACTAGAGGCCACAGTAACTGTTATGGTTCGATCGTAAACAGTCTTGCTCAGAATGGTCATCTTGACAATATCTCGGTCAGGTTCGAATATTGGGTATGTCGGGTCAAAACAAAGGTCAGTAGGTTAAATCATAGAAGAAACTTGTGAACAAACCAGAGGCCACAGTTTTGGTCCGATCATCATCAAAGTTGCTCAGAATGATCATCCTGACAATATCTCGATAAAATTTAAATATGGATCATGTCGCTTCCAAAAGTATGTCCGTAGGTCAGATCATAAACAAACCTTGTAAACACACTAGAGGCCACAGTTTTTGGTCCGATCGTCATCAAACTTAATCAGAATGATCATCTTGACAATATGTCGGTCAGATTTGAATATGGGTCATGTCGGGTCAAAAAGTAGGTCATTAGTTTAAATCATTGAAAAAAACCTTGTGAAGACTCTAGAGACCATGCCTTTTGGTCCAATCATTATTAAACTTGCTTAGATTGATCATCCTGACAATATCTCGGTCGAGTTTGAATATGAGTCATGTGGGGTCAAAATTAGGTCAGCAGGTCAAATCATAGAAAAACCTTGCGAACACACTAGAGGCCACAGTTTTAATTCACTCATCATAAAACTTGCCCAGGATGATCATCTTGACAATATCTCGACAAAGTTCGAATATGAGTCATGTCGAATCAAAAAGTAGGCCACTAGGTCAAATCATAGAAAAACCTTGTACACCCCCTTGAGGCCACACTTTTGACCCAATCATCATCAATCTTTCTTCCTCAGAATAATCATCTGGACAATATCTCGACCAAGTTCGAATATGGGTCATGTCAGGTAAAAAATAAGGTCAGTAGGTCAAATCATAGAAAAACCTTGTGTACACACTCGAGGCCACAGTTTTGGTCCGACCGTCATCAAACTTTCTCAGAACGATCATATTAACAATATCTCGCTCATCTTCGAATATGGGTCATGTCGGATCAAAAAGTAGGTCAGTATGTCAAATCATAGAAAAACCTTGTGAAAACACCAGAGACCATGTCTTTGGTCCAATCATCAACAAACTTGCTCAGATTGATCACCTTGACAATATATCGGCCAAGTTTGATTATGAGTCATGAGGGGTCAAAATAGGTCAGCAGGTCAAATCATAGAAAAACCTTTTGAACTCTCTAGAGGCCACAGTTTTGGTCCAATTATCACAATACTTGCTCAGAATGATCATCGTGGCAATGTCTCGATCAAGTTCGAATACGGGTCATGTTGGGTAAAAAGGAGATCAGTAGGTCAAATCATAGAAAAACCTTGTGAACACTCAAGAGGCCACACTTTTGGACAAATCCTTATTAAACTGGCTCAGAATAATCAACTTGACAATATCTCGCTTAAGTTCTAATATGGGTCATGTCGGGTCAAAAATTATGTCAGTTGGTCAAATCCTAGAAAAACCTTGTGAACACTCTAGAGGGCATAGTTTTAGTCTCATCATCATCAAACTTGCTGAGAATGATCATCTTGACAATATCTCGGTCAAGCTTGAATATGGGTCATGTCGAATCAATCAGTAGATCAGTAGATCATTTTGAAAAGAAAATTTAACCCTTTGAGATAGAGTCTTCATATAGGGCATGTACCTTCCATGTGACAAAGGTGTTCAACACATGCAAAAAAATGACCTGTGACCTTGACCTACGACCTACTTTATCATAACTTTTGAACCATTTTAGAAAGAACCTTCATATTTGGCATATTTGTTCCTTGCGGCAAGGGGTTCTCACCCATGAAAAAAAATTGACCTATGACCCTGACTTTTGACCTAGTTTGTGATAAATTTTGAAGCATTTCAGATAGCGCCTTCATATCTAACATTCGGGTTCATTGTGACTAGGGCTTCCCCTTCATACAAAGAAATACCTATGGCCTTAACCTTGACATGTGACCTACATGTACTTTATCATAACTTTTGAACCATTTGAGTTCAACCCTTTATATTTGGCATGTATGTTTCTTGTGACAAAGACTTTCCACCAATATAAAAATTGTGACCATGACCTTTGATATACTTTGTTAAAACTTTCGAACCATTTAAGATAAAGCCTTCATATTTGGCATCCAATAGGTCCCTCGGCAAGCCTCGTGATGCCGGGCAGTGATCCTCGGGACGGATTTTTCTATTCACCCCTCACACCCATATAAGATTCTTATATTACGCGGCAGCAATCCTCGCCCTTACTTCCATCTTAACCCATGTTTTCTTGAAATTTGCTTTTACAGGGCTATACATATCACCCACTCGTTAACCCTTATCACGCTCCATGCAATAATTTAGCCACACCCATTTAATATTAACCATTCAAATTACTTGATGTAATTTATCCATTCAAATGCGCAAACTGGATGACAAACAATGTAAATCCTGATCAGAAGCCGCCTGATTTCCCTATTTGCAAAGATATGGGCAGCCTTGTTCAGCAAAATAAGGGTTAACATGTTGAGCAATAATTAATGTGAATCTTCTTTCAGTGAAATCATGGGCGGACGCAAGAACAGCTTGTCAGAGCGATGGAGGTGCTTTGACTTCAATCAACGATGTATATGAGTCTGGCTTTGTATATACTCTTGCTAGTTCGAAAGCACCATATTGGATTGGCTTGTCTGATGCGAAGGTAAGACGTTTGTCTGGCTGTCCATCGGTCCAGATCTTCCTTTATTCATCCGACAGTTTTTCTGTGTTTATGTATCTCTTTCTTTCTCGGTTTGTCGATCAGTCTCCTTCAGTCTGTCTTGCATTTTATCTTCGTATATATGTGTATATGTCTGTGTGTACACCATTGAGTGCACATTTACGCTATAATGATTAATATCAATTCATCTTTTTGCTTGGCCAAAATGTGATCAGATAAGTGCTGTGATCAGATGAGCATTAACATACACTCAATGTCCTTAAATGAGTTTCCAGAATAGCTGACAAGAACCTTGAGAAAAATATGGTCTGAAAGAATTACAACTGTCTACCTAATTACAAATCATACTCAAATGCTAATTGGCCCCGATAATTATTTAGGGTATATGTTTACATCGGCATCTAGAACAATGGTGGTGTCATCAGTTGCCATGACAACATCAGACAGCTTACAGATTAACACTGTTTTTTTAAATCAGGGTAGGTGAATTAAAATAGTTATAAAAAGTATCAATTTCTTGTATTTTTATAAATAAATTGGTAGCAATTTTGGCAAAAATACTGGAAAGCAATCTGATTGTGTATAATATTACCTAGAGACAATACATTGTGGGAAATCTAACACATTACGAAAACACGCCTATACAAATACATTGCAAACTTTACAGCCGAAAAAACGAACATTTTAAGATGAAAAATTGCAACATTTTTCTTATTTCTGCTCAAAGTATAGATTGTGGGTACTCGTTAGAACCGCCTCATCAAGGCGGTTCTAATGAGTACCCACAATCTATATTTTGGAGCAGAAAATAGAAAAATAAAGAGCACCCCTGTAAACCCCAGTTTTACTATATAAAAGTGGGGTTCGAGGGGGTTAAAATTATATAGGCGTGTTCGTAATGATACTTTCGGATGGAACATAAATTCGCCAAAATCACCTAACATCAAATAATTGAAAACAGACAGAAACTTAACTTTGTGATATATCTGACTTCAAACATATTGAATCACAGTTTCTAGCAAAATAGCAAAAACTGTTGGTTTGAATATATCTTAGGGGATAGAAGTAGCGAGGAGATGCAGGAAAAAAATGGGCTTATTTGAACAGCCGTGCATTATTTGCGCTCACTAAATCAACATAAAAATGTGTTGTAAAATTTTGTAAAAAATATTATTAATTAAAATCACCATTTTGGACTTTAGTTTTACAAAAGACTTCATTTTTTGTATAACAGTGTCCAATGAATTTGTCAAACTATATGGGTACCCCCATAAAGACTAATACCCATTTAGACATTTATCCACCGTTGATAGCCTCATTTCCTATATGAAAGAAAGATACTTCTTGTCAATGATTTTTACTAAAACATTGGAGAGTGTGTCAGTAATTTAGATATAAACTATGCAGGCTACTCACTAAATTCTTATCATAGCAACTATTTTTCCGTCAGGGGTAGAATTACCCCGCCCACTTCTAATAATGTATTAATTCAATTGGGAAAATGTAAACATATTTTGTTTTTCAGCTGTCAATCATACTAAAACCAAAATTATAAGACTATAATAGAATATCTTAATCATTCAGAATAAGAAAAAATCTGTGAGCCAGCGTAGAGTTTTGAAGCCATTTTTAAAACCACGGTACTCTAAATGAAGAATATACCAGAGCTATGCATGGGAAGATTTCTAAGAAAAAATGCTATATTTGTTATTGGTAATAAATATATAAATAAATAACACCATCCAGTAAACATAACATGCATTGGATCTTTTATTTGTAAGTAATTTGATCTGGAAATGTAGTGCAGATTTACAGACATCACCACGTCAAACAGTTTTGGGAACTCATTTATGGCCACTGAGTGTACTTACATACATACATACATCCACTGGCAAGCGGCATATGATCAGGTCTACACCATTTTATCGAAGTATACGAAGTCTCAGTAACAGTTAAGGACAATATTCTCGCCTACACCCTGAGGCAGTCGACCAACCAGTGCTATCGTTACTTTGATTTCATTACAATAAATCACCAATTCGACATAGTGCATTTTTCAAATCTCCAAAATGACTACTTTTCGTATGAAAATCCTTGATATTTTTCTTATAAATGCTAATAACATAGGCTATATGTGCTCGTGAGAACCGCCTCAATGAGGCGGTTCTAACGAGTACCCACCACATATGTCTTGGAGCAAAAATAAGAAAAATAATGAATACTCCTGTAATCCCCAGTTTTCTCTATATAATGTGGGGTTTAGGGGGTCTTCATTTCACGGATTTGTTCACGTGATGGTTTCAACTTACCATGCCAGTCAGAATAATTTATTAGGCAACGGTTTATGTTGTGGCGTAGACAAACAGTAATGCCTGTGTGCATTTTAATTGATACAGTCCGCCTACAAATAGTTGGCAGTGACGTAGCTGAGTATTTAAGCTATTGTACTAGCATGAACAATGCACAGCTTACGGGTCTAACGGTAAAAAAGCTAAAATAGTCAGCTACGTCAATGCAATCTAGTTGTCGTCAGACTGTACAGGTAGACACATAAGCTTTGTTTTGTTTATAACAAACACATGTGGTGGCATCGCTGTCTACTATCTCTCGACGGAGAGTACATACAGGTACTGTTGTCGGAGGATAAGTAGACAGTGGTGTAAAAGAGTATACTACCACAGGTATGTTTGACAGTGGCGTAAAAGAGTATACCACCACAGGTAGGTTTGACAGGTGGCACCGTTATCATTATCATACCCATCATTGGCTGGCAAGGGAGACTATACCGTTATAATTATCAATACCGAAGCGTCGTTACCTTTTGACAACAGTGGACAATACTTAATTACATAACAAACAGTCGCTGACGTCACTTTTAACTTATTCTCGGACAACAGTACGTATGAATGGGCGTTTCTTTTACAAATCTGTATTGTTTGTAAAATTTAACCCCGTACTGGTGAATAGATTTAAAGGCCCATTTATATTTCTGACGATAAATCTCGCCAGAATCGACCTTTTTCGTGACGTATGCGAAATCTAAATCGAGGACATAAAGTATTCTTAACACGTGATGTAACGTGCTGACAGCAAACAGTAGTTTTTCCGAGTGGTTAGAGCGCAATACAAGTCTTGAATCTATAAGTGTTCGGGTCTAAAATCAAGATTTTCTTTTCTTTTTCGTTTTATGGATCTTTCAGGATAATCTCACTGCTTGGAGCCGACGTCAATCAAAGGTCGGCGAAAACCAGAATACCCGGTGAAAAACCACCTGGCCTTTGGTTAACTATTTACTATTATGTATTTATCTTTATATTGATTTGTAAATTAAAATATTTTGTCATTTTCACTCATACCGCGTGATAAGAGAATTTATTTCTAGTTTATACAAATTTTTAGTTCGATAGCGATGGAATCTTCAAGCTAATTAAATCTTTCTCAAACACTCATTCCGAATGTTTTCACGCGCACGAGAGAAAAGCAGTGACTATTACAACATTGCTACCCATTTACACCTGGGTGGAGTGAGGCAGTGTCATTACGTATCTTGTCCAAGGACACACCTCGATACCGGGACGCACAACCTCTCGATCATGAGTCGAACGCGTTAACCTCTGCGCGATCGAGGCTGACGTTATTTCTGAACATAGAACCCTCGCCATTAATTGGTAATATTCACGAAATACATCGTGGTACATGTATAAGTATAGTTCCCGACAGGTGCCGGTAGTAAACTCAAATCTCTCCGCTCACTGAGTCACAGACAAAGCAGATCATCACGTAAACAAGTTCAAGAAATGAACGCCCCATAAACCCCACTGGGATTTACGGGGATGTGCATTATATTTCTTATTTCTGCTCCACGACATAAGTTGTGGGTACTTGTTAGAACCGCCTCAATAAGGCGGTTCTAAGGAGCACCAACAACCTATGTTTTCATAATAAATAGGGAAAGGATCACGGATTTTTATCAGAAAAGTAGCCATTTTGGAGATGTGAAAAATGTTCTATGCAGCACGGGTGTGATATCGTAATATCGTCGTAAACATTGTCAGCTTCTTACTTCAGAATATATACAACGCATCTTGGAAGTGACGATTACGACAGTAGCACGAAAATAGCCATTGGAAGGGAACAGCACGATAACAAGTCCGTGAAACGAAGACCCCACTCAACCCCATTTTATATAGAGAAAAGTGGGGTTTACGGGGTATACATTTTCTGCCTTATTTTTGCTCAAAAACATAGATTGTGGATACTCGTTTGAACCGCCTCATTGAGGCGGTTCTAACGAGCACCGACAATCTATGTTGTAAGCAGAAATTATAAAGATGTAATCACTTTTACCTATTATTTATCATTTTCTGACACGGTGTTGGACGCCATTATTTCTTACGGACATGTTTTCCCAATGGTTGTTGTAGTGTGCATATTTCAGAATTGAAAAAGTAAAATGGTAATAGGTGATGCAGGAAGAATGAAAAATGGAAAATATTGTAAAAAGAATATTATAAGTACAACACAGAGGAACGGGCCCCCGTGGCCTACTGGTTAAGAGCGCTGACTCTTAATCATTAGGTCTCTCACCGCTTTGGTTCGAGCCTCGCTTGGGTCACATGTGAGACGCCAAGTTCTGCAACGGAAGGTCAGGTGGTTTTTCTCCGGGTACTCTGGTTTTCGCCCAACTGTGCTTAACGATCGGCTCGATATAAGTGAAATAATCTTGAAAGGGCCGTACAACCAAATCAAAACCAAAAAAAAAAAAAAAAAACAACAGAGGACTCGAACTGCAGTCCTCGCGATTTGAACCATTCTACCACAGTAATACATGGTTTATCAATTGACTTACCTTGTATCAATTTAATATTTAGTTTGTCTACTCAATTGCTCTAGTTGATAATTCAGGAAGAGTATTTACTGTGTGATCTATGCAAAGGGTAATTACTGATCAAGGTTAATTTGAACAAACAATAGCATTTCTTTGTCTGATGGTGGTCACAGCTTGGTGACGGATGAATCATTCCAGGGCAAAAGACTTGACATTTCTTGTGAATCGTGTACATGTTCCAAGCAGATTATTTACCTGTAATTCCAAGTCTTATTTTCTCTGCTAATAATAAATACTTTAAAAATGCCGTCTGCTAGTCGTGGTTAACGTTTGAAGGTTAAATACATTTTCAAACAGGTTCATGGTCTATACGGTTGGGTGGATGGTTGGCCGGTACAGTATACTAAATGGGGAACCCAACAGCCTTCCTATGATGGCGGATGTGTTTTAGTAGGCAGCAATGACAGATGGAATGACACAGATTGTAACAAAAAGTTACACTATGTTTGTAAAATATCTTCAGGTAATGTGGCGTCAATTGATAGTGAAATGTTCGTTCAGGGAATTCATGCTCAAATCAGTCCATGTACCAACTCCACCAGACATTACAAAAAACACCTGTGTGACATAGTCAAATGTTTTATGACTCCCGTGCAGGCATTTTCCTATATAAAGTATCTTTCTTATTTCTGTATTAAATACAGATTGTGTGTGAGGCGGTTTCAACGAGTACTGACATTTCCTGTTTTCAGCATTACTAAGAAAAATAACATTTCCCATGTAAACTCCAATTTTCATGGCCCCACCTTCAAACAAGTTGAGGGGCCATATTGGTTTGGGCCTGTCTGTCCGTCCGTTCTTCTGTTCGTCCTTCTGTCCGTCCGTTACACTTGCATATGGTCAAGAATGGTTAGAGAAAAAAAATCCTGATTGTTTTTTATTGGGATTCTTATTGCTGAGTTATTCCCCTTTTTCGGATTGGGATTTTTGACGACAGACGGTAGGTAGTTTGTGTGCGCAACTCCTCATATTGTTTTGTATCGATCGGTTTAAAACTTTGAAGCCTTTTTTGATATGGTCTGTAGATGTGCATGTGAGTTTGGCATTATCGTCAATTTAAGTTTTGTCACTTTTTCGGGTTTGAACTTAGACAAGTTTTGTGTTAAAATTCAATAAAAGTGCATTATAGTGGGTATCAAATTGTTTGAGCTGGAATGCTGAAAGTATATAGCATCAGCATGAAAAATAAGCCGATCAGTATTCTTTGGTTTTTCTGTCGGGGTTCTGTTTATGGAGTGTTTCCCCTTTTTCCCGTTATTGGCTTTGGCATTTTACCTTAAACGGTGGGTACACCAATAAATTTTAAGCTTTGGCCATGGTCTGTAGATGTACATGAGAGTTTTCCATCACCATCAATGTAACTTATTCTACTTTTGAACTCTGCCGTTTCTTGACCATGGATTTAAATATTATTAAAGTGCATTGTAGGGGTTAGCAAAAGGTTAGAATCTTGTAATTTCATATATAGCATCACCATAAAAATAAGCTGACCCGCAATTTTTGTCTTGATTTTTCCGCTGTCTTCCTTGCGGAGATATTCCCCCTTTGGACATTTGAAGTTCAGTGGTTGGTCCTCTGCGCGTACAACTCATTTTTGCAGTTTTATACCGGTCAATTCGACACTTTGCAGGCATTTTGTCATGGCTGTAGATCTGCATATGATTTTGGCATTATCGTCAAATTATTTTTTTATCCTGACCTGTGTCATTGTTGGTATTAAGTACTATTAAAGTGCAGTAAAGCTTAGAGCTAAAATCTTGCAATTTTATAAATATCTTCATATGTGTGTTTGGCATTCTCCTTGCATAGCAATTACCCATTATAACCATGTACCCTTTTTCAGCAGGCATTTAACAACAAGATGGGGAGACTTTGTGTGAACAACAACTTTCATTTATGGCAATCAGTTTTGGAAATAGAAGTGAAGGCAATGATCGGCAATCGATTCAATTGACCTACAGCTCCCATCGGAGACACCAAAGGGAAAGAAACACAAATATGAAACAACTAGACCTCATTGGAAACATCAATATCGGAAAGTCAAAAGGACTGTTACTTTCCCACAAAATGGCCAATTGGCTATCCAAAACAAAAAAAAGTATAAGCGATACACGCACTCAAAGACAAGCCATAGCAAAATATACCGCGACAGAAGAACCGCCTTGGAATGGTCAATGAAACGAATTCCACTGGGGGGCGGTGGGGGGGGGCTTAAATCGAATTTACGTGCCCACAATCCTCGCCCTTACTTCCGTCGCGATTTAGACAAATAATTTATTCAGTCCGCATAAAGGCCTCCCAACTCATCAGTGCAACATCTCCGTGAACACAAAAATCCAACAACCACAGAGATGAAACAACGGCGAGGACTCGACACCGAAACCACTGAAATGCTGGAGCAAAAGAAGACTAACAGTTATACTCCGATGGGCCCGACCAGAGACAGAGCATCAGGCACCAACCAACTTCGTAAGGCCTGTAGCTATGCATGTAATTTTGTCGTTATCATCAATTTAATTTGTGTCAATTCTTTCAACTTTCGAAACCAGGTGTTTTTGTAGCTTGAGTAGTATAGTCAATGCATGTTAAATGAGAGACATAGTGTTATACAAACACATTTTCTAGTGCTTATTTAAATTGGCGTGAAATGAAGACCCCCTCAGCCCCTATTTATAAAGAGAAAAGAGGGGTTTACTGGGGTATACTTCATTATCATTATTTCTGCTCCAATACATAGCTTGTGAGTACTCTTTACAACAGCCTTAAGGACGTCGTTCTAACGAGCAGCCTCAATCTATGTTTGGGGTAAAAATAAGCAACAGTTCACAAATGTTCATCAGAAAAATACTCACGGATGTGTAATTGTCTACAGTGGCTTTCATTTCACAGACTTATTAACTTGAAGAAAAACTCAAACACTCTTCCTTGTTCACACGAAGACGATCTGGGTCTTTGGGGATCCGCCATATGTATACACTGAAACTTCAATAATTCAAAAAAGACTGATGTGAAATCGCTTTTCAGTCTTAACAGATTATTTACATTTCTCAAGATTTCCATTTATTTAAGATAATTAGGTGGCATTTCTGATTTTTCTTAAAGTGTATGTTGTATGTTCTCGTTACAATCGCCTCGATGAGGCGAGTCTAAAGGATACACACATCATTTTTTATAGCAGACCTTAAAGATGTTTTAAGTCATCACCAGTATACCTCATGGTCTGACGCAGGAGATCGAACTACCTCTATCACGAACAAAATATAATGGTTCAAAAGGTATTTGAGTTACTGTAGGTAGATTAAAGTGCACAGCGAAGACCCAGATCTGAGTCGTGTGCGCACTTGTCTGGAGACGTTTGTTTAAGGGGAATGAGAACACTTGGCAGATTATTCCGCTTTTTTTTCAAAGGGAGACAATTTCGGGACTTCCTGTTCGCCTTTCTATAAGCCCAGTCCCATGGAAAATGAGGTCTGTTCTTAAAAGAGCAAATTCTATTCTTTAAAGAGTTAACCCCTATTGACATGTGAGACAAAATTACTTTTTCAGGAGTCATTAGACGTCATTATGATTTAATTTCACAATTCAGTATTGGACTTAAATCTCTTCTGCAACAGGGTCTGTCTATGGTGACTTAGTATGTAGTTTCGGGGAGGTATATAACCGCAATGTCTTCAGCGCCCAGTTTCGTGAAATCATTCATCGATGTGCTAAGATTGGGTATAACATAAATGTTATACGATAGATCGCATGCATGGCAGTTAACCTAATCACGGTTGACCAGTTTGTTTCCCTCTTTAATTGCACACCGGTGGTCCAGGCCTCAGATTCTATGACGGCTCCAGCGTAAAGACTTACTGAGAATTAGAGAGAATCTAATTCTATGTAATGTTGGTTTGTGTCTAATGCTCTGTCTCTGTTCGGGCCCATCGGAGTCTAACTATTGGTTTTCTTTTGCTCCAGCATTTCAGTGGTTTCTTGCCGTCGAGTCCTCTTCGTTGTTTCATCTCTGTGGTTGTTTGATTTTTGTTTTGTGTTCACGGAGTTGTTGCACTGATGCGTACTGAACAAATAATTTGTCTAAATCGCGACGGAAGTAAAGGCGATGATTGTGGCCACGTAAAATCGATTAAAGCCCCCCTCCACCACAGGAATTCGTTTCACTCACCGTTCCAATGCGGCTCTTCTGTCGCGGTTTATTTTTGTTATGGTTTATCTTTGAGTGTTTGTATCGCTTATATTCTTGTTTTAGATAGCCAATTGGCCATTTTGTGGGAAAGTAACTGTCCTTTTGGCTTTCAAAAATGTTTCCATTAGGGTCTGTTGTTTCCTGTTTGTGTTTCTTTCCCTTTGGTATCTCTGATGGGAGCTGTGAGTTTTGTGTCGATTCCTGATCATTGCCGTCATTTCTTTGTTTCATTCATACTTCATAGGAATGTTGACACTACCAACTTAGCAATAAAGGTTCTGCTCCGATGAGCAAAATGGTCCAAGAGCTAAAATACAAAAACATAATATTTGCTTCAAACGCGAACTTCTCCTAAACCCCAGGGCCGATTGGATTTAAACGTCACAGGAATGTTGCCTGGTTGGCTCCCTAGCTAAACTCAGTCCGCTCCAATGAACAAAATGGCCACCAGAGCTAAAAATTTTAAACGATAATTCCTCGTGTACCCTTGGGCTAATTTCATTCAAACTTCATAGGAATACTGCTTATGTGACCCTATACGAGAATGGCTAAAACGGTTCTGCTCCGATGGGCAAAATTGGTGCCAGAAATAAAATAGAAAAAAAAAAAACACGTTAATTTGCTTCAAGTGCGAACGACTCCTAAACCGTTGGGTCAAATGGATTCAAACTTCATTGCCTCCACTTCTATTTTTCACATGAATGTTGCCTAGGTGACTCCCTACCAAAATAAATAAAATCGTTCCGCTCCAATGAACAAGATGGCCACCAGAGCTAAAAGTAGAAAAAGAACTTTAAACTCCTCCTATACCATTGGGCCAATTTCACAAGATTGTTGCCTGCGTTATTCC
The DNA here is from genome assembly GCA_963580285.1 of Lucinisca nassula. NCBI lineage: Eukaryota > Metazoa > Mollusca > Bivalvia > Lucinida > Lucinidae > Lucinisca > Lucinisca nassula. The sequence continues at coordinate 126,984,518 of OY757019.1, read as the reverse complement.
CTTTCAAAAGAGCTAGTATCGTTCCGCTCTGATTCACAAGGTGGCCGCCAGCGCTAAAAATGTACCAGAAGCAGTGACACTCGGTAAAGAGAATCAGATCAGGGCCCTCTGGGCCCTTTTGTATATAGCAGGAGTCCAAATGTATGGATGCCAGGTCGTGTTATCTTTAAAATGTATTTGAAGATGGCTGAAAGTTCGAACAAACAGAGTAGGCCCTCATCAGGCCTGCACCGTTTGCCAGTATTTCGTTGTGGTGTTTCCCGAACAATTAGGGTTAAACAGGCTCTTGTTATGGTGATGCTGTCTTGTTATGTAACTCCACAGGAGTGATAACAAAAACACATGTACCACTATTTACGAAAGGCTTAATGGATGCTATAGCGTCAGTTTAATTGCCACTTAAGTTTGTGTCATATATTTTGTGCCTCTGACCTGTGTATTTGTTGGTCGCACAGGTGGGCAGAACCGCGGGCGAGCATTAACCGTTCCAAGTCGGTTGTTCTGTTGTGGTTTGTTTTTATTATAGTTCGTCTTTGCATTTATGAATAACTAATATCTTTTCCGCCTGTGACTTTTTCATGATGGGGAACTGTTTTATGTTTACGTTTCTTTCCCTTTGGTGCACGTGTATTGGATGGGAGTTTTGAGGTAATTGTATCGATTCCTGATCATTGCCTTCACTTTATTTACATGTAAAAGTTATTGTTCTCCGGTTCATGTGCTAATTGTGACATTTTAATCTTTGCTATTTTTCAGTGCGGCCACCATCGACCAATCCAACACCGCCGGGAAATTGCTCACACCCTAGCTGGATCCCAAACGGAAACTACTGCTACTATGCATCAGTTAACACCGGTCGATCATGGCCCGAAGCCAACTATCAGTGTCAAAAGATGGGCATGGAACTTTCATCTGTTCATTCAAAAGAGGAAATGAACTTCGTTTTCAATCTCGTTGCACAAGCGAAAGTAAAAGACCAACAATATAAGCCTAACATTTGGCTAGGACTTTCGAAAGGGCCACAAGGTATGACATGTTTTTGTTTGTTTGTTTTATTTGATGTTTAACGTCCCCGTCAACACTGTATAGGTCATTTTGGAGACGTTGCTTCAAATTTTGTGGGACTTTTACCCGACATTGAGATGAAATGACATCTCAAGACCTGTCGCCCAATGAAACCAATGGGGTTTATAAGCATGGGCGGTCCGACTCGCACCGCTTTGCCTGGGCAGGCTTAGATCCTCTTAGTGGTTTACCAGTACTCGTGTGCAGTCAGTTTCAGCTCTGCGTGGAAGCATCATGCAGCCCATCTATTTCTTCAAGCCCCGATTGGCGGGGGCAGAGGTATGACATGTAATTCACTTTATAATACGTGTCATAAAACTGATATGACCACATGCGTAATAACACTTGGTTATTCCGGGTGGCGCGAAATGTCATGACGCCGTTCGTGTAGATTAGTGTCTTTATAAAGGTTATCCTTTAGAAGTGCTTAAAAGTATAAAGTGTAGAGTTTTCTGGGCCAGACTAGCTAGTATCGGCCAATTAAGCCTCATCAGTGACCCTCAAATATTTTCAAGTTTCCACAATAGATTCAAGTATCCAAACGGAGTCTAACTATTGGTTTTGTTTTACTCCAGCATTTCAGTGGTTTCTTGCTGTCGAGTCCTCACTGTTGTTTTCATCTCTGTGTTTATTTGATTTTTGTGTACTCGGCGATGTTACACTGATGAGTTTGGAGGCCTTCACGTGGACTGAACAAATTATGTCTAAATCGCGACGGAAGTACGGGCGAGGATTGCAGCTGCATAAAATCGATTTAAGCCTCCCCCACGCCAGTGGAATTCGTTTCACTGACCGTTCCAAGACGGTTCTTCTCTCGCGGTTTATTATTGTTCTGGTTAGTCTTTTGAGTGTTTGTATCACTTATAATACATTGTTTTGGATAGCCAGTTGGACATTCTGTGGGAAAGAATTGCATTCCGCTATTGATGTTTCCATTAGGATCCAATTATCTCGTGACTGTGTTTCTGATCGGGGTTGTGGGTTGATTGTATCGATTTCTGTTTAACATTGGTTTTCACTTCACGGACTTACATAATGAAATCTATAGCCCTACAAAACATGTTCTATTGCAAAAACATTATGATGCAAAATAATATGCCGGTTAGTTGATGCCTATAATCTGAATACATAAGGCCACAATAATACTGAAGGTCAGTCAAGAGAATTCCTGTGTCTCATAAGGAAGAATCTTACCTCAGGAGTATAAAAATCAGGCATAAAATTAAACTAAAACAATTAAATAATAATAGGTAAAGAAATAACAAATAATAAAAGTTTTAACAATTATCATTATTATTGTCATTAATGTGAAATAGAAATATGCCTCAGACGCCAGGTTCTGAAGCAGGAGACGAGATGGTTCTTTTCCAAGTACTCCGGAATTATTCTTTAAAGTGCCGTAAGTCCAAAACCCAAACCCAGCCGAGGGCGTGGTCTTATGCGTTTGCTATTAATTTATAGGATCATTTGCATGGAGCGATAACAGTGCCTTAAACTTCTTATACTGGAACAGAGGGCAGCCTACTGGGCTTGGAATCCACGGCGAATTAGAAGAATGTGTAGAATTTGACAGGACCCAGCAGCAGTGGAATGATATAAGCTGTTTTAGTAGCAGGGGATTTGTCTGTAAAGCTTTAAAGGGTATGTACTTTAGAAAAAAACAATGGTAATGTTCTGCGAAAGGGCCTTAGTCCTTATGCTTAGCAATGTAAAAGAAACAACTCGATCAGTTTAAAATAAGTGTAAAATGGAAGACCTATAATATGGACATGAGGTCAAGTAAGTAAGTAACCAACTTTTTTACGTTACGTCATAGATCTTTATTGACCCACGCTGTTTAAAGCTTTATGCTCACAAAATAAACATTTAATGAATAAACAAAATGAAAACAAAAAATCACAATCAACGATCAGATTCGTTAAACTGCAGCCTTCAAAATCTACAAACTCTTGAAATGATCATTCCGGTCAACCAGTATAATTATGAAAGGAGGGAGCATTATGTACATTGTTTCCTTATTTCTGTTGCAAGGAAGATTTTGCGTTCCAATTTACGAAGCGAGGCAAACAACCTATTTCTTTAGCAGAGTTAAAAAAGAGAAAAACGTCTTCATCCGAAAACGCTATCATGTTATAGTCTTACATTAAACATTATCTTCAGGGTGTTCAGGTTGTCTTATTATGTAGCGTGTAATTGCATTCTTTTCTCTTAGTTGAATGCGATTTCTGATGTTCTTTTCAATTCAGTTTGCCTATTTTACTGCAGATAACATGAACATACTAAACGAAAGAACGTAATCTTTTGCTTTTTAGTATATAATAGAATAGCAAAAAGTGTTTTATTCTGCAACACACATTTGCACGGAACGTCACAACTAAGTTGGTGATTTAACTGCGTTGATTTACCTTTCTTTAATGACCATATTTTCTTTGTGTAAATTAAAAAGAGAAACGATCAGGAACTGATGCAATCTGATCCCAAATTCTTCCCACAATATCATTAGGGAAAGAAGTCGAAACATGGAGTGACGACAGTAAACATAACGGACCATAGGTTAAACGAGTCAGCAGCTCTTTCGCAAACAGGTGATGTCTCAGAATAACCAAGGCAAAATGAAAGGGCAAGGATTATGGCCACGTTAAAACCGAGTTTAACCCGCTGCAACCAGTAAAAAAAACATTTGACTGACCGATGCCGATGTTTCTGGCTGTTGTGTTTATTGTTGTTCATTCATATACGGCTAATATATTTTTATTTTGGATAGCCGTTTGGCCATTTCGTGGGAAAGAAAATCTACATTCAGATTACTGCTTATGACTGTTTTGATTATGAAGAATATGGAATTTTTTGTAGTTGATTCTTTCTCTTAGGTGACTTGGATGGGAGGTGTGACGTTATTGTATCGATTCTTGATCATTGCCTGCACCCTTATTTTCTATTACAGAAACGATATACGGCCATCGGCGGAAATATCAATGTTTGCACAAAACCTGCATTTTGTTTTGAACGTCGCAAATTCAAGTGAACCTTGTATTTTGACGTCATCAAATTTTATCAGAAATGTTCAAACTTGCATTAAAACTCTAAACGTACACATCTTCAGATAAACTTGTTTTAACTTGACTTCAAAACTAGTAATGGAATATCACAACTTGCATTAAATAGTTAATGTCAATGATTAGTTAATCACGTTTGTAAAGTTTGACTTCCTCATCGCTGCAGAATCGAAAAGATCAGTATAGTACGCGATTTCTCGAATCATTTGCATGCACAAGTATGCATGTCATTTGTAAGATATATCACTAGCGCTACGCGTCGTGTGTATTGACTTATGGGTGAATAGTTTTAGTGACAAAAGGCGAAAACCCTTTTGTTTCTTAAAGACAAATATTTAATATTCTTGATTATTGTGGACTATGATTTCATTGAATACTATTACGTAGCCCTCAGTGCTCACTGAAGAGAACAGAAGTGAAAACAATGCTAGGGAATCGATACAATTAACCCAAACCACCCATCAGAGACATCAAAGGGAAAGAAACACAATTATTAAATAATTAGACCCTAATGGAAACACCAATAGCGGAACACTGATGAGGACAGTTACTTTCCCATAAAATGGCCAATTGACTATTCAAAACAAAAAGTAGTGGGTGGGATGGGGGGGGGGGGTCGGGGAAGTCCACTGTCTTCAACAGGTAAGAGGTCTGCTTGAAAAAAAAAACACAATATTTTATTCATGTTCGGTGGTAACTGAGGAACTACTTATCTACAGAGCGTATATTGAATAGTCAGAACAGACTTATATCAGGCTGATCTTAATCTTCACTGGGCATTTCTGGGCGTCACACACTTTCTGACATGACCATAAAGTATATGTATCATTTTTATGCTCTTCAGAAGTGAAAAAAGCATTTCTTACATTACATGCAAGATACAGTGAATCTTCCCTATGAAATGTCCATTCAATTAAACCATAAAGTTTTTCTAATATAAGATTTTGAGGAAGCGTAGTGTAAAGGTGGAAAAAATCATAAGCAGACAAACTTGAAGCACAAAAACGCCTGGATTTCAATTCATTTAAAAGTTCATTAGAATTTTTTATAGACCAAAACAGATTTCTAACTGATCTTTCGAAGACTTTGTCGCAATATTTTTGATGACAGTAAAACATGACGTTAAACCTTACTTGTCTTATTTCTGCTCCAAAATATAGATTGTGTGTTATCTTTAGGACCGCCTCGATGAGGCGGTTCTTACGGGTACCCAAAGTCTATATTTTAAGCAGAAATAAGAAAAATAAAACAATTTTCTTCTTGAAAGTTTCGTTTTTTTCGGCGGTAAAGTTATCAGTGCATTTATATAGGCGTGTTTTTGTAAGTTTTTGTAAAGACAAAAACTATCAGTTTAAATCTGAAAGAATGTACTATGCCACACGGGCGTGCTATCTAAGTTACACTGTCTTTAGTAAATCTTTATTAAAATCATTTTTCACACAACAAACTAGCACTGACGAAAGAACATGTTTTAAGTCATTTTAGCATGTCAATGAAATTAACACCCCCTAAAACCCACTTTATCCACAGAAAACGAGGTTATCAGGGGCGTACATTTTCGTTTTTTCTGCTGCAAGATATCAATTGTGTGTACTCATCAGAACCACCTCAATAAGGTGGTTCTCTTGCAGCAGAAAAAAAGAAAAAGATCACCCCGTTTACCCCAATGTTCTGTGTATAAAAATGGGTCTGCGGGGGTGTTCATTTCATAGCCTTGTTAAAGTGATGTACAATATGTTCTTTCGTCAGTGCTAGTTGATTTACTAAAGACAGTGTAGAAGCCCACCTACCATCCCAAAGTAAAATTCTTTTCACTGAGCCTCCTAAGGCGGCTCTTCTGACGCGGTTTATTTGAGGTTTCACGTCCCCGTCAACACTTTTAAGGTCATTTTGGAGACGTTGCTTCCAATTGTGTGGGCTTGTGTATGTCTATCGCTTATATCGTTTTGTTTTGGATAGCCAATTAACCATTTTGGGAAAGTAACTGTCCTTTTGGCTTACCGCTGTGGATATTTCCATTAGGGTCTAGTTATTTTATGTTTTGTGTTTCTTTTCCTTTGGTGTCTCTGGTTGGAGGTGTTGGTTAATTGTATCGATTCCTGATCATTGTCTTCACAAGCACCCACAGCCTATGTCTTATATATAATAAGAAAAGTATCACAAATTTTCATCAGAAAAAATATTTGTATTGTAAATCGGAAAGAATGTACTATGTCACAAGGGTGTGTTATCTCAATTACAAATTTACATTCATTTTTTCCAGTGTTTTAGCCATTCTATCATATGGCGTCGCGTCTGAGAATGTGATAATGCAATGAAAAAAAAACAAAAAAAAAAAAAACGATAATCCACTAGTTGATTAAATATGCAAATTAGTTAGTTACTCACCGTAACGTTACATGTCGCGTTTAATAATGACGGAATATTGATATTTTTGTAAAATAGAAGTGGAGGCACCGATCAGTAATCGATACAGTTAACCCACAGCTCCCATCAAAGACACAAAAGGGAACGAAGCACAATCATTAAACACTAGACTCTAATGGAAACATCAAAATCGGAAAGCCAAAAGGGCAGTTACTTTCCCACAAAGTGGCCAATTGGCTATCCAAAACAAAACAATATAAGTGATACACACACTCAAAGACAAGCCACAACAAAATTAAACAGCGACAAAAAAAAAAAAAAAAAAAAAACGCCTTGGAACGGTAAGTGAAACGAATGCCACTGGAGTGGGTGTGGGTGCTTAAATCGATCTAACATTGCCACAACCATCGCCCTTATTTCCGTCGCGATTTAGACATAAGGGACATAAACACCCAAAGACAAACTATAACAAAAATAAACCGCGACAGAAGAACCGCCTTGGAACGGTCAGACGAAACGAATTCCACTGGGGGGCTTAAATCGATTTTACGTGGCCACAATCCTCGCCTTTACTTCCGTCGCGATTTAGACAAATAATTTGTTCAGTCCGCATGAAGGCCTTCTAACTCATCAGTGCAACATTTCAAATAACACAAAAATCAAACAACCACAGAGATGAAACAACGATGAGGATTCGACAGCAAGAAAACACTGAAATGATGGAGCAAAAGAGGACCAACAGTTATACTCCGATGGGCCCGACCAGAGACAGAACATCAGTCACCAACCAACATTACATAAAATTAGATACTCTGAATTTATTAAACTCGTTAAGGAAAAGGGATAAAATGCACGACAAAGCCTCGCATTTTATACCTTTTCGTCAACTTAATTAATGGATTCAATTATGCATGAGCACTCATGTAAGTTCCACTATATAATAATTGTGTGTGTGTGTGTGTGTGTGTGTGTGTGTGTGTGTGTGTGTGTGTGTGTGTGTGTGTTTGAATTTGGCTTTAACGTCGCTTTCAACAATTTTTCAGTCATATCACGACGGTGTCTGGTTGCAACAGGGAGCTCAATGCTCTCTTTTATAGTGCTGCCATAAACCATAGGCGAATATAGCATCCAGTGCAGCCTCAAAGGCTACTGCAACTGGAGCAGGCACCAATCGAAGAGTGGAATAATCTGCAGAATGATATCTGCCGTGACACGCCATTTTCCGCAACGGAAGGTCAGGTGTTTTTTCTCCAGGTAATCCGGTTTTCACGCAACTCCGATTAATAATAGGCTCTAAATAAGTGCAGTAAACGTGAACGGCCCTAACCCCACTCCCCCACAAAATGTCATCCACCATTTCGCTGAGTCAATGGGTCGTCGATGCTTTGCAGTTGTCATTGTTGCTGGTGGTCATGCATCACGAAAACACGCCTATAAAATTTTGACCCACTTGAACCCAACTTTTATATAGAAAAACTGGGGTTTACAGGGGTAAACCTTATTTTTCTTACTTCTGTTCTAAAGTTTAGATTGTGCGTACTCGTTAGAACCGCCTCGATGAGGCGGTTCTAACGCGTACCCACAATCTATATTCTGAGCAGAAATTAGAAAATATCACAATTTTTTTTTCTTAAAAATTTCGTTTTTTCGGCGGTAAAGTTTACAATGCAATTGTATAGGCGTGTTTTCGTAATGCTAGGTACTGTGATTATGAACTGAGCTTTTGTTATTAGAATTTACCTCCTGGTCTTGTGTCTTCGCTTTGTACTACATGTGTGCGATATGAGACTTTCAAACACTTTTATCATTGATAGTTGTGGGGTTAAGATTTATTTCTTTGCTAATGTCTACTTTGGTTACAATTTAAGCAAAAATAAATGAAATATAAATAAAATGAATTTCGTTTCGCGTTGGAAGTTTCTTTCAGTATATATTCAACACATCATAGTTATTATGAAAATAAAAAGCATGTATATAATAATTTTGGTTTTTCTTATTCATTAAATTCCTTTTGTTTCAAAATATAGAAGCTTTTGTGGTATAAATTTTGAATGAGAAATATTTTTGAAAGTCTTTTTATGACTTTTTAATGTTCATTATTGATTTCATTCTTTAGTTCCTCAGTCGGGTATTAAACAAAAACTACCAATCAGCCTACGCTCGTATAAACGAACGCTTTGATCTGCTAAAGACAGTATATCACAAGTGGCAATAAAACGATTATGACCACACTGTGACTGCTAGAGGAATAAAAGCCCTTAATCGAAGAGGAAGTTTAGTTCTATGAAATAATATTAGACAGATGCGAATATTCATTAACCGCCACAGAGGTACTTATAGAAATCTGCCATTCAGAAGTTAATTTTCACAATAAAAACATAAGCAGACCAGAGTTAGGCCGTGGCAAACGAACAGTAATCATCAGCGAAGCTTCAAATGAGCCCCTACTTTAACTTAATCAGTATACAAGCTTCTCGAATTGTGTAAGGAAGCATTGCGTCTATGGCGATCTCAATACGAAAACACGCCTGTTCAAATGTATTTAATACTTTACCACCAAAATTTGAAAATATTCAGAAAAAAATCTGATATTTTTCACATTGCTTCTCAAAACAAAGATTGTTAGCCGTGGCGAGGCAAATCTAACGAGTACCGACAATCTATTTTTTGAGTAGAAATAAGAAGAAAAATGTTTACCCTGTAGACACAAGTTTGACTTATTTCAGCGGAGTTTAAGGGGTTCAAAATTATATAGGCGTGTCATCGTATCTAAATAAGGCACGGTGAAGAATCTGATCAGACTGCTGACATGAGTTCTCACTGGCACACATGCTCGAAGTTTCCTTTTCACTTAGCGCGGCACAGGTAATTTTGTGTTAATATAAGATGTGACATAATATATGTCATATATGTTCAATAATTATAATATACTATATCATATATATTTTCTGTAGGTCTACCGCCATTGCATGAATTTTTAAAGCTGCAGTCTAATTCAGGTAAATAGTGTTTCTCTTGCTTAGATTATTATTCACCTAAATATCACTTTATTGACGCACAATAGCAAACCGCTTGAGAGGCAATTTATTAAAAAAAAAACTTGCGATGTCATTGGGACAAAGTAGTGAACATTCGTTAATATGATACGTTAGGAGTAAGACTTATCTTTTTAGCTCACCTGAATGGGGAGCTGTTGTGATCAGTGAATGTCCGATTCGTCGTGTGTCGTGCCGCGAACGTCGTCAACAGTTTGCTTGAAAAGACTACTCCTCCTAAACCCTTGGTCCAATTTCTTTTGAACTTATCAGAGTGTTGCGTACTAATAGGTAGATCTCTAGAAAAACAGCTAAAATCAATCCGCTTCAATGAACAAAATCGCCGCCAGAGCTAAAAATAGAAAAATCTATAAAAGACAACTTCTCCCATACTCTGCAGCCGGTTTCATTCAAGCATCACAGAAATGTTGCTTAGGTTAGTTTCTACCAAAATAGATAAAATCGTTTTGCTCCGGTGAATAAGATGGCTGCCAAAGCTAAAAATGGAGAAACGTCAACAATTAAAATGCTAAATCCTCCTAAACCCTTTGGCCAATTTCCCTAAAACTGCACAGGACTGTTGTCTGGGATCTCTCTACCAAAATAGCTTAAATCGTTCCACTCCGATGACAAGAGGGCGCCAGAGCTAACAATAGAAAAATCTTTAAACGACTACTTCTCCCAGACCCTGGGCCAATTTCATTCAAACTTCACAGCAGCTCTCTACTAAATTGGCTAAAATCGTTCCGCTCCGATGAACAAGATGGCCGCAAGAGCTAAAAATAGAAAAAAAAATAAACAAATACTCTTCACATAACCCTTGTCCAATTTCATTCAAACTTCATTGGATTATTGCTTTAGTGACCCTCTTCCAAAGAGCTCAAATCGTTTTGCTCCGATGAGCAATCTGGCCAACAGAGTAAGAAACAGAAAAACGTAAAACAAATTGCTTAAATGCTAACTTCTACTTAACCATTCGGCCACTTTCGCTTAAACTTCACAGGAATATTGCATGGGTGGCTCTTCACCAAAATAGTTTAGATCGTTCCACTCCGATGAACAAGATGGCCACGAGACCTAAAAATAGATACGACTACTTCACCCATACCCCTGGGCTAATTTCATTCAAACCTCATAGAAATGTTGCTTAGATGGCCAGCTATCAAAATAGCTAAAATCGCTCCGCTTCCACGAACAAGATGGTCAACAGAGCTAAATGTAGAAAAAATGGTCATCAGAGCTAATAATAGATTAATCTTTTAATGACTACTTCTCTCATACCCCTCGGTAATTTTCATTCAAACTTAATAGGAATGATGCTTAGATGGCATTCTAACAAAATAGCTAAAGCCATTCCTCTCCGATGAGCAAACTGGCCACCAGAGCTAGAAATAGAAAATAATAAATAATTTGCTTTACCATTGGGTCAATTTTGCTCAAACTTTACAGGGATTTTGCCTTGTTAGCTGCGTACAGAATGACCACCATATCTAAAATAGAAGACTTTAAAAGATAACTACTCCTATAAATATCCCTGAGGCTGGCCAATTTCATTCGATCTTCATAGGAATGTTGCTTAGGTGACCATTTACCAAAAACAGCTAAAACTATATCGCTGTTGAGCGAAATAGCCGCCAGAGCTAAAAATAGAAAAGCGTCCGTTTGAAATCAGGTGAGCGATTTTGGATAATCTTGACCATCTTGTGTAAGCATATTTACTGGCTTTTCCTTTGTTAACGTTATGAACACGATGTTTCCACTACTAAGTGACCATCTTTTGAACTGTTCATTTTTGAACAGCCCTTCAGTTGGTCTTATTATAGTGTAGATTATATTTTCTTGTCCTTCGGGATCATTGATTCCATTGTGGAATTTTGAAAATATCTGAGGGTCACTGATTAGGCCTAATTGGCCGAAACTAGCTAGTCTGGCCCAGAAAACATGTACACTCCATATTTTTCACTTCTGTGGTATATTCCTTGCTTCCTAAGGATAACCCTTTTATAGAACATGTTAAAGGAATTTCACTGCCGATACACTCTCAGAAGATACAACGTTTTGCCTCTTATCTATATGGGGTTTCCTTTAAATGTACGAAAAGAAACATTTCCCTTTACTAGTAGACCCGAAGGGATATAAATTATACGAATGTAACCAGGAAGTTACAAAAATGGTGTTAGAAGTATGTCAAGTGCATCCTGGAAAACCAGAAAACATATACAGTCGAACTTCAATGGCTCGAACACCTTCTGGACCATGAAAATCTGTTCGAGACAGGGGTAGTTCGAGCCACTGAGGTTACTGTCAGGAGGCATAACGACATACTGTAGGACATCTTTTTCGTTGTTCTATAATGAAAAATGTATGCTGTTTGTACTCATTAGAATCGCCTCATCGAGGCGATTCTAATGAGTACACACAGCATACATTTGCAAGATAAAACACGAAAATATCCTAATTTTACCCTCCCTATTTCTTATGTACAGAAATTCCCTAGGGACTCAATAAAGGGTTCGACTCAGCCATGGTAAACGAGCCATCGGTGTTCGAGCCATCGAAGTTCTAATGTACACAGAAAAGAGGTGGTTGGATATCTTTGATTACATTTGTACAAACCAGAAGTGGAGGCAATGATCAGGAATCGATACAATTAACCCACAGCCCCAATTAGAGACATCAAAGGGAAAGAAACACAAAAATGAAACAACAGACCCCAACGAAAACACCAATAGCGGAAAACCAAAAGGACAGTTACTTTCCCACAAAACGGTCAACCGGATATCCGAAATAAAATAATATAAGCGACACAGACACCCAAAGACAAACCATAACAAAAATAAACCGCGACAGAAGAACCGCCTGGGAACGGTCAGCGAAACGAACTCCACTGGGGGTGGGATGGGGAGCGGGGGCTTAAATCGATTTGACGTGGCCACAATCCCCGTCGCGATTTAGATAAGTAATTCGTTCAGTCCGCATGAAGGCCTCCCAACTCATCAGCGCAACACCCTCCCGAACACAAAACCCAAACAACCACAGAGATAAAACAACGACGAGGAACCGACAGCAAGAAACCACCGAAAAGCTGGAGCAAAAGGAAAACCAACAGTCAGACGCCAATTGGTCCGACCCGAGACAGAGCATAAGGAACCAACAAACATTATATTGAATTAGATCTCTCTAACTCTCAGTAAGCCCCTCAAGCTGGAACCGTCACAGAATCCGAGACCCGACACACCGTTGTGCAACCAAAGAAGGAAGCAATGCTGTCAACCTCGACTGGGCCAACCACCATGCACGCAGCCCGCCGCACAACACCCACGCTGCACCCAACCCTTTCACACCGAAGAATGACCCCACGAAACCGGGCGCTGAAGTCATTGCCGTTATATACCCCTCCGAACCCACACACCAAGCCACCACAAAATTCGGGTTCCGACAGACCTTTTTGCAGAAGAGATTTAAGTCCAATATTGAATTTTGAAATTAAATCAGAATGACGTCTTTAAAGGTTTGTAAAGACTTTGCGTAGTTTATGGTACCGACAACCCTGATTAAGAAGTTAAGCAGTTAACAATCCATTACGAGCGTTGAAGCCAGCCACACGACCACACACTCTGGCAAATTGAACTAACTACGAAACACAAACGCCACAGGACGGCGCACGGGGAACATCACCATCCAAAAAAGGAAAACTTACAATCTCAAAATCAAAATCATCGCGTTAGTACTCATTTTAACGTGATTCCGTGAAGTCAGTGATCAAGAATCGATACAATTAACCCAAAACTCCCACTAGAGACACCAAAGGAAAAGAAACACTAACATGAACTAATTAAACTCTAATGGAAACAGCAATAGCGGAAAGCCAAAAGTCTACAATCATTGTAATAAGATACATATCAAACTATCTCGTATTTCGTTTGAAGCATTTTCATTATATCGTTGGACTTATAAAAAGGGCAAAGTTCTTCTTAAATGGCATTCCATGAGTCATCGAAAATCGTCATTTCTGTCAAGCAAGTGGACAAGTTAGCCTGTAATGCACGGCCGTTCACTGTCCATAAGCAACCATTCTAGACTTATTTAAATGAAGTATCTCCTTACATAATCCCCTAAATGAAGACTCCCGAACGTAAAATTACCCTTATTCAACATGTAACGTCGCGTCTGAGAATGTAATAACGCCATGTGATAAATTCGATATTCCACTAGTGGATTGGATGATACGCCCCGTTACGTTACATGTACGCTCCGGGGAACGGGAGGTCACGGATTCGATCCCGGGCCGCGACATACCAAAGTCGTTAAAAATGGTACTAGCTGCTCCTCGCTTGGCACTCAGATTTACGGGGTAGAGCTAGGACTGGTCGACCCAGTGTCAGGATAATGTGACTGGGTGTGGTATCATGTAATGTGTCTGGGACATGATACTTCAGTGAGACAGCACTGTAAAAGTGAGCATTGAGCTCCCTGTCGCAACCAGACACCGTCGTGATATGACTGAAAAAGTGTTGAAAGCGACGTTAAACCCGAATTCACACACACCCACACACACACACGTTACATGTACGACGTTTTTAACGACGTCACGTTTACTAATGGCGGGATACTGACATTTTTGTTAAACAGTCGTAAATAAAATGCGTTTTAAATGTCATTTGCTTAATAGAATGTTGCACTTGTGTTCACTTATTATTGAATTACTTAAACTCGTTGAAGAAAAAGGGATAAAATGCTCGGCGAGACCTCGCATTTTATCCCATTTCCTCAATTCGTTTAATAAACCAATAATGCATGAACACTCTTGTAATATCAAATATATACAACACGAAAACACGCTTATATAATTTTGATCCCCTTGAACCCCACTTTTATATAGTAAAACTGGGGTTTCCGGGGGTATACCTTATTTTTTTTCTTATTTCTGCTCTAAAATATAGATTGTCGGTACTCGCTAGAACCGCCTCGATGAGGCGGTTCTCACGAATGCCCACAATCTATATTTTGAGCAGAAATAAGAAAAATATCACAATTTGTCATCATAAAATTTTCATTTTTTTTCGGCGATAAAGGTGGCAATGTATTTGTATAGGCGTGTTTACGTAATGCAGAGAAAATTTAGGTCTGCGAGGATATACGTTATTTTCCTTATTCTTTCTCAATCACATGCAGAGTGTGTGTACTCGTTAGAACCGCCTCAATAAGCATTCTAATGCACTTGCGTATGTAACGCGACGTCTGATTGGATAACGTCAAAAGTTTGCGACAGTAAATTCTGCGATATACTGTCGGAAACCCGACGTCATCACGTAACGTCGTTTTTCATTGGCTGGCATTTGGTTTTACGCAGCTCACCGCGCTTGCCGCCTTATGCACAATAGTACAATTTTAGCTCAACAACCGAAAAAGTGCATTAGAATGGGGATAACTGTATTGAAAATTGTCATTTGGGGAGGTAAATCGTCGGTTTTACGGTCGCAAATTACGTTTTACGGCTCCGCTAACGCGTCGCCGTAAAACGAAATTTCCGACCGTAAAACCTCCGATTTACCTCCCCAAATGACAATTTTCAGTACAGTTATCCCCTAAATATGTTTCTGATGAGTATATATTAGTCTATTTTTAATGTAGAAATAATACAAACGTGAAACATTTTCATAAGAAAAATGTCATTTCTTTAAAATTAATGTAATATTTCTTAATAAATTACATTTATAACTTATTATACCCCGGCATACGAAGTATGCTATGGGGGTATATAGTTTTCGTCACGCCGATCGTCCATCCGTCTGTCCGTCCGTCCGTCCGTCCGTCCGTCCTTCTGTGTGTCCGTCCGTTAACATTTTGGTTCAAGTTTTGCGTTAAAGGTTCTAAGAGATCGTATCTTCTGAACCCTTTGATAGATTTATTTGATACTTGCACTGAAGTAACATACTTGTCTAAAGATTTCATTGATGCATGTACCACCCCCTACAGTGACTTTGCCGTAAAGGTCACAGACTTAGAAATTTTACATTTAGTTAAAGTTTTATGAACAAGTTTATAGATGCCTGTATGTTCATAATTCTAAGACAAATTCAATTGACACTTGCATCGATGTTTCATACCAGTCCAAAGATTCCACTGATACATACACACACTGAGTTTATAGATGCCCGTATGTCTAAACTCTATGCCAAATTCAATTGATACCTGATTCAATGTTGCATAGCATTCCAAAGATTTTGTGAGGCATGTCCCTTCCCCCACCAATGGTGACCTTGACCTCAAGGTCACGGACTTAGAAATTTTACATTTTGTTAAGGTTTTATGAACAAGTTTATAGATGCCTGTATGTTCATAATTCTAAGACAAATTCAATGGATACTTGCATCGATGTTTCATACCAGTCCAAAGATTCCACTGATACATACAAACCCGGCTGCTTCAGTAACATTGATGCACCCCCACTTCAGTAACTTTGATGCCCTCACTCCCGTGGTCCATTTAGAAATTTTTATGTTTGATATAGCTTTTATAAGCACATTTATAGATTCCTATAGCTTCTTCATTTCTTCATTCACATTACATACAAGCTCGAAAGATAGTGGCGCTGGCTGGGGGTATACGTGACCCACTGGTTGCTTTCTCTATTATGTGCATTATTTTCCATCCAGTATGTTATGAAAATTCTGGTTTGAGGGCTAAAATCGGAAATACAAACAATTGCACGCAGTTTTTCCACAAACAGAGTAAAGAGCGCCGTTGATGTAATAACTGAATTTTTAACATCACTGAATGATCATGTGACGCTTTGTGAGTCAGTGTGTTCTTTGAGGTAAGGACAACACTCCGTCCCTAGTAGTACCCAGTAGAGTTTGTTTCACTGACCGTTCCAATGCGGTTCTTCTGTCCCTGTTTATTTTTGTTATGGTTTGTCTTTGAGTGTGTGTTTCACTTGTATTTTTTCGTTTGGATAGCCAATGGGCCATTTGTTGGGAAAGCAACTGTCCTTTTTGCTTTCCGCTATTGATGTTTCCATTAGAGTTTTGTTGTTTTATGTTTATGATTCTTTCCCTTTGGTGTCTCTGAACGGAGCTGTGGATTAATTGTATCGAGTCCTGTTCACTGACTTCACTTCAATTTTTCTATAACTACATGAACAAACAATGGAAGACATCATGTACCAACACGTGTGTGTTATCTTAGCGATTGAAAAAACAGTAACTGAGGACAAGACAAAATCAAAGAACACTTGGCTTTCTTAAGCAACCGAAATATTTATCAAAGCACTGCAACACTGGTGGGTCGATTGGAATACGAAAACATGTCTATACAAATACATTCTAATCTTTATCGCCAAAAAATGAAAATTTTAAGATGAAAAATTGTAATATTTTTCTTATTTCTGCTCAAAATATAGATTGTGAGTACTCGTAAGCACCGCCTCATCTAGCACCGCCTCGATGAGGCGGTTCTAACGCGTACCCACAATCTATATTTTAGAGCAGAAATAAAAAAATAGATTTACCCATGTAAATCCTAGTTTTACTGTATAAAAGTGGAGTACAAGGGGTCAAGATTATATAGGCGTGTTTTCGTGATGGTCTCTTAGTGCAGGCTGGGGAAATGGTCCTGAAATCTCGTTTAACACTTTAATTCCAGAATTTTATATAAACAGTGTAGATACTGATCGGATAGCGCGTAATGCGGCGTCTGAAAAATAGAAAATATTTAAACGCCATCTGCTAGACCACTGAGCCTAATTTAAAATACTTTTACAGACATGTTTTTTGGGTGACCCTCAACAACAATTGCCGAAACAGTTAAACTCATAAGGACAAGATGGCCACCAGAGCTAATCAAAGTACTGAAAGTACTAAGGAAAGTTGATTTATGAGGAATAATTATTGTGATAAAAATGTCAGTAGTAGATGAAGCAGTTATCTAGATATTTTGTTGAGAAGGTCCCTGAGGGGTAAAAATTAGCAAAAAAAAAAAAAAAAAAATGATTCATCGATTGTTTAGAGTATAAGTACAGGTCAACCCTTGTGCATCATTTTTCTCTTCTCCAAGAGAAAGGGAGAAAGAGATAGACGCGATGGTAGAGGAGATGAAAGTGAGGGAAGGGACAGAGGAGAAAGAGGAAAATGAATGGGAATGTAGAAACAAAACAAATAACAACAACCCCCACGCCTCTCTCTACCGTTACCTGCTGCAAGAACAACAGGCCTTGCCCAAATGTAAGTCAATATCAGCTGGACTTCCCAGTGACACAAGATACACGTCATCTTTGCCTTACCCAACCATCCCCACGAAAAAAGGAAGAAAGATAAACGTGTCTGCCAAATTTTTCAGTGTAAAACCAAACTTTTTAAATTAGCTCATTACATTCTGTGCTTGTATCATCTGCTAATAATCTTACAGAGAAGTTCTCCTAGCGGGCACATGACATCTTAGCAGCGTCGCATCAACGTCGCGTTGATACGAAGATGCACATATGTTGTGCAGCCGCTCGGAGCTATGTCTTCTGGCGTGGGGACTTAAAGAGGAGAATTCACCATATTTGCATTATTTGCTGGCTCCCAGCTTGCACATTGTCAATATTGGAAAAACAGGTAACCAGACCCCCTGACCTTGAAAGGTCCGGGGGGGGGGGGGTTTGGTTACCTGTTTTTCCAACATCGATAACCTTCAGATTAGGAGCCAGCAGATAATGCAAAGAAGGTGAATAACTTGACGAAAAAAAAAAAGATCGTTTTTAAACCATTTGATTTAGACATTAAAACTCTGATCAGACGCCACGTTTAGCGAACTTCAGACTGTCTACCCAAGGCCAATTAAAATACGTTTATTCCAACCTGTACATTAACCCATACATGCCAATTGTTTCAATACTGGGACATTCGGAAACACAGATTAGAGGCCACAGAGTGTATCGTCTGATCGGTGTCTTCACTATTTGCTTAAAGTACGGAACTTGATTAAAAACACAAAACGACACATATTTTGTAATTGGAGCTCTCGAAAGCAGGTGAATAACTGTGTTCGATGTCGGTCAGTAAAGGGTAGTTTAGTTCGCCACAGATAAACACAGAGAAGCGAGCTAACCCTTTTAACCCTGTAGACCGGTGCAGACGCCGAGGTAGAAATACACTGTATCTATGCATACCTTGCAGATCCTGATAAGACGGCACGTAGCTAGCTACCACGTCTCGCCTGAATCTACATGTACACTGTTTGCCATCGTGCCAGTGAACTACTCAGAAATCCCTTTCTATAATAATATATTTAAAGCGAGAAGAGTCATGTTCAGAAACCTAGGGAAGAAAGAGTAAAATCTCTAACCAGTTGCATAAGCGCATAGGAAAATAGTCCCAGAGTATTGTTTTCTTTTCAGAATTAGTCTTTCTGTGCCAATTTATATTCAATCCATGTAAAGTCTCGAAAAATGAAATATTTTGAAAGACGTTCCATTCCTGCAAAATTATTTTCAAGAGTTCCTTTGGAATATTTTTTGCAGCGAACGAACAGCGGAACTGGAGTAACGCGGTCCAGTACGGGAAGTAGAAATGTGTTGACATATAAACTTGATTTTTAAAATCAACTTTCAAAAAATGAAAATACTAATAATAAAAAAAACAACATCTTCTCGTCTGTCAACAATTTACCTGAAAAGCATCTCCTCCAAATTGGTGAACGGATTTTAAAATATTTTTCACAGGAAATGTTCCTTAGCTGACCCGTCACGAAACTTGCTCAACTATTAAGATGGCCACCGGAGCTAAAAAAGAAAATCGCTCCAATGACTTCCACTCCTTAAACAGTTGATGGATTTTAAAATAATTTCATGAGAATGTCCCTTTATTGACGTTCTACCGAAATTGCTCAGCCGTTCGTCTTGGATGAAAAAAAATGACCGCTAGAGCTCAAAATAGAAAAACAAACACGTCTAAACGACATATTCTCCTACACAGGTGGATGGATTTTTAAAATAATTTCACTGGAATGTTCCTTGGTTGATCTTTTTTACCAAATTACCCAAACAATTCTTCTCAAGTGAACAAGATGGCCGCCATGTTAAAAATAAAAAAGAAACATTTAAATGACCTCTGCTCCTAAACCATTAGCTGTGGTTTGAAATAATGGCACAGGACTGACTCTTTGGCTACTCTCTACTGAAATTGATCAAACTGTTCTCCTCTAATTAACAAGATGGCCGTCTGAGATAAAAATAGAACAAAAAAAAATAAATGACCCTATTCCTAAACTCGTTTGATTTGATGTTTAACGTCCCCGTCAACACTATGTAGGTCATTTTGGAGACGCTGCTTCCAATATTGTGGGACTTTTACCCGGCATTGAGATGAAATGACATCTTAAGCCCTGTCGCCCAAAGAAACCAATATAGTTTATAAGCATGGACGGTCCGACTCGCACCGCATTGCCTGGGCAGGCTTACATCCTCCAAGTGGTTTACCAGCACTCTTAGATCCTGTTAGCGGTTCCCAGTACTCGTGTGCGGGCCGGATTCAGCTCTGCGTGGAAGCATCATGCAGCCCATTTATTGAATGGCTATTAAAATTATTTAAGAAAAATGAATGCCTGTGAATGCTAAGGGTTAATGTCATTCATTGACCTTGGCCAAAGTTCACTTGTATTAAAATAATAATAATAATAATAATAATAATAATAATAATAATAATAATAATAATAATCGACCTAATATATAGAGGGTAACACATTTAGTAAACTAGTACTAATCTTCCATGTGGCCCTCTTTTGACATATTAGAAAACATTTTCTCTAACATCACTGTGCCAAGTTCTTTTAAATTTTATATGCAGCCTTAGGACACTAAGTAAACCAAAAAATTATTTGGATGGTCCAGGTCACATGACCAAGATGGCATCCATGCCCAAATATGGAACTAAACCTTAAAAAATCTTCTTCTCCAGAACCACAGGGCCGCTTATCTTGAAACTTGGTATGTTGCATGGTGTGACTGAGTCCTACCAAATTTGCAAAACTGATGACCCTAGGTTGCCCTTGACCTAGTTTTACGGCAAGGCCAGATTTGGCTCCTGAGGCTTTTCCCTTTGGTGTCTCTGATGGGAGCTGTGGGTTAATTGTATCGATTCCTGACCATTGCCTCCACTTCTAATTAGGGCCCCGCACTGAAAGTGTGGGTGCCCTATAGTAATCACTCTGTCTGTCCGTCTGTCCGTCCACAAATTTCTGATAGCGCTGCCGAGGCCCTAGTCAGTTTCACGGACAGCTATTTTCAATGGGAAATAGGTAAATCAATGCATTTTACGAAACATATTGTGGTCTGTGATATGAGGATGGGTAAAATAACGAATGCTTGTGAATGCTAAGGGTCAAGGTTATTTACTGACCTTGGCCAAAGGTCACTTGTACTGCAGGTCTGCTGACATATTAAAATACATTTTCTCGAACACCACTAGATCAGTTTCATTTAAAATTTATATGCAGCCTTAGGATATTTGTGGAACAAAAATTATTTGGATGGTCCATGACACATGACCAAGATGGCCGTCATGCCCCAAAATGGTAATCAATCAAAATCCTCAGAACCAGTGGGCCGATTGTTTTGAAACTTGGTATTGCAGTATGGGGTAACCCTAGATTGACCTGGACCTATTTCATGCCTAGGCAAATTTGACTCCTTAGGCTTTTCAATGGGGAATAGGTAAATCAATGCATTTTTTTATAAATATTTTGGTCTTTGATATGGGAATGGGTAAAAAAATGAAAGCCTTGAATGCTAAGGGTTAAGGTCATTCATTGACGTCGGCCCAATGGCACTTGTATTGTAGGTCTATTGACATATTAGAATACATTTTCTCTAACACCACTGGGTCAATTTCATTTAAATTTTATATGTAGCCTTAGGACTCTTAGTGAACAAAATATATTCGGATGGTCCAGGTCAGATTGCCAAGATGGCCGCATGCCGAAATATGGAAGAAACCTTAAAAAGTCTTCTTCTCCAGGACCACTCGGCCGATTGTCTTGAAACTTAAACATAGTATGTAGCATGGGGTGACTGAGTACTACCAAATTTGCAAAAAATGATGACCCTAGGTTAACCTTGGCCTATTTTACGTTAAGGTCATATTTGGCTGCTTAGGCTTTTCAATGGAAAATAGGTAAATCAATGCATTTTTCGAAAAATATTGTGGTCTGTGATATGAAAATAGGTTAAAATGAATGTCAATGTATGCTTAAAGTCAAGGTCATTTGGTGACCTTGGCCCAAGGTCACTTGTATTGCAGATCCATTTACATAGCAGTATTTCCTTTTCTCAGGGGAGATGTGAGATAATTGTATCGATTCCTTATCATTGCATTCACTTCTATTTTGCATCTCTGTCGCTTAAAAAACTTGCCTTTTGCATCGCATTCGTATCCCTCTTCACAAGCGAATCAAAGTCCAAACGTTTGCCATTGTTTACATTATATGCATTCATGAATCAAGGTCAAATCTTAGATATAGAAGTGTTTTCGTGATCATTACGATAACTCACCCGTGCGACATAGTGCATTTTTCACATCTCCAAAATGGCTACATTTCTGATGAAAATTGGTGATATTTATCTAACAAATACTGCAAACATAGGTTGTGGGTGCTCGTTAGAACCGCCTCATTGAGGCGGTTCTAACGAGTACCCACAACCTATGTCTTGGAGCAAAAATAGGAAAAATAATGTTTACCCCCTTAAACCCCAGTTTTCTCTATATAAAGTGGGGTTTAGGGGGGTCCTCATTTCACGGACTTGTTCACGTGATGATGTTCACTTAAAAAGAATATATCATCACGACAACACGCAAATATAATTTGACCACTTGAACCCAACTTTCATATGGTAAAATTGGGGTTTACTGGGGTAAACATTATTTTCTTATTTCTGCTCTAAAATATAGATTGTTGGTACTCGTTAGAACCGCCTCTAAAATATAGATTGTGGGTACTCGTTAGAACCGCCTCGATGAGACGGTTCTAACGAGTACCCACAATCTATAATTTGAGCAGAAATAAGAAAAACATCTCAATTATTCATATTAAAATTTTCATTTTTTTCGGCGATAAAGGTTACAATGTATTGTATAGGTGTGTTTCCATAATGCCGCTATTTATTTCTAACCAATGTTTTTTCTCTTTACCATTACAGGAGGTGAGAATTCTTCATCTAGTCTCTCATCCAGTGCAGTAGCAGGGATAGTTATTGGAAGTATTGTTATATCGTTCATTGTCATACTCGCTCTCGTTTTTCTGAGAAGAGGAATGGTAAAAGTCCCTAAATTCACTGGGAATTCTGGATTTGATAATAAACTTTACAGCATAAGAAACGACAATGGAAAACTAGATTCTGATTCATGATGGACGTGAAAGGAAAACAGAGTTATAAACAGTTTAAGTTCAGTTGCTAAAAACTGCATTACGAAAAAATGCCTATACAAATACATTGTAAACTTTATCGCCGAAAAACGAAAGTTTAAGATGAAAAATGGTGATATTGTTCTTATTTCTGTTCAGAAATATAGATTGCGGGTACTCGTAAGAACCGCCTCGAGATATGTTTCTTGTTTCTGCTCTAAATATCGAGGCGGTTCTAACGAGCACCCACAATATATTTTAGAGCAGAAATAATAAAAATACGGTTTACCCCTGTAAACCCATGTTTTGGTGTATAAAAGTAGGGCTCAAGGGGTAAAAATTATACAGGCATCTTTGCCTGATGCGGAACCATGGAACTGCGTTCGAGACTGGGGTAGTTAGCATTACGAAAACACGCCTATAAAAATACATTGTAAATTTTACCACCGAAAAAAGAAAAAACTTCAGATAAAAAATGTCGATATTTTTCTTATTTTGGCTCAAAACATAGATTTTGGATACTGGTTAGAACCACCTCGACGAGGCGGTTCTAACGAGTACCCACAATATATCGAGGCGGTTCTAACGAGTACCCACAATCTATGTTTTTGAGTAGAAATAATGTATACCCCTGCGAACCCCAGTTTTACTATATACAAGTGGTGTTTAAGGGGGTCAAGTTTATTATACTCCCACAAATGAAATTCGGGGGGGGGGGGGGTGTATATAGGAGTGAGCTTGTCGGTCTGTCGGTCGGTCGGTCGGTCGGTTGGTCGGTCTGTTGACTTGGTTTCCAGACGATAACTCAAAAAGCGCTTCACCGATTTTTATAATACTTGGTACACTGATGTAACATCATAAAATACAGGTCAAGTGCGATTTCCACTACAATTCGTCAATTTTCGACATAGTTATGGCCCCTTTCAAGTGAAAAAATTGCAAAATGGCGCTGTTGTACTATCAAGGCAGTTTTTGTGGGGGTATTCATCACCTTTAGTGATAGCTCTAGTTTATATAGGCGTGTTTTCGTGATGGACTCACTGAGGGTAAATCGTAACTCCATGTCAGTATATTAAATGAATTTAATTTCGATATTCATTAAAACGATGGTTTGTTGCGTGTACTGACTTTATGGCCTAAATTAGACATTTTTATTTTTAGTAAACACATTATGCATTTCTGTTAGTAAAATAAGAAACATTTATCTTCATTATCCTTACCCGGTAACTGGTCGACATGTTGCCAAGTGAACTAGTACCTTAGTCAACTCGTATCTGTTATGGTCAACTTGTACCTGTTTTGTTGTCAACTCATACCCAAGTCAACTCGTACCTAGTTTGGTCAACTCGTACCTAGCCTAGTTTGGTAAACAAGTACCTTATGGATGAATGGATATATCTCATTAAATTAATTATATAATTATAGATGTACTTTTTGCGTTTTGGAAAAGAAATCTCCTCTTGTTTGTGTTAACGTTTAACGTCCCCGTCAACAGTATTTATACTCCATACTTTTATTTCCGTGGCGAATGCCTTGCTTCCAATGGATGACCCTTTTCTAGAACAAATCTAACGTCATTTCGACTGGTGTTAAGGGAATGTGTGGTGGCCGTAAAAAGTCTCCCTGTCCTTCATAATAGTGTACCTTATATTTTCTTGTCCTAGGGGATAATTGATTCCATTGTGGAATTTTTAAACTATTTGAGGGTCACTGGCAGAAACTAGCTAGTCTGGCCAAGAAAATATGGACACTCCATACTATTCAGTTCTGTGATGAATTCTTTGCTTTAAAAGGATGACCTTTTTATAACACATTTTGGCTATTTTAGAGACGTTGCGTCCTTTACCCGTCAAATGGTTTGTGGTGTTGCCGAAATATAAGTTTAATGTTATGTAGAAGTTATGTAGAAGTAGTTTTGCATTTTTAACATTTATCTAAGCAAACAGCAAAGAGCGTTGATAAAACCCTGAGGTGCGCAAGCTGATCTGCGCCTGTATTTTGCATAATTTGTATGTGCAAACGCAGCTCATATTCAGCAAATAATAATCGAAACATTGTTACATCGAAGCAGGCACATATCGTTAAAACTTTGATCATTTAATATGGCAAATATACTAATGTTTATTTTTCTGAAAAAATGTGAGCAGCTACAAATGCAAAAGCTGCTCACATTTTTTCAGCAAAATATACCAACCTTTTAGATATTGTACTTGTTAGAACAGTTAACAATATGACCACTAACGAGCTCGTTAAGCTAACATTGTTTTGAACAACTGGCCCCTGATCTTCACCTGTATTTCTTGCATAATATGCACATGTATGTTCAAATGTGACTCACATACAGCTGAAGATGATGATTTCGTGTTTAACGACGCGTCAACCCTGTTTGTGGGTCAAAAGCGTCAAACTGTTAATGGTTAAACGGCATGAAGAATTATGAGGATATTAAAAGTAAAAAGTCAGAATGATAATGTTTAAAATCTGAAACAGTTAAATCTTATGAAAAAGTACAATTTCCATTAAGAATAAAATAATATTATCAACAGATACATCTTGAAACAGTTGTTGCAAAGTGTCAGCTTTGAAATATAAGTTTCGTGCGGGTGAAAAGTCAACATAGTCAATTAAGATATGTTTCACAGTGAATGGCTGATCACAACCTACACAAGAAGGCTGATCATCACCATTAAGAATATAAGAATGAGTAACTCTAGTTTGGCCGATGCCCAGTCGCGTTAATACTACATCCTCTTTCCTGGAAAACTGTGGAGGGGAGCATTTTGTTCCAACGACAGGTTTAATGGAATGGAGTTTGTTAGTTATTGCACGGTCCCATTCGCCTTGCCATTCCGACAAGATGTATCTGTTGATAAACGGTTTAAAATTATTAAAAGGAATTTTAAAAGAGATGGATCAAGATTGAGCGATTCCTTTGCTTTCTTGTCAGCATATTCATTGCCGACAATGCCGATATGGCTCGGAAGCCTCACACACAGCAAATTATTAAAAGTAGAAGTGGCGGGAATGATCAGGAATCGATACAATTAACCCACAGCTCCCACCAGAGACACCGAAGGGAAAGAAACACAAACATGAAACAACAGACCCTACTGGGAACGTCTACAGCAGAAAGCCAAAAGGACAGTTACTTTCCCACAAAATGGCCAATTGGCTTTCCGAAATAAGATAACATAAGCGCCACAAACACCCAAAGACAAACCATAACAAAAATAAACAGTGACAGAAGAACCGCCTTGGAACGGTCAGCGGAAACGAATTCCACTGGGGGGGGGAGGGGGCTTAATTCGATTTTACGTGGCCACAAGCCTCGGCGTTACTTCCGTCGCGATTAAGACAAATAATTTGTTCAGTCCGCATGAAGGCCTCCTAACTCATCAGTGCAACATCTCCGTGAACACAAAATTCAAACAACCACAGTGATGAAACAACAGTGAGGAACCACTGAAATGCTGGAGCAAAAGAAAACCAACAGTTAGACTCCGATGGGCCCGACCAGAGACATAGCATCAGGTACCAACCAACATAAGCCTTTACGTTGGTACCGTCATTAAATCTGAGGCCTGACCCACCGGCTTTTAATTAAAGAGGGAAACAAAACATCTAAGCGCAGTTGTGCAGGCTGCTTTTCGCTGTATTGTTTGCATGGTTAATATCCATTACAAGCAGAAAAAAGCGCCAATCAAAATGCGCGGTTACGCAGGCTGATCTTCGTCTGTATTGTATGCATTCCTTTTTCAAAGGTTCTTAGCCATTAAACGTTAGTTTATAGCACAGATCAGACTGCGCATTTCCGCTTGCTAATCTTCGCCTGTAGTGTTTGCATGGATGTTGTTTTTTCTCAAGTTTCAGATGCGGTTCATATCCAATTTTAACATTGTGCCAAAGCAAGCAGCCAAATCGCGGAGCATACTTGCCAGCTGAACCTCGCCTGCATTGTTTGCATTAATGTTTTTGTTAAAAAAGAAGTGAAGGAAAAGACCAGGAACCGATACACAATTATCCCAGTGCTTCCACCAAAGGTAAAGAAACACAAACATGAAATAACTAGACCCGAATGGAAACACCAATAGCGGAAAGCCAAAAGGACAGATGCTTTCCCATAAAAATGTCCATTTGGCTATCGAAAACATATGAAATATAAGCGATAAACACAGTCAAAGACAAACCATCACAAAAATGACCCGCGACAGAAGAACCGCGTTTGAACGGTCAGTGAAACGAATTTCACTGGTGTTTTAGTTAGATTTTACGTGCCCGCAATCCTTGTCCTTTATTCCGTCGCGATTCGGACAAATAATTCGTTCAGTCCACACGAAGGAATCATAGCCCGTCGGTGCAACATCTTTGAGAACACAACAATCAAACAACCACAGGACGAAACAGTTAGACGCCGATGGGCCCAACACGAGACAGATCATCACGCACCAACCAACATTACATTGTTTTAATTCCTAATTCTCAGTATAATAGAAGTGAAGGCAATGATCAGGAATCGATACAATAAAACCACAGCTCCAGTCAGAGACACCAAATGGAAAGAAACACAGACATGAAATATGTAGACCCTAACGGTAATACCAACAGCGAAAAGCTAAAAGGACAATTACTTTCCCGTAAAATGGCCATTTGACTATCCAAAAATGTTAGCGATATAAACACTCAAAGACAAACCATAACAAAAATAAACCGCATTGGAACGTTCAGTGAAACAAATTCCACTGGGGTGGGGGTTAAATAGATTTCACGTGTCCGCAATCCCCGCCCCTTCCTCCGTCGCGATTAAGACAAACAGTTTGTTCAGTCCGCATGAAGGCCTCCTAAATCGCCAGTGCAAGATCTCCGAGAACACAAAAATGAAACAACCACATAGATGAAACAACGACAAGGACTCGACAGCAAGGAACCACTGAAATGCCGGAGCAAATGAAAACCAACAGTTAGACCCCGAGTGGCCCGACAAGAGACAGAGCATTAAGCACAGTAAGCCTTTACGCTGGAACCCATATTGAATCTGAGGCCTGACCCACCGGCGGGCAAATAAAGGGGGAAGCAAAGTTGTTAGCCGTTAGTTAACTACCATGCAAACAGACTGTCGTATAACATTTATGTTGAACCCGATCTTTATGTATAGAAGAATGATCTTATGATATTGGGTGCTGAAGCCATTGCAAGTATATTTATTCTGAATTTATATACTAAGTCCCCATGAATTTGAGTTCCGCTAGACCTTGTTGCAGAAGCGATTTAAGTTCAACAATAAATTTGGAAATTAAATCGGAACAACGTCTATACATTTTAGAAAAGTTTTTGCGTAGTTTGGTACCGAAAACCCAGATCAATAAGTATAGCAGTTAACAATTTATTACGAGTGTTGAAGTCAGTTACATAACTAGACACTCTGACAAATTGAATAAAATTGCGCAAATCGAATAAATTGCGAAATATAAACGCCATAGCATCCAAAACTGGAAAAATTACGATCTCATTATCAAAATCATCGCGGTTGTCACAAAGATAGCAGGAAACAAACCCATCTACAATAGACAGATGTAAATCCAAACACGGGGCCTCGGTATCAGAAGATATTGGTTTATTTAACTGGACCCTGGCCGGTAAATTTGACTGATAAAACTATCGAAATATGTATTGTCAATATTTAATTAATCATCCAAAAATCTTAAAGTAGCGCTAAAGCCTTCAAATTATTTGTGAAGTTAGCAACGTGTGCAATTCGTGTCACAGACCGTTCCAAGGCGGTTCTTCAGTCCCGGTTGTTTTTTTTTTTGACTGTGTGTATCGCTAATATTATTTTGTTTTGGTTAGCCAATTGGCCAATTTTGTGGGAAAGTAGCTGTCTTTTTGCTTTCCGCTATTGATGTTTCCATTAGAGGCTTATTATTTTATGTTTGTGTTTCTTTCCCTTGGTGTTACTGATGGGAGCTGTTGGTTAATTTTATCGATTCCTGGTCATTGCCTTCACTTTTATTTTCCATGATTTCAGATTGGTTTTCAACGGAAAGAGACATCATGAAGTCTCTTTCATAACAAAACAAGCATAGATCAGCTACAAGGGGTGTGCAATTCGTACCCATCGGAATACCAAATTTTGTATTAATAACTAGGTATCAAATCTTGTCATTGTATCCACTTCTATTTTAATTTAAATATTGTCAAGTGGAAAGGTGAGAGAGAGAGAGAGAGAGAGAGAGAGAGAGAGAGAGAGAGAGAGAGAGAGAGAGGATGCAACTCTATATTGATGATTTGTGTTTGGTTCCGCTATTTTTCTTACCTCTTACCTGGTGAGATTATTGAGGTTTAGTAAGATATTTCAAATCGGCGTCGGATTTGGAAAAAGTGCCTGATCACGCATGATTGTGCCAGATTTCGGATTTTTTTTTATGATTATGATACCGGTTAAAATTTATTGAAACAGTTGTATTTTGACACCGACGACCGTCATGCACTGCTCATGCGAAATTGATTAGGAATCAGATATGGTGAAAAAGTGTGTCATAACGGTCTACTGGGCTGGTCTGAAATTTCTAGGATAAGACGAGTCATTGTATTCTTCATTGTGTATTGATACTATCAAGATAATGGTAGAGTGTGTTATGATATTATCAAGATAATGGTAGAGTTTGTATTGATATTATCAAGATAATGGTAGAGTGTGTATTGATATTATCAAGATAATGGTAGAGTGTGTATTGATATAATCAAGATAATGGTAGAGTGTACATTGATATTATCAAGATAATGGTAGAGTGTGTATTGATATTATCAAGATAATGGTAGAGTCGAGGTCACCTAGTTCTGAATCTGACCTAAGCAGGTAAAAGTTTAATGTACAACACATATAAGTTGTCTCCCTTGTAGTACAGGCGAGACACTCTGAACCTTTTTTGTACCAAATGGAATCTTCCTCCTTATATATGCCCTGTTCGTTTTGGGTAGCCTATAGGCCTTGTTCACAGAGGGAAATCGGAGTCCATCACGAAAACACGCCTTTATACTTTTGACCACCTCATACCCACTTTTATATAGTAAAACTGGGATTTAAGGGGGTATACAATACATTATATTTCTTATTTCTGCTCAAAAACATAGATTTTTGGTATTCGACAGAACCGCCTCGTCGAGGCGGTTCTATCGAGTCCCCACAATCTATGTTTTGAGTAGAAATAAGAAAAATATGACAATTTTACATCTTAAAATTTCTAATTTTTGGCCAAAAAATGGCAATGTATTTGTAAAGGCGTGTTTTCGTATTGCCCTCTGTTGGTTTTTGGTTTCAGTTGTTTCGTGCTGCGTAAAATTGATTGAAGCCCCCAGTGAAATTCTTTGCACTGACCCTTCCAAGGTGGTTCTTCGGGCGCTGTTTATTTTTGTTAGCTCACCTGAGCCGAACCTGAGCCGAAGGCTCATGTGAGGTATTAGTTTACCAATGGTCCGGCGCCCGTCGTCCGTTCACATTTTCAACTAAATATATCTTTAAAGCCAGTCGACCAATCATGATTAAATTTCATGAGAAGCATTATCAGATTGGGGGAAAAGATGCATTATGTTTTGGGGCAGATCAGATGGAAACTCTTGTTGCCATGGCAACATATAGCTCCCATAGACTTGCAATGGGAAAAACTTAAAAAATCTTCTTCTCTGTAACCACTAGGCACAGAGCTTACTTATGAAGCATGTACCAATGTCAAGTGGTCCCCTACATAAATTGTGCCAATCATGCCCCTGGAGTCTAAACTGACCACACCCCGGGGCCCCGAAGCCCCCAAATACTTATAATGGAAAGAAAAGCTTAAAAATATTCTTCTCTGAAACCGCTAGTATTATTAACTCACCTGAGCCGAAGGCTCATGCGAGGTATTAGTTTGCCAATGGTCCAGCGTCCGGCGTCCGTTCACATTTTCAAATAAGTATATCTTTAAAGCCACTTGACACATCATGATTAAATTTAATGAGAAGCATTAGTCGGTCGGGGGTTGCTCAAAGACCATGAGACAAACAGCTAACTAAAATGTTCCTCAGGTGAGCGGTTAGGCTCATTTAGCCTCGTGTTATGGTTTGACTTTGAGTGTGTGTATCGCTTATATTGTTTTGTTTTGATTAGCTAATAGGCCATTTTGTGGGAAAGTAACTGTCCTTTTGGCTTTCCGCTTTTGATGTTTCATTTAGGATCAACGATTCCTTATCATTGCCTTCACTTCTTTTTAGGGCAATATTAGGGCAATTACTAAAAGACTTCTAAATAAATAAAATAAGAAAGACAGAGACACGTATAATCAAAAACACTGATACAAACTGCCCTTGTTTTTGGTTCAGTAAGCCCAGCCTTATACGAAATTGCAAGGAAAAGGTATAACGGTTTTATGGTTGGGTTTTTCAGAACAAAAGATAACCAAGATATCGCTATTTTGAAGGACGGATTTTGGAAAACGAGAGGGTCATAATGGCCCTGAATCTTTCATCTGATCCTTATATAGTACAGATAAATAAGTAGGTAATATAAGTTGAAGTGGATGGTTTTAGCCCAAGGAACTTTTTTATGAAATTATTTCAAAATCAGTCTTCCTAATGCGCCATCCTATGGCGTTTATATTTCGCAATTAATTCGATTTGCTAGAGTGTGTAGTCATGTAACTGACTTCAACACTCCTAATAAATTATTAACGGCTAAACTCCTTAATCAGGGTTATTGGTACCATAAACTACGCAAAGCCTTTTCAAAATTTTATAGACGCCATTCTGATTTAATTTAAAAATTCAATATTGGACTTAAATCTCTTTTGCAACAAGGTCTATCGGAACCCGAATGTTATGGTGACTTAGTATATAAATTCAGAAAAATATATAACCGTAATGACTTCAGCACCCAATTTCGTAAAATCATTCTTCGATATAAAAAGATTGGGTACAACATGGATGTTATACGACAGACTGCATGCATGGTAGTTAACCCAATCACGGTTTGCAACTTTGCTTCCCTCTTTAATTGCAAGCCGGTGGGTCAGGCCTCAGATTCTATGACGGCTCCAACGTAAAGGCTTATTGAGAATTAGAGAGATCTAATTCAAGGTAATGTTGGTTGGTGCCTGATGCTCTGTCTCTGGTCGGGCCCATCGGAGTCTCACTGTTGGTTTTCTTTTGCTTCAGCATTTCAGTGGTGTCTTGCTGTCGAGTACTCACCGTTGTCTCACCTCTGTGGTTCTTTGATTTTTGTGTTCACGGAGATGTTGCACTGATGAGTTAGGAGGCCTTCATGCGGACTCAACAAATTATTTGTCTAAATCGCGACGGAAGTAAGGGCGAGAATTGTGGCCACGTAAAATCGATTTAAGCCCCCCAGTGGAAATCATTCCACTGACCGTTCCAAGAAAAATATGGGCTGCATGATGCTTCCACGCAGAGCTGAATCCGGCCCGCACACTAGTACTGGTAAACCGCTTAGAGGATCTAAGCGTGTCAAGGAACCGCGGTGCGAGGCGGACCCTCTATGCTCATAAACCCTATTGGTTTTTATTGGGCGACAGGGCTTGAGAAGTCATTTCATCTCAATGTCCCACAAAATTGGAAGCAACGTCTCCAAAATGACCTTTACAGTGTTGACGGGGACGTTAAACCTCAAATCAAACAAAAAACAAGGTTGTTCTTCTGTGGCGGTTTATTTATGGTGTTGTTTGTCACTTACTGTGTGT
The DNA here is from genome assembly GCA_963580285.1 of Lucinisca nassula. Classification (NCBI taxonomy): domain Eukaryota; kingdom Metazoa; phylum Mollusca; class Bivalvia; order Lucinida; family Lucinidae; genus Lucinisca; species Lucinisca nassula. The sequence continues at coordinate 126,951,887 of OY757019.1, read as the reverse complement.
ATCACTTGTGTCTTTTTATTTTGGATGGCCATATGGCCATTTTGTGGGAAAGTAACTGTCCTTATGGCCTTCCTTTGTTTAGGTTTCCATTATGGTCTGGTCGCTTAATGTTTGTGTTTTTTTCCCTTTGGTGTCTTTGATGGGTGGAGTAAGTTAATTGTATCGATTCCTGATCTTTGTTTTACTTCTACTTTCCTGTTTAGTAATACAGGTCATTTTAAAGGTTATTAGTTTTGGTGGCTATTATATTCAATGGAACGAAGTTATTTCGAGCAATTTTGTCAGAGGGTCACCCATGGAACAGTACCTTTCCAAACTGTTTTACCGTACATGCATTTAATGCTCTTATTTTTTCCAATCCTCATGGAATGGCATTTGCAATTGGCTTTCACCATTCCTAAATTTGCCATTTTTGTAAGATACTGTCTTCTTGGCTTTTCGCTATTGATGTTTCCATTAGGGTCTAGTTATTCCATGTCTGTGTTTCGTTCCCTTTGGTGTCACTGATGGGAGCTGTGGGTTTATTGTATCGATTCCTGATCATTGCCTTCACTTCTATTTTGCATATAAGGGCTGTTTTGTTTGAGCCGTGTGGTGGTTGTAAAAGGTCTCCCCGTACATGCAGTTAATGTTCTTATTTTTCTAATCCACAGGGATTGCATTTACAATTGCCTTTCACCGGTCCTTAATTTACCATTTGTTTGGAAAGTGACAGTTCTTTTAGCTTTCCGCTATTGATGTTTCCATAAGGGTCTAGTTATTTCATGTCTGTGTTTCTTTCCCTTTTGGTGTCACTATTTGGAGCTGCGGGTTATTTGTATCGATTCCTGATCATTGCCTTCACTTCTATTTTGCATATCAGGGCTGTTTTGTTTATGCAGTGCGGTGGCTGTAAAAAGTCTCCCCGTGCATGTATTTAATGCTATTATTTTTTCAATCATCAGGGATTACATTTACAATGGCCTTTCACCGTTCCTAAATTTGCCATTTTTTGGGGGAAGTGACTGTCCTTTTTGTTTTCCGCTATTGGTGTTTCCATTAGGGTCTAGTTATTTCATGTCTGAATTTTTTTCCCTTAGTTGCCACTAATGGGAGCTGTGGGTTAATTGTATCGATTCCTGATCATTGCTTTCACATCTTATTTGCATATCAGGGCTGTGTTGTTTGTGCCGTGTGGTGGCTGTAAAAGGTATCCCCGTACATGTACTTGTATTAAATGCTCTTATGTGTACACGCCTCAGGGATTGAATTTACAGATGGGAGCTGTGGGTTAATTTTATCGATTCCTGATCATTGTCTTCACTGTTTGCATTTTAGGGCTGTTTTGTTTGTGCCATGTGGTGGTTGTAAAAGGTCTCCCCGTACATGCATTTAATGCTGTTATTTTTTAATACTCATGGATTGCATTGACAGTTGCCTTTCGCCGTTCCTTAATTTGCCATTTTGTGGGAAAGTGACTGTCCTTTCTGCTATCGCTATTGGTGTTTCCATTAGGTCTAGTAATTTCATGTTTGTGTTTCTTTCCCTTGGGTGCCACTGATGGCAGCTGTGTGTTAATTGTACCGATTCCTGATCATTGCCTTCACTTCTATTTTACATGCAATGTCACATGGTGACAAAGTGTGGGTGTGTGGTTATGGGTCAGTGGTTCCCTTTGGCAGTACAGGGCTGACTTGTATTTCACGTTCTGGGCTCCTTGTGGACATTGGGGATCAGGTCCTAGTACACAAGACAGAGATGAACTGGCTCAGCTTTAACCCTATATACAACCAGGAGGCCCCGGGCAAGTCAATTGTTGGCCCCATGAGGTAATACTTTGAACAATCTTGGTAGAGGGACACTAGATGAAGTTTCATTCCAAATATCAAAGACTTGGTTTCAGACAAGGAAATATTTAAAGGTTACCCCTGTGTAAGCCTATGTAAAACCGCTTGGCCCTGGCATTGTACCATTTTTGACCCCAGTGCTAAAATTTGAATAAATTTGATAGAGGTCCCGAAAATGAAGCTCCATGCAAAATACTAAAAGTCCTGGGCCTTGTGGTTTCAGAGAAGAAGACTTTTAGAAATATTCCGTATATAAGTCTATGAAAACCTGATGGGCCCTGGGGCATGGCCACCTTTTGCCCCAGGGCTATAATTTGAACAATCAAAGTAGAAGTTCAACATATATACAGTCTTAGTAGAGGTCCACTAGATTAAGCTTCATACAACATATCTAAGACATGGGCCGTCTGGTCTCAGACAAGAAGATTTTTAAAGGTTTTCCCTATGTAAGTCCATGTTAAACCGCTAAACCCTTGGGCGGGACCATTTTTTGCTGCAAGTCTATAATGTGGACAACCTTGGTATAGGTCGACTTGATCAAGCATCATAACAAATATCTTAGACCTGCCTATAAAAGCCCATAGGCATCAAACAATTTATTGTTATACAACGAGATACGAACATCGGTCCAATCAAGACCTTCAACACGTATCAAAAGGATGTCAAATTAAGGAACGATGAAAAGCAATTGCAAAAGCAATCCCTGGGGATTGGAAAAATAAGAGCTTTAACTGCATGTGGGGGAGACCTTTTACGGCCACCACAATGCACAAACAAAACAGCTCTGATATGCAAAATAGAAATAGAGGCAACGATCAGGAATCGATACAGTTAACCCACAGCTTCCATCAGAGACACCAAAGGGCAACGACATAAACATGAAACAACAAACCCTACTGGAAACAGCAATAGCCAAAAGCCAAACGGACAGGTACTTTCCCACAAAATGCCCAATCGGCTATCCAAAATAAAATAATATACGCGACACAAACACCCAAAGACAAACCTTAACAAAAATATACCGCGGCAGAAGAACCGCCTTGTAACGGTCAGCGGAAACGAATTCCACTGGGGGGCTTAAATCGATTTTACGTGGCCACAATCCTCGCCCTTACTTCCATCGCAATTAAGACAAATAATTTGTTCAGTCCGCATAATGGCCTCCAACCTCATCAGTGCAACAGCTCCGTGAACACAAAAATCAAACAACCACAGAGATGAAACAACGGTGAGGACTCGACAGCAAGAAACCACTGAAATGCTGGAGCAAATGAAAACCAACAGTTAGACTCCGATGGGCCCGACCAGAGACAGAGCATCAGGTACCAACCAACATAAACCTTTATGCTGTAACCGTCATAGAATCTGAGGCCTGATCCACCGGCGTGCAATTAAAGAGGGAAGCAAAGTTGTGATTGGGTTAACTACCATGCATGCAGTATGTTGTATGACATTTATGTTGTACCAAATCTTTTTATATCGAAGAATGATTTTACGAAATTGGGTGCTGAAGTCATTGCGGTTATATATTTATCTGAATTTATTTACTAAATCACCATAAGATTCGGTTTCCGATGGACATTGTTGCAGAAGAGATTTAAGTCCAATATTGGATTTTGGAATTAAATCAGAATGACGTCTATAAAATTTTGAAAAGGCTTTGCGTAGTTTATGGTACCGATAACCCTGATTAAGAAGTTTAGTCGTTACAAATTTATTACGAGTGTTGAAGTCAGCTACATGACTACACACTCTGGCAAATCGAATAAATTGCGAAATATAAAAGCCATAGGATGGCGCTTGAGGAACATCACCATCCGAAAAAGGAAAATTTACAATCTCAAAATCAAAATCATCGCGTTTATCATATATTTTGCAAGAAACAAACCCATCTACAATAGACGTAAATCAAAAACGGGGCTTCGGTATCAGAAGAATTTTGATTTATTTAACTGAAGTCCTGGCGGGGAGGGGGTGGGGGTGGGGGGGGGGGGTAAATCGGATTGATTAAACCATCGAAATAGGTATAATCAATATTCAATAAACCATCCAAATATCTAGAAGTGGAGCTAAAAGCTAAAAGCTTCAATGATTTCAGACTGGTTTTCAGCACAAAGGGACATCTTGAAGTCTCTCTCATAACAAAACAAAAACAGACCACCCACAAGTGGTGCGCAATTAGTACCGTTCGTAATACCCACAACTTGTCTAAATAACTTAGTTCCAAATCTTATGTAAATGTTGTCAAGTACAAAGGTGAGAGCTTCACACACTTTCTGACATGACCATAAAGTATAATTTTGCCTATGTAAAAAAATGGGCCCTGGTGCGGGGGCATGTTTGGCCCCAGGGCTATAATTTGAACAATCTTTGTAGAGGTCCACTAGATGAAGCTTCATTAAAAATATCAAAACCTGGGATTTCTGGTTTCATTCAAGAAGGTTTTTAAAGGTTTCCCCTTTATATGCCTATGTAAAAACAGGGGACACTGGTGCGGGGGAGGGCATTTTTGACATCAGGGCCATAAATTGAAGAATCTTGGTAGAGGTCCTCTAAATGAAGCTACCCACCAAATATCAAAGAGCTGGGCCTTGTGGTTTCAGAAAAGAAGATCTTTTTAACTTTTCACTTAGAATACCTATTTTTAACCTATACCTAGATGTGCAACGGACCTAACTCATTTAAACAACTTTGAAAGAGGACCAACTAAGGATCGTTTCTGTGAAGTTTGGTCAAAATACAATCCGTGGTTTAGGAGGAGATGATGTTTGAAGAAATTGTGGACGGACGACGACGACAACATCCCCCGTCGACGACGACGGAAGTTGAGTGATCACAATAGCTCCACCATAGCCGTCGGCTCAGGTGAGCTAAAAACCAAAGGCCACTAGGCGGGGGCATATTTGGCCCCTTAGCAAACCAAAGGGCCATTGGGCGGTGGCATATTTGGCCCCTGGGCTTTAATTTGAACAATCTTGATAGAGGCCCATAAGACGAAGCTTCATACCAAATATCAAGCCCCCGCCCATAGGGGCTTTAAGAAATATATGGGCTGCTGCTTCCACGCAGAGCTGAATCCGGCCCGCACACTTGTACTGGTAAACCGCTTAGAGGATCCAAGCCTGTCCAGGAACCGCGGTGCGAGGCCCATGCTAATAAACCCTATTGGTTTCATAGAGCGACAGGGCTTGAGATGCCATTTCATCTCAATGTCGGGTAAAAATCCCACAAAATTGGAAGCAACGTCTCCAAAGTGACCTTTACAGTGTTGACGGGGACGTTAAACCTCAAATCAAACAAACAAACACACCAAATATCAAACATCTGAGCCTTCTGGTTTCAGACAAGAAAATGTTTGAAGATTTTCCCTATATAAGTCTATGTAAAACCAGTGGTCCCCGGGCCGGGGACAGTTTTGGTCCCAGGGCTATAATTTGAACAGGGTTTCCTAATATAAGTCAATGTAAAACCAAAGGGCCCCCGGCGGGGGCTTTTTTGACTCAGGGCTATAATTTGAACAATCTTGATAGAGGTGCACAAGACAAAGCTTCATACCAAATATCAAAGACCTGGGCCCTGCTGTTAAAGAGAAGATTTTTTAAAGATTTTCCTATATAAGTCAGCGTAAAACCAAAGGGCCCGGGGCATTTTTGCCCCGTGCCTATAATTTGAACAATCTTGATAGAGGTCCACAAGATGAAGCTTCATATTAAATATCAAACACCTGAGCATTCTGGTTTCAGACAAGAAGATTTTTAAAGTTTTTCCGTATATGTTAAACCAAAGGGCCCCGGGGCTGGGGCATTATTGCAAACTGGGCTACAATTTGAACAATCTTGATAAAGGTCCATAAGACGAAGCTTCATACCAAATACCAACCACCTGGGCTTACTGGTTTAAGACAAGAAGATTTTTAAAGGTTTTTCCTATGTAAGACTATGTAAAAACAAAGGGCCCCGGGCGGGGGCATTTTTTGCCCTTGGGCTATCTTTTTAATAATCTTGGGGGAGGTCCACCAGATGAAGCTATACACCAAATATCGAAGACCTAGGCCTTGCGGTTTCAGAGGAGAAGATTGTTTAAGCTTTCATTATTTTTTTTGCTCCTGTGACCTTGCTGTGCAGTGGACCGGAACCATTTGAACAACCTTGAAAGGGGACCACCTAAGGATTTTTCCTGTGAAATTTGTTCAAAATCCGATCAGTGCTTTAGGGGGAGATATCATTTAAAGAAATTGTTTACGCACGGACGGACGCACGCACGCACGAACGGACGACGGACAAAAAGTGATCACAAAAATTCACCTTGTCACTACGTGACAGGTGAGCTAAAATAGAAGTGAAGGCAATGATCAGGAATCGATACAATTAACCCACAGCTCCCATCAGAGAGAGACATCACAGGGAAAGAAGCACAGCCTTTAAACAACTCTTTGAAGAGACGAGAAGAGGTTTTTTAAGTTTTCAGTAAAAGAATCAAATTTTGGCTCCTGTGGCCGAGATGTGCGACGGACCGGAACCATTTGCACAAGGGGAAGAAGCCGAAACATGGAGTGACGTCAGTAAACAACATGGACATCAGGTAAATTGAGTCAGGAGCTCTTTCCCAAGCAGGTGGTGACTCGAATATTTAAAACCTAACTAAAAAGGAGCAATATACATAATGGGGGAAAGAATCAGAACCCCCAACATGAGAAACATTAAACCGGAAGGATTTGTTTGTTTGAATTGAGGTTTAATGTCTCTGTCAACACTAAGGTTATTTTGGAGACGTTGCTTCCAATTTGGTGCGACTTTTACCCAACATTGGGATGAAATGACTTTTCAAGCCCTGTCGCCCAATGAAACCAAAAGGCTTATATCCACTGGACGGTCTGACTCACACCGCTTTGCCTGGGCAGGCTTAGTCCTAAGCGGTTTACCAGTACTCGGGATATGATCAGTATCAGCTCTGCGTGGAAGCACCATGCAGCCCATTCTATTTCGTCAAGCCCCGATTGGCGGGGGCGTTAAACCGGAAGGACAAAGGTACCGTAAAATGAACAACCAAAATGGGAGATGAACCTGTAGCTGTGGGATTCAGTATGGGGTCTAGGGTCAGAACACAAAAGTAAATTTGGTTGTCGTCATTGGAGCCAAACCCTTGTATACAGGACCCCGACGGCAATGGGTGGACAAAAGGTGATGACTGATCTTCGACCAATTCTGATGTCAATTGATCCTATGCCGAAGGCAATAGCTGAACTGATTGTAGTTAATTATTTCAAATTGACAATGTCTATGCATTGGCTACCTTTTTTGCGAATGTACATCTGTAGATCTTCTTCATTTGTAAAAACAAAGTATACAATATGCTTACAGTGTAAATAATATAGATTTGTAAAATGTATATGTAAAGATATAAGTGGTTTAAAATTTCGTTTAAATAAACAATGTTGTAAATAAAATTTGGTATGTAAAATTTATACATGTATTCCTACATTTCAATATGTTAATGTTTAAAAGGTTGTAAGAGAGTCCAAAAACTGTAACTTATAAGCATTTAACTAGCAAGGAAATTGCAATACATTGTCTGATATTTTTACTCCGCATATTCATTAACTAAAACTGTATGCACATTACTAGCACATTACGAAAACACGCCTATACAAAATACATTGTAAATATGAACATTTTTTTTGATGAAAAACTGTAATATTTTTCTTATTTCTGCTCAAAATATAGATTGTTTGTACTCGTTAGAACCGCCTCACCGAGGCTGTTCTAATTAGTACCCACAATCTATATTTTAGAGCAGAAATAAGAAATATATGGTTTACCCCTGTAAACCCCAGTTTTACTACATAACAAGAGGCCCATGGGCCACTATGCTCACCAGAGCTCAGGTGGGCACTGCCCATCCTGCCCAATGGCAGCCATGTATTTTAACATGATATCATTTTAATCCACCAAATGAACCCCCATGTCCAAATGAGCACCCATGTGGACTCAGCATCTGAAAAGTTAGGCCTTTTATGAAGTAGAGGGGGTGGGGCATGGACCCAATGGAGCCCTGGTTGGTATCACTAAATGCGTCTTATCATAAGAAACAAAAATATATATGGTTTAGCAGTGGGGATCTGTAAGGCCTCTTTAACAGTTGAGGGGTTGGGGCATGCCCTGTTGATCCCAGGAAAGCCCAAACTGTTGTCCCTAAATGTGTCTTATCATAAGGACCAAGTATAAATATGGTTCAGTGCTGGGAATCTGACCGGTTTCAGAGATTTGAGGCCCTTTTATGAAATAGGAATGGCCCCTGTGGACCCCGCTACAGTAGGTGTGCTAATAATAAGGAACAAGAACAGATATGATTATGGGGTGGGGATTTGAATGGTTTCTGAAATATAAAGCCTTTTATGAAATGGAATGGCGGGGCACATTGCCTCAGCACAAAGAGACCTCCAGGTTGGTGTGATTGAACGAGTCTTATCATAAGGAACAAGTATATGGTTTAGGGGTGGGGATCTGAACTATTTCTGATATATATGGCTTTTAATGAAGTAAAGCGGTGTGGCATGGCCTGGGCGTGCCCCGGGGACTCCCAAGCTGGTGTAACTGAATGCGTCTTATCATAAGAAAGATGAATATATATGGTTTTGGGTGGGGCTAAGAACATTCTCTGAGATATAAGGCCTTATGTGAAGTGGAGGGGTGGGGCAAGGCCCAGGGAGACTCCCAGGTTGGTGTCAATGAATGTTTCTTATCATAAGGAACAAGACTATATATGGTTAAGGGGTGGCCATCTGTAGGGTTTCCGAGATATTGTAATATTATGAAATGGAGGGGGTGGGGCATGGCCCCAGCATATCCCTGGGAACCCCCAGGTTGGTGTTACTGAATGCGTCTTATCATAATGAACAAGAATATATATGGTTTAGGGGTGGGGATCTGAACAGTTTCTGAAATATATGGCCTTTTTTGAAGTGGAGGGGTGGGGCAAGGCCCCAGCGCGTCTCTGAGGACCCCCAGGTTGGTGTCAATGAATGTGTCTTATCATAAGAAGCAAGCCTATATATGGTTTATGGGCAGGGATCTGTAAGGTTTCCGAGATATTGGGCCTTTTATCAAATGGAGGGGGTGGGGCATGGCCCCGGTGCATCCAGGGGACTCCCAGGTTGATTTCACTGAATGGGTCTTATCAAAAGGAACAAGAATATATATGGTTTAGGGGTGGGAATCTGAATGGTTTCCGAGATATTGGGCCTTTTATAAAGTTGAGGGGGTGGGGCCTGACCTGTGCGCATCCCTGACAACCCCCAGGTTGGTGTTACTGAATGCGTCTTATCAATAGGAACAAGAATATATATGGTTTAGGGTGGGGATCTGAACAGTTTCTGAGATATATGGCCTTTTGTGAAGTGGAGGGGTGGGGCAAGGCCCCAGCGCATCTCTGAGGACCCCCAGGTTGGTGTCAATGAATGTGTCTTATCATAAGAAGCACGCATATATATGGTTTAGGGGCGGGGATCTGTAAGGTTTACGAGATATTGGGCCTTTTATGAAATGGAGGGGATGGGGCATGACCTCGGCGCATCCCTGAGGACCCCAAGGTTGGTGTTACTAAATGCGTCTTATCAATAGGAACAAGAATATATATGGTTTAGGGGTCGGGATCTGAATGGTTTCTGAGATATATGGCCTTTTATGAAGTGGAGGGGGTGGGGCATGGCCCCGGCACAACCTGGGGGACCCTCAGGTTGGCATAAAAGCATATGGCTGAAAGAATTTTACTCAAGAAACATTTCTATAAAAGTTTTGTCCAAATATCTGCAATGACTTGGCAGTAAATGCCATTTTTCAATTTTCCCCATTATAAGTCTATGGTAACTCTAAGTTGCCATAGCAACCAAACTAATGGGCCGATTTTCATAAAAAACACAAACTTTCAATCCCCCAGCCCAAGGATGCTACAGATAAAATTTGGGCTGAATCGGTCCAGTGGCTTCAGAGAAGAAGATGTTTGAAAGTGTTGACGTCAGACGACGACGACGACGACGACAACGACGACGACGACGACGCCGGACAACTGCCTATCCTATAAGCTCCCCCGGAACCTTCGGCTCTGGTGAGCTAAAAATGGGGTTCAAGGGGGTCAAAATTATATAAGTGTGTTTTCGTGATGAAAAATATATGGAGATGAAATATGTACATGTAAACATAAAGACTATTCTAGATTTTGCAATATATCAGATGACAATTTTTACTGTACCATTACGATAACACACCCGTACGGCATAGTGCATTTCTCGCATCTCCAAAACGGCTACTTTTATGATGAAAATCCTTGATATTTTTCCTATAAATGCTCAAAACATAGGTTGTGTGTGCTCGTTAGAACCGCCTCAATGAGGCGGTTCTAACGAGTACCCACAACCTATGTCTGGGAGCAGAAATAAGAAAAATAATGAATACCCCCCTAAACCCCAGTTTTCTCTATATAAAGTGGGGTTTAGGGGGGTCTTCATTTCACGGACTTGTTCACGTGATGATACTCGTTCATAATATATACTTTCCCCCTTAAAACTGTCACCCTGTCATGGTAAAGGGATAGAGTGCCTTATTGATCACCTGAACTGTACCGGATTGGACACCTGTCTAAACAGGTGCAAACATACCCTAAAGATCAGATGTGAAAGGCCAGACTTAGAACAGTTAATATTTTGAGCACAATTCGTAAACATTTTTCGTCTCAATTACAGTATGAAAAATGGAAGTAGAGGCAATGAGCAGGAATCGATACAATTAACCCACAGCTCCCATCAGAGACACCAAAAGGAAAGAAACACAAACATGAAGCAACAGACCCCAACGGAAACACCAACAGCGGAAAGCCAAAAGGACAGTTACTTTCCCACAAAATGGCCAAAAGGCTATCCAAAATAAAAAAAATATAAGCGACACAAACACCCAAAGACAAACCATAACAAAAATAAACCGCAGCAGAAGAACCGCCTTGGAACGGTCAGCAGAAACGAATTCCACTGGGGGGGGGGGGGGGGCTATGTTTTATTGGCACGTTTGGGTCACCGTAGACCGTATCATCATTGCGTAAGTACTGTTTCAGAAAATGTTAGCAAAGTGCATTATGATTAATAGAGCAAACTACCTGTTGGCCATGCAAGGTCTTGAATTCTCCTTTTGAATGGAAAAAAAGATAAAGTGACGTCACCTCAGAATCTCATAAAACAACATATTTTTGAGTGCAGGTTAGTACAATTCTGAGCTAAGTCATTATTAAACACTTGTTACTCATTTTAAAGTAGAAGTAAAACAAAGATCAGGAATCGATACAATTTACTTACTCCACCCATCAAAGACACCAAAGGGAAAGAAACACAAACATTAAGTGACCAGACCATAATGGAAACCTAAACAAAGGAAGGCCATAAGGACAGTTACTTTCCCACAAAATAAAATAAAATAAAAAGACAAAAGTGATACACAAAGTAAGTAACAAAAAACAACATAAATAAATCGCCACAGAAGAACCGCCTTGGAACGGTCAGTGGAAAGATTTCCACTGGGGGGCTTAAATCGATTTTACGTGGCCACAATCCTCGCCCTTACTTCCGTCGCGATTTAGACAAATAATTTGTTCAGTCCGCATGAAGGCCTCCATTTATAGTCATTAATACCCCTTTTTGTCACTGTCTATGGCTTTCACTGGATATATTTGGTTGCCCCTTTGATGTCAACGTCGTCTAACTAATGATGTTATTGAGCCGCTTTTCTCCAGAAATCATTAAACACCTTACAATTCCGTAAACAAGAAACACATTTCTTTCAGATTCCATCACAATATTGCAGATATACTCATGAGTACAGCGAACACCTTTTTTGTATATGCACCTTTGCTTGTGTCCTGGGTCTATTTGTAGAGTAGATAGATCGGGGAAGTCTGCCTATAACCTACCAAATGTGGAGATAAATTTACATCGGCGTTTTGGGAAAAATGATTCACCCAACTTGAAATACATTTGTTCAATTAGAATTTGCAATTTCATCATCAAAACTCTCGTACATTAAATGTCAATTCTTATTAACGAAACACAAGTGAAGGCAATAATTAGGAATCGATACAGTTAACCCACAGCTCCCATCAGAGACACGAAAGGGAAAGAAACACAAACATGAAATAGCTAGACCCTAATGGAAACGTCAATAGCGGAAAGCCAAAAGGACAGTTACTTTCCCACAAAATGGCTAATTGGCAATCCAAAACAAAAGATAAAAGCGATACATACACTCAACGACAAATCATTACAAAATAAATCGCGACAGAAAAACCGCCTTGCAACAGTCAGTGAAAATATTTTTTCACTGGGGGAGGGGTCGGGGCTTAAATAGATTTTACACCACCGCAATCCTCGACCTTACTTTCGTCGCGATTTAGACAAATAATCTATTCAGTCCACACGAAGGCCTCCTAACCCATCAGTGCAACATCTCCGAGAAGACAAAAATCAAACGTTCACAGATATGAAACAACGGTGGGGACTTGACAGCAAGTCACCTCTGAAATGCTGAAGCAAAAGAAAATCAGCTGTTAAACTCCGATGGGCCCGATCAAATACTAGGCAACGTAACGCTAACCCGATCCAATACTTTGCTTCTGGTACCAACCAACATTACATAAAATGACATTTTAATTCTAAGTAATCGCTGGAACCGTCATAGAATCTGAGCCCTGACCGTTCCTCGCGCAATTAACGAAGGCAGTCAAGTTGTCAACCGTGATTTGATTAACTGCCATGCATGCTGTCTGTCGTATTACATTTATGTTGGACCCAATCATTTTATATCGAAGACTGATATAAATGATATGTATAACACTGGGATGGTTAAATTGTCAATGAAAATACACTTTCTGAACAATTCAGAAAAATGACAAGTCACGGATTTGTCTATTCTTAACTATGCATTAACATATCAAGGTAGTTTACCTCGGTAAACTATATGTCACCTAATTAAATGTGATATTTGCAGTCGTATATATATACTCAGTTTCAATAAAAACGCACTACTTTTAGCATTTTGATTTGTTTAGCTTAAACTAAAAATGACTGACTTTTTCAACTGATAAATATGGTATTGTAAAGGTGTCACCGAAACATGAGTTTGTTTTACACGAATACTTTAGGATTGTTTAAACCCCACAACTTCTTCCCAAATTTTGAAGAAGTTGTGGGGGCATATTCCTTTTGCCATATTAGTCCGTCCTTCCGTTCGTCCGTTCCGTTTTTACTGCATAATATAACTTTTGAACCGTGCATTTGAAATTTCATATATGGATTCTTTAAATCTGACTTTTGTACGAGTTATCGCCCTTTGAAACTTTGGGCGTTTTAGCTTGTAAAGTAGAAGTAAAACAAAGATCAGGAATTGATACAATTAACTTACTCCATCCATAAAAGACACCAAAGGGAAAGAAATACAAACATTAAGCGACCAGACCATAATGGAAACCTAAACAAAGGAAGGCCATATGGACAGTTACTTTCCCACAAAATGGCCATATGGCCATCCAAAATTAAAAGACACAAGTGATACACACAGTAAGTAACAAACAACAACATAAATAAATCGCCACAGAAGAGCCGCCTTGGAACGGTCAGTGGAAGATTTCCACTGGGGGGCTTAAATCGATTTTACGTGGCCACAATCCTCGCCCTTACTTCCGTCGCGATTTAGACAAAAAATTTGTTCAGTCCGCATGAAGGCCTCCTAACTCATCAGTGCAACATCTCCGTGAACACAAAAATCAAAGAACCACAGAGGTGAGACAACGGTGAGGACTCGACAGCAAGAAACCACTGAAATGCTGGAGCAAAAGAAAACCAACAGTTAGACTCCGATGAGCCCGACCAGAGACAGAGCATCAGGCACCAACCAACATTATCTCTTTAATTTTCAATAAGCCTTTACGTTGGAGCCGTCATAGAATCTGAGGCCTGACCCACCGGCGTGCAATTAAAGAGGGAAGCAAAGTTGCCAACCGTGATTGGGTTAACTACCATGCATGCAGTCTGTCGTATATATCCCAAAAAGCAAGATATCCCAAAAACGATTTGAGCCATTACCGTGAACATTTCAGACTGAATTTGAATGAATGAGTAGATGAACGGATTATCGTTTGGAAAAAAAAAAACATTTTTTTCTTCAGTTATGGCCCTTTGGAACTTTGGGCATTTTAAGCTGGTTAGCAAGATATCGCAAAAACCATAACAGCTATTGCCCTGAAACTTTACGGACTGATTGGGGACGATACGAAGATGAACTTATCAACTTTTGACAAAAAAAAAAATCGAATTGTTTTTATCATGAGGTATGGCCCTTTGAAATTTTAGGCATTTTATGCTGCCTGATTACACTCTTCTGGAGTCACTGCCTGTTGGTCTGAATATTGATATTTGGCATTTGTCTATAGATTAATGATTTTGGATTAACGCTTTGGTACTATGACCTAAACTACTTGTAAGAAGATATATAAAAATGATTTGAAACATTGCCCTGAATCGTTATAGTCTGATTGGGGATGATGAGTAGATGAACTTTTTAACTTTTGGACAAATTTTGATTTTTTTTTAGTTATGGCACTTTGGAACTTTGGGCAATTTAAGCTTTTAAGCAAGATAACTCAAAGACGATTGCAGCTTTTGCCATGAACTTTTACAGACTGATTTGGGATGATGAGAAGATGAACGGATTCATTTTTGAGAAAAAAAACTCCATTTTGTTTCTTGAGTTATGGCCCTTTGGAATTTTGGGCATTTTAAGCTTGTACGCAAGATACCTAAAAACCAATTTGAGTTATTGCCCTGAAACTTTACAGACTTATGTGGGATGATGAGAAGATGAATTGATTAACTTTTAGAAAAAAAAGTCTGAAATTGTTTTAATGAGTCATGGCCCTTTTGAATTTTGGGCATTTTAAGCTCTTAAGCAAGGTATCTAAAAAAATTAGACGTATTGCACTGGACTTTTACAGACTGATTGTGGATGATGAGAAGATGAACTGATTAACTTTTGACAACAAATCCGTCATTTTTTTCTTGAGTTATGGCCCTTTGAAATGTTGGGCATTTAAAAATTGTAAGCAAACTATCCCAAAAACGATTTGAGCTATTGCCCTGATACTTTACAGGCTGATTTGGGATGATGAGTAGTTGAACTGATAAACTTTTGACAAAAAATCCGATTTTTTGTTCTAGAGTTATAGCCCTTCGGAATTTTGGGCATTTTAAGCTTGTTAACGCGAGTCGAGCTGTTGCCATGATACTTTACAGACTGATTCAAGATTATGAGAAGATGATTTGATCAACTTTTGGAAAAAATCCGATATTTTTTTCTTGAGTTATGGCCCTTTGAAATTTTTGGCATTTTAAGCCTGTAAGCAAGATATCTCAAAAGCAATTATAGCTACTGCCCTGAAACTTTACAGACCGTCCGTGTTTAATTCTCATCAGTATTATGCCCATTCCTTGAGTAATGGCTCTTTGCAAAACAAAAAAATGCTCTGTCATCTTGTAAGCAAAAAACTCAAAAATCATTAGAGCTATTGTGCTGAAACTTTACATACTGACTGGGGATGATGAGAAGTTGAACTGATTAACTTAAAAACAAACTGATTTTTTTCTTGAGTTATGGCCTTTTGAAACTTTGGGCGTTTTAAGCTTGTAAGCAAGGTATCTCAAAAATGATTTGAGCTATTGTCCTGAAACTTTACAGACTGATTCTGGATGATGGAACTATATATCTCAATAACTGACAGGGGCAAGCAGTGTAAGGGTCAAGACATCGAACGTTGGAGGCATAGTGTTTCATAAACACTGGTTCTAGTTATGATGTGTATGTGCACGTATAAAGTGGAAACATTGCAAAATTTTCGTAATCTCGATATTTTTGGCACTTTGTTAACTGTCATTATAAGCCCCGGATTCTTTACGTTAAAAGGCAGCAAAACATTTCATAAGAACAAGCCAATGGGACGTCTAAGTAACGGCGATCGTTATCGAGTCCTCGGTATGGTTGAAGGTTGGCTTTTATACCGCCAAGTTGCATAGCGTATGGGTTGTTCGAACACTAAGATTGCTCGATTGGTTGAAAGGCACAACGCTAAGGGGTCTGTAGACGATAGACAACGCCCTAGACGTGAACGTGTTACTACACGTCAGCAGGACCGGTACATTGTTCTGAGTCATTTTGGCGATAGTAAGAACCCATAACCTACGCGTAGGTGCCTTATCTGTACGACGGCGTCTCCTCTAGCCATAAGACGTATAGGGGGAACGTTTTGACGGCGGAACGTCGAATCAGTCGCTTTAATTGGTGTCGACAGCGTATGCGAGGGACACCACAGCGTTGATGTGGTGAACTGTTCACGGACGAGTCCCGTTTTAGTGTTGAAATGTTTGATAGGCGGCGTAAAGTATGGCGTCGACGTGGGAAGCGATTTCAAGACTATTATGTTAAACAGGTGTCACGTTGGGATGGTTGTACCGTAATGGTGTTGGGAGGGATCTCATGGCGCCACAAAACCCAACTAATCATTGTGGATGGCAGTGTGACGGCACGTCCGTACATCGAACAATTTTTACGCAATAATGGTGACGTTAGGTTTTTCCAACAGGACAATGCACGTGCTCATTCTGCAAGGCTAACTATGGACTTATTCAATCGAAATGATGTGCAAGTTCTTCCTTGGCCTGCGTTTTCGCCGGATTTAAACCCAGTTGAGCACCTTTGGGACTATTATACGTGCCAAAAATTCAATAACAAGCCAATGTAGTTAAAACCGCGGTAAATCCCACTTTTTATAATGAAAAGTTATGTTTGCAGGGAAATATACTTTTTTCATATTTCTTCCTAAAAACAAATCGGGGACATAAACACTCAGTCTTATTCAGGTGTTTCTAACGTGCCCAAAACATGTGTTTCAAGCATGAATAAGAAACAAATATATAACACACTGATGAAAAGATATGAAGGTATTTATCAGGAATCGATAAAATTACCATAAACTCCAAAGGGAAAGAGACACGAACGTTAAAAATGAATCGCTTTAAACTCCCCAGTGGTTTTCGTTACCGACGGTCCTAAGGCGGTGGTTCTAACATGTTTATTTTAAATGTAGCTTTCAGGATTTCCTAAAAAGTTCCTTTAGATTCCAGCAGAAAAGGTCGCTAACAAGGTCGTCGTTGTTTGACAACTCCTCTGTGTTTACACTCTTCAGCAAGAGATTGGCGGTACTCAAGCCTATGGCTGTAGAGAGGGTTATAGTTGGTGGCCACATTTGTCATTTAGCCACCAAGTTTGCTGGGGTTCTACTGTTGGTTTCCTTTTGCGCCAGTGTTCATGTGGCGATGTGTTTAGCACCGGATGACCCAGCGCGTTTTGCTGTCGAGTCTTTATCCTTGTGCCAACTTGGCTTTAATTTTGATTCTTTGTCTACCGAGTTGATTCAATGATGAGTTAAAAAACCTTCACGCGGACCCACCAAATACTTGTTTGAACCACAGTGAACGTGCGGAAGAAGGTTGGGATCCCCTAAAACAACTTAGACCCTACAGTTACCTTTTACTGACCGTTCCAAGTCGGTGCTATTGCTGTGGTTCCTTCATATTTTGTTTTGGTGGTTCTGATACTTTCCCTTATTATGTTGTTACGTTGATGATTCCATTTCCCCCCTTTGGTTGTTCATTTTCAGTTACATTCATTACGATAACTCACCCGTACGATATAGTGCATTTTTCACACCTCCAAAATGGCTACTTTTCAGATGAAATCCTTGATATTTTTCTTATAAATGCTCATAACATAGGTTGTGTGTGCTCGTTAGAACCGCCTCATTGAGGCGGTTCTAACGAGTACCCACAACCTATGTCTTGGAGCAGAAATAAGAAAAATAATGAAGACCCCCGTAAACCCCAGTTTTATCTATATAAACTGGGGTTTAGGGGGGTCTTCATTTCACGGACTTGTTCACGTGATGTTTCCTTCCAATTTAGTGTTTGTCATGTTAATGAATCAGAATGTTTATTGCTCCTCTTTAGTTAGGTTTCGGTATTCTGAGTCACCACCTGTTTGGGAAAGAGCTGCTAATTCTGTTAACATGCTGTTCCTTTTGTTTAATGTCGTCACTCCGTGTTTCGACCTCTTTCCCAAGTGATATTGTGAGTCCAATTTACGGTTTGATTATATCATATCCTGATTGTTTTTCTTTTAAATTGTGCAGTATGTATTACAGATGGCCAAGCTAAGTTCCCGAGGCCCCGTTTTTGGATTTACATCTATCTATTGTAGATGGGTTTGTTTCGTGCAAAATTTATGATAAATGCGATGATTTTGATTTTGAGATTGTAAATTTTCCTTTTTTAGATGGTGATGTTCCTAGTGCGCCCCCCATATGGCGTTTATATTTCGCAATTAAATCGATTAACCCGAGTGTGAATTCATGTAACTGACTTCAACACTCGTAATAAATTGTTAACGGCTAAACTTCTTAATCAGGGTTATCAGCACCATAAACAACGCAAAGCCTTTTTCAAAATTTTATAGACGTCATTCTAATTTAATTTCAAAATTATAAATGGACTTAAATCTCTTCTGCAAAAAGGTCTATCGGAACCCGAATTTTATGGTGACTTCGTATATAAATTCAGGAAAATATATAAACGCAATGACTTCGGCACCCAATTTCGTAAAATCATGCTTCGATATAAAAAGATTGGGTACAACATAAATGTTATACGACAGACGGCATGCATGGAAGTTAACCCAATCACTTTGCTTCCCTCTTTAATTGCACGCGGGTGGGTCCGACCTCAGATTCTATGACGTTTCCAGCGTAAAGGCTTATTGAGAATTAGAGAGATCTAATTCAAGGTAGTGTTGGTTGGTGTCTGATGCTCTGTCTCTGGTCGGGCCCATCGGAGACTAACTGTTGGTTTTCTTTTGCTCAAGCATTTCAGTGGTTTCTTGCTGTCGAGTCCTCACCGTTGTTTCATCTCTGTGGTTGTTTGATTATTTATGTTCACGGAGATGTTGAACTGATGAGGTAGGAGTCCTTCCTGCGGACTGAACAAATTATTTGTCTAAATCGCGACGGAAGTAAGGGTGAGGATTGTGGCCACGTACAATCGATTTAAGCCCCCACCCCCTCTAGTGGAAATCGTTTCCGCTGACCGTTCAAAGGCGGCGGTTCTTCTGTCGCGGTTTATTGCACGATCCGCAGAAAAAGCGACCGACTGAAGTCGGTTGATTTTCTAAGTGCCCTAAAATCACTGTGTCATTCTGTCATTCTGTCAGTCTGTCATTCTGTCAGTCTGTCATTCTGTCTGTCCGTCCGTAACCCGTTTGTGAAAATTGGTGATAGTGACTTAACCGCTTGGAATATTTAAACAATTTTTGGCATACTGATAGATAACAATAAGATCTAACCAATGAACTTACGAAATATTACATTCCATTTAGTATAGCCTCGCCGAGGCGAAAAATTTGAAAATTTTCGAACTGCTTCTCCTCGGAAACCGTTGGGCCGATTGAAGTCAAATTTCATATGGAGCCTCTATGGGATGTTGGAAACCAAAATTTACTCATGGGGTCCAGGTCACATGACCAAAATGGCCGCCAAGCCATATATGGTCTGTCTGTCTGTCCGTCCGTAACCCGTTTGTGAAAATTGGTGATAGTGACTTAACCGCTTGGAATATTTAAACAATTTTTGGCATACTGATAGTGTCAATGAGATCTAACCAATGAACTTGGAAATATTACATTCCATTTAGTATAGCCTCGCCGAGGCGAAAAATGTAAAAATTTTCGAACTGCTTCTCCTCAGAAACTGTTGGGCCGATTGAAGTCAAATTGCAGATGGAACCTCTATGGGATGGGGGAAACGAAAATTTGCTCATGGGGTCCAGGTCACATGACCAAAATGGCCGCCAAGCCATATATGGTCTGTCTGTCTGTCCGTCCGTAACCCGTTTGTGAAAATTGGTGATAGTGACTTAACCGCTTGGAATATTTAAACAATTTTTGGCATACTGATAGATATCAATGAGATCTAACCAATGAACTTGGAAATATTACATTCCATTTAGTATAGCCTAGCCGAGGTGAAAAATGTAAAAATTTTCGAACTGCTTCTCCTCAGAAACTGTTGGGCCGATTGAAGTCAAATTTCAGATGGAGCCTCTATGGGATGGGGGAAACAAAAATTTGCTCATGGGGTCCAGGTCACATGACCAAAATGGCCGCCAAGCCATATATGGTCTGTCTGTCTGTCCGTCCGTAACCCGTTTGTGAAAATTGGTGATAGTGACTTAACCGCTTGGAATATTTAAACAATTTTTGGCATACTGATAGATATCAATGAGATCTAACCAATGAACTTGGAAATATGACATTCCATTTAGTATAGCCTCGCCGAGGCGAAAAATGTGAAAATTTTCGAACTGCTTCTCCTCGGAAACCGTTGGGCCGATTGAAGTCAAATTTCATGTGGGGCCTCTATGGGATGTGGGAAACCAAAATTTGCTCATGGGGTCCAGGTCACATGACCAAAATGGCCGCCAAACCATATATGGTCTGTCTGTCTGTCCGTCCGTAACGCGTTTGTGAAAATTGGTGATAGTGACTTAGCCGCTTGGAATATTTAAACAATTTTTGGCATACTGATAGATATCAATGAGATCTAACCAATGAACTTGCGAAATATTACATTCCATTCAGTATAGCCTCGCCGAGGTGAAAAATGTGAAAATTTTCGAACTGCTTCTCCTCGGAAACTGTAGGGCCGATTGAAGTCAAATTTCATATGGAGCCTCTATGGGAAGAGGGAAACCAAAATTTGCTCATGCGGTCCAGGTCACATGACCAAAATGGCCCCCAAGCCATATATGGTCTGTCTGTCTGTCCGTCCGTAACCCGTTTGTGAAAATTGGTGATAGTGACTTAACCGCTTGGAATATTTAAAAAAAATTTGGCATACCGATAGATATCAATGAGATCTAACCAATGAACTTGCGAAATATTACATTCAATTTAGTATAGCCTCGCCGAGGCGAAAATTGTGAAAATTTTCGAACTGCTTCTCCTCGGAAACTGTTGGGCCGATTGAAGTCAAATTTCATATGGAGCCTCTATGGGATGTGGGAAACCAAAATTTGCTCATGGGGTTCAGGTCACACGACAAAAAATGGCCGCCAAGCCATATATGTTAAAAACCCTTCAAAAATAGTATTCTCCAGAACCACTGGGCAGATTTCCACGAAACTTGATAAATGACATATGGGACGTAGGCCCATCATAAATTGCTAAACTGGTGACCCTGGGTTGACTTTGACCTTCTTTGTGCCTAGGTCAAACTTTGACACATATGCTTTTGTATTGGAAAAGTGCGAATGCATTTTATCCTGCAAACGATTCAGAATACAGTACTAAAGTATAAGATATATTTTTGCTCCTTACGATAAGACGCATTTATTGGGGGAACCGTTTTAGGTCCAGGTCACATGACCAAAATGGCCGCCATACCCATATATGGTAACACTCATAAAGCTAAAAGCATCCGGCGGGTCGTGCACTTCAGGTGAAGCACTGGTTTTTGTTATAGTTTGTCTTTGGATGTTTGTGTCGCTTATATTATTTTATTTTGGATAGCCTATTGGCCATTTTGTGCGAAAGTAACTGTCCTTTTGGCTTTCCACCCTTATTTTTATATTGGTTACCTAAACGTCATAAAAACATACAAAACCCGGGATATTGCAAATTAAAGCTTTTGTACAACCACTGAATCTTCCAAGTTTTTAACTTCATGTCTTACTGCCATCAAAAACACGCGATTTCATATTGCGACAAAGTCTTTGGAGGATCAGGGAGAAATCTTTTTGGTCTATAAAGTTCTAATAAAAGTATAAATAAATTGAGATCCAGACGTTATCGTGCCTCCAGTCTTTTTTACATATGATTTTTCCACCCTTTACCCTATATTTCCTCAATGTCTTAAAAAAGAAACACTTAAAGATTTAAGTCATCGGAGCCCATCGGGGTCTAACTGTTGGTTTTCTTTTGCTCCAGCATTTCAGTGGTTTCTTGCTGTCGAGTCCTCACCGTTGTATCAGACACCTCTGTGGTTCTTTGATTTTTGTGTTCACGGAGATGTTGCACTGATGAGTTAGGAGGCCTTCATGCGGACTGAACAAATTATTTGTCTAAATCGCGACGGAAGTAAGGGCGAGGATTGTGGCCACGTAAAATCGATTTAAGACCCCCAGTGGAAATCTTCCACTGACCGTTCCAAGGCGGCTCTTCTGTGGCGATTTATTTATGTTGTTGTTTGTTACTTACTGTGTGTATCACTTGTGTCTTTTAATTTTGGATGGCCATATGGCCATTTTGTGGGAAAGTAACTGTCCTTATGGCCTTCCTTTGTTTAGGTTTCCATTATGGTCTTGTCTCTTAATGTTTGTATTTCTTTCCCTTTGGTGTCTTTTATGGGTGGAGTAAGTTAATTGTATCAATTCCTGATCTTTGTTTTACTTCTTCTTTAAATGACTGGGAATTCCATAGGGAAGATTCCCTAGTATTGCATGTAATACTCCCTTGTAGGGGATCTGTTCTGGTTTTGTTATGAAACAATACCAGGCTGAAGTGATTGTCCCTAATAATATTGAATCATGGAATCCACTCGATGCTTGCTTTTCTAAGTTCATTACCCATTTCTGTATTACGGATTCTGGGCACCGAGGCGAATAAATTCTACGATAGTTCTCAACAGTTATTCGATGCTGTTCTTTTAACTAGAGGTTATACTCAGCATGCTCTTCGTCCTGTCATCGATTTTTTAATTTATCACAAACGACATTACATCAAAATATCTTTCATTAATAAGGGTTTGGATTTTATAGATTTACCTAGTATCTTCCGAGACAGTTCGGTGATTTCATCTATTCCTGCTTATTTTCAAAACCCTTAAACACCCATAATTTGCTACAAATACAATAAACCTGTTAGGTCTATCATTTTTCATTTCAATAAACTTGTTTCGGATCTTGATATTGTCTCTAACACTCCTGATACCTGTGATTAAAAACAATCAGTGTATTTCTATCCTGCTGCTGGTCATATTGTTACTGGCAATTTAAAAATTATTCCTGATTCTAGGATACGTAATATAATTTTTAAAAGACCGAAATATCGATTTCCTTCTAAAATTGATTTCAATAAATGTAGTGATGAAATCGCTGCTGCCTTGAATGAATTTGGTAATCGATGGTGTAAAGAAGTTTAGGTCGTAGTACCAAAGCGTTAATCCAAAATCGTTAATCCATAGACAAAATGGCAAATATCAATGTTCGGATCAACAGACATGGACTCCAGAAGAGTGTAATTAGGCGTCCGCGGATATTAAGCATTACTTGGTAAGCAAGCTTCGCCCACAAACGACAGTATGTTGGGCATAAAGCTGTTAAAGAATGGAACTCCTAAACCTAAGACGTCTTTACGTCACCTTAAACTAGGTATTCAAGAATTTCATAAGAAGTTTTTTTTGGCTCCAGCAGAATAGGCTGCTTACAATGTGGTCGTTGTTCGACGGCTTTACTATGTTAACACTCTTCAGCAAGGACTTGGTGGTACTAAGGCCTATGAACTGCAGCCTTTAGCTGTAGAGAGGGCTTTAGTTGATGACCACATTTGCCTTTCAGCCACCAAGTTTGCTATCTGTGTTACAGAAGGCCAAGACAAGCTTCCAACGTTATATTGGTTACCTAAACTTTATAAAAGACCATACAAAGCACGTTTTATTGCAAATTCATGCTCCTGTAGCACCACTGAACTCTCTAAATTATTAACTTCATGTTTAACTGCCATCAATAACATGTGATAAAATATTGCGACAAAGTCTTCGAAAGAAGGTAGAAATCTCGTTTGGTCTATAAAGAGTTCTAATGAAGTTTCAAATAAATTGAAATCCAGACGTTTTCGTGCTTCAAGTCTGCCACTTTTTATTTTCCTACCTTTTCACTTCCTCATAATCTTATAAAAGAAAAAACTTACTGATTTAATTGAATGTACATTTCATAGGGAAGACTCCCTCAATCTTGCATGTAATTCAAAAAATGCTTTTTTCACATCTGAAGGGCATAAAAAAATATACATTATTGTCATGTCAGAAAGTGTGTGAAGCTCTCACTTTTCTACTTGACAATATTTACATAAGATTTGGTACTAAGTTATTTAGACAAGTTGTGTGTTTTCCGATGGGTACTAATTGCGCACCCCTTGTTGCTGATATGTTTTTGTTTTGTTATGACAGAGACTTCATGCTGTCCCTTTCTGCTGAAAACCAATCTGAAATCACTGAAGCTTTAAGCTCGTTATCTATATACGTGTATTTGGAGGATTTATTAAATATTGACAATACCTATTTCGATGGCTTGATCAGTCAAATTTACCCCGTAGATCTTCAGTTAAATAAAGCAAATTCTTCTGATACCGAGGCTCCGTTTTTGGATTTACATCTATCTATTGTAGGTGGGTTTGTTTCTTGCAAAAGTAATGATAAACGCGATGATTTTGATTTTGAGATTGCAAATTTTCGTTTTTTGGGATGTGATGTTAATCGTGCGCCACCCTATGGCGTTTATATTTCGATATTAATTCGGCTTGCCAGAGTACTGACTAACTGACTTCAACACTCGTAATAAATTGTTAACTGCTTTATTTCTTTATCAGGGTTATCGTAACCATAAACTACGCAAAGCCTTTTCAAAATTTTATAGACGTCATTCTGATTTAATTTCAAAATTCAATATTGGACTTAAATCTCTTCTGCAACAAGGTCTATCGGAGCCCGAATTTTATGGTGACCTAGTATATAAATTCAGAAGAATATTTAACCACCCAATTTCGTAAAATCATTCTTTGATATAAAAAAATTACAACATAAACGTTATACGACAGACTGCAAGCATGGTAGTTAACCCAATCACGGTTAACAACTTTGCTTCCCTCTTTAATTGCACGCCGGTGGGTCAGGCCTCAGATTCTATCACGGTCCCAGGGTAAAGGCTTACCGACAACTAGAGAAATCTTATTCAATGTAATGTTTGTTGGTGCCTGATGCTCTGTCTCCGGTTGGGCCCATCGGAGTCTAACTGCTGGTTTTCTTTTGCTCCGGAATTTCAGTCCTCACCGTTGTGTCCTCTCTGTGGTTGTTTGATTGTTTGTGTTCACGCCTTCATGCGGACTGAACAAATAATTTGTCTAAATCGCGACGGAAGCAAGGGCGAGGATTGTGGCCACGTAAACTCGATTTAAGCCCCCCTCCTTCCCCACCCATTGGAGTTCGTTTCACTGACCGTTTCAAAGCGGTTCTTCTGTCGCAGTTTACTTTTTGTTATGGTTTGTCTTTCAGTGTTTGTTTCGCTTATATCATTTTGTTTTGGATAGCCAATTGGCCATTTTGATCGAAACTAACTGTCCTTTTGTCTTTCCGCTATTGATGTTTTAGTTAGGGTTTGTTGTTTCATGTTTGTGTTTCTATCCCTTTGGTGTCTCTAATGAGGGTTATGGGTTAATAAATATCACATTTTGTTTGATGGCATTAAACATGAAGTTAATAATTTGGAGAGTTCATTGGTGGTGCGAGAGGTTGAATTTGCAATAAACCGTGCTTTGTATGGTCTTTAATGAAGTTTAGGTAACCAATATAACGTAGGAAGCTTGTCTTGGCCTTCTGTAACACAGACAGCAAACTTGGTGGCTGAGTGACAAATGTGATCATCAACTAAAACACTCTCTACAGGCCTTATCTGCAGGAACCAAAACAAACTTCTTATGAAATTCTTGAATACCATTGCTTAAGGTGACGTAAAGACGTCTGAGGTTTAGGAGGTAATAAGTTCGTATTTTGAGAATAAAAAGAAATGCGTTTGTTCACCAGTTTAAGAAGTTTTATTTTGGCTCCAGCAGATAAGGCTGCTAACACTGCGGTCGTTGTTTGTCGGCTCCACTATGTTAACACTCTTCAGCAAGAACTTGGTGGCACTAAGTCCTACGAACTGCAGCCTTTGGCTGTAGAGAGTTGACGACTATCAGTACTATTGGTATTCGTGGTCAAAACTTGCAGATCTTTTCTGCAATATCGTATGTCACTCGAATTTATTTAGTACCCGATGATCTTAAACAGAAGCTAGTGTCTATTATCTATTTCACCCTTTAGTCGTTTTATTTTGCCACTATTTCAATGGGATATACTTATAGACTTTTCGTAATTAAATTAATTCTGCGTGAAATATAGCCGATAAGGTTTGTCTGACTGTAGATAAACTTAGATAATGTTTTCACAACACTCCACAACTCCTGACGATGGCAGTGTTTCTGTGCCTTCCTTCGCCGTTGATTAATCCGGATTTGCTCCAGTAGTGATTCCCGCAATATATAGAGATCTTTGAAGCTGAGTCTTTTGAATAAATACCATTTTAATGCACTAGCGTATTTAACTCGACGTCTGATTGGATAACGTCATACTGTTCTGCGATATACTGACCCAACATGAACCATATTAAAAACTGACCTAGATAGTGTCATGATGATAATTCTGAGCAAGAATGATGATGATTGGGCCAAAACTCTGGCTTCTGCAGTGTTATGGATTTTCTATGATTTTACATACTGTTTAACCCGACATGACCCAAATTCAAACTTGACTTAGATATTGACCTTGATCATTCTGAACAAGTTTGATGAAGATTGGTCCAATATTGTGGCCTCTAGAATGTTACAAAGTTTTTTTTTTTTATTTGACTTACTGACCTACTATTTTGTCCGACATAACCCATATTGGAATTTGACTTGAATATTGTCGATATGATCATTCTGAGCGAGTTTGATGATGATTCAACCAAATCCATGGCCTCTAGAGTGTTAACAAATTTTTCCTATGATTCGTCCTACTGGCCTACTTTTTTTAAAATAGAAGTGGAGGCAATGACAAGCAATCGATACAATTAACCGATAGCTCCCACCAGCGACAAAAAGGGAAATGCACGCAAACATGAAACAACTAGACCCTAATGGAAACATCACTAGCGGCAAGCCAAAAATGCAATTACTATTCCTGCAAAATGGCAAATTGGCTATCCAAAACTAAATAATATAAGCGATACACACACTCAAAGACAAGCCATAACAAAAATTAACCACGACAGAAGCACCAACCTGGAACGGTCATTTAAACGAATACCACTCGGGGGCTTAAACTGATTTCACCTGGCCACAATCCTTGGCCTGACTTCCGTCGCGATTTAGACAAATAATTTGTTCAGTCCGCATGAAGGCCTCCTAACTCATTAGTTCACATATCCGTGAACACAAAAATCAATCAACCACAAAGATGAAACAACGATGGGGACTCGACAACGGTGAGGAACCACTGAAATGCTGGAGCAAAAGAAAACCATCAGTTAGACTCCTATGGGCCCAACAAGAGACAGAGCATCAGGCACCAACCAACATTTCATAAAATTAGATTCTCTCTAATTCTTCGGAAGCTTTTACGCTTTGACCTGACCAACCTGCGTGCAATTAAAGAGGGAAGCAAAGCTGTCAACCGTGATTGTGTTAACTACCTTTCATGCAGTCTGTCGAATAACATTTATGTTGTACCCAATCTTTTTATATCGATGACTGATTTTACGAAATTGGGTCCTGAAGCCATTGCAATTATATGTTTTTCTGAACTTATATACTAAGTCACCATAAATTCAGGTTCCGATAGAACTTGATGCAGAAACGGGGCCTCGGTATCAAAGAATTTGCTTTATTTAACTGAAGTTTTTGGGAAGGGGTTACATTTGTCTGATCAAGCCATCGAAATAGGTATTATTAATATTTAATAAATCACCCAAATGTCTAGAAGTCGAGCTAGAGGCTTCAATGATTTCAGATTGGTTTTCAACAGAAAGGGACATCATGGAGTCTCTTTCATAACAAAACAAGAACAAATCAGCCACAAGGGGTGTGCAATTTGTACCCATCTGAATACCCACAACTGGTCTAAAGAACTTAGTTCTAAATCTTATATAACCATTGTCAGCTGAGAGCTATCTGACATGACCATAAAATATAAGTTTTATGCTTTTAAGAAGTGAAAAAAGCATTTCTTACATTACATAAAAGATAGAGGGAGTCTTTCCTATGAAATGTCTATTCAATTAAATCATTACGTTTTTTCTTTTATAAGATAAAGGGTGGAAAAATTATAAGTAGACAGACTTGAAGCAGGAAAACGTCTGGATTTTCAATTCAACAAAAACATCATTAGAATTTTTATAGACCTAAACAGATTTCTCACTGATCTTTCAAAGACTTTGTCGCAATGCATGCAGTCTGTCGTCTAACAATTTATGTTGTACTCAATCTTCTTATGCCGAAGAATGATTTTACGAAACTGGGTACTAAAGTCATTGCGGTTATATACTTTTCTGAATTTATATTCTAAGTCACCATAAAATTAGATTTCCGATATACATTGTTGCAGAAGAGATTTAAGTACAACATCGAATTTTGAAATTGAATTAATGTTTCACGGACGGTATCCTAAGTAAATGCGCGCTGCTCCACATCATGTCCTAACTATATATCAATTGTCAGCTTGATCGGATGTTAGATTCAGCTTCCAAACAAATTTTGAATGATATAGAGGGCCCTAAAGGGGATGACTGCTAGACAAGCATCCTTGTTTACTGTCAGATCCTTAGCTTTAGATGATATAAAGGGCCCTAAAGGGGATGACTTCTAGACAAGCATCCTTGTTTACTGTCAGATCCTTAGCATTCAGCCACCAAGTTTGCTGTGTGAGTTACCGAAGGCCAAGACAAAGTAGAAGTAAAACAAAGATCAGGAATTGATACAATTAACTTACTCCACCCATAAAAGACACCAAAGGGAAAGAAATACAAACATTAAGCGACCAGACCATAATGGAAACCTAAACAAAGGAAGGCCATAAGGACAGTTACTTTCCCACAAAATGGCCATATGGCCATCCAAAATTAAAAGACACAAGTGATACACACAGTAAGCAACAAACAACAACATAAATAAATCGCCACCTATATATCAATTGTCAGCTTGATCGGATGTTAGATTCAGCTTCCAAACAAATTTTGAATGATATAGAGGGCCCTAAAGGGGATGCGTAAGTAGACAGACTTGAAGCACGAAAATGTCTGGATTTCAATTTATTTAAAGTAGAAGTAAAACAAAGATCAGGAATTGATACAATTAACTTACTCCACCCATAAAAGACACCAAAGGGAAAGAAATACAAACATTAAGCGACCAGACCATAAAGGAAACCTAAACAAAGGAAGGCCATAAGGACAGTTACTTTCCCACAAAATGGCCATACGGCCATCCAAAACCAAAAGACACAAGTGATACACACAGTAAGTAACAAACAACAACTGTGCTGTCGCTCTTGTGTGTGTAGTGTGTGTTAGCTGGTAGGGTGGTGACCCGCATATGAGGTTATACCTGTGCCGAAACACTTCTACGGTATATGGTTTTACCTGGTGTTTCCAGTATTTCGTTTCACTTACAACGTTTCATCTTTTCCTGTCAGCGGGACAACTTCAGTTCGACTTCAGAGTCAAAATTCAACTTTGTTAGCCTTAAACAGCCACCTGGGTGTAAGTTGTCATGCACAAAATATGTTAGTCTTTCACTGTATTCAATGTAGAATGCAATTTTAACATTGCAATCAATTTTCTGGACATTTATATTGCTTCGTACCACAACTAGTTGTGAAGTAAAGGTTTCGTACATTTTCATTGTAATCATAATTCACAATGTATATACATGTATTATGAGAAACCTCTATTTTAAGAGGTTAAGTTAGTTATCTGCCTCATAATTCTGCTATTGTTGGGGCTCTATTCAAAGTTTCTTCAGGCTTTTAGATGAATCTTTAATCCTAGCCCCTAATGACCTAAATTGTTGACAAGACATAAACTTCTTATACGCACACAAGCCATATATTGGTACAGTCGACCATCGCCGTCTTAGACATTGCTGTCTGCAGCTGCTTTGTCTGAGGAAGTGAGGGTCACCTGTAATGCTAAAACCATGTACAAATAAACAAGCACTTGTCTGTGAATGTTAAATATAGCTTTGTCAATACAGTCAATAATTTCAGTTTGGTCGTGCTGGCCTCAGTTACTCAGTTAGATGCGCGCCTGACTGGTGACTTGTAAGTTGCGGGTTCAGTACCTGCTTGGTCAGTGTTATTCTTTCAAAGAGAATTTTCATGAAATCTTTATATGACCAATCAGTCCTTTTCACTGATTCAAGAAGGGCAGTCGTCAGTTTCTGTTAGAGGAATGTTCGGCATACTGATGAAGGGCTCTAAAAATGGAAGATAGATAAACTGACCGGCTTGACACTGCCCAAATAGTGTTTACTGGGTCATTAAATTATCACCAAATAGATTCATCATGGGCATTTGTCTCAAAGAATGTATTTTTGTGTATTTTCAGTTTTTACCATCACATCACATCATATGATCATCGTCGTACTACTGAATAAACAGGATCCTCACGCTTGGTTTTGTTCAGTCACTTGGTAAACTAGCTGTAACAGCGGGGTCAGAAGTATTAGCCCGTCTAAGACAGCATAGTAAAAAACCCAGAACCTGTTTTCAGCGCTCAACTTTGGTTCATCAACAGATCACAACATTGGTACGCCCCACCTAGGAAATCAACTGAGGAGTACAGATTGTATCTACTCGACAACCTTCAGACAGGGTGTCTGCAATTATTCAGACAGGGTGTCTGTGATTTCGATTTTGCAGTTTTCCAGTTTCCATTAACAGTATATTAGTCAGTGGCATGTAGCCTTCAAAACAGCATTACCTATGCCAAAACAATTTGTGACACTCCTTTTTGTTTTGTTGTCTTTGACATTTCACATACAATTCCACGAACAGTGTTCAACTACAAGGTCAACAATGAGTAAAGCAAGTGATACAGGTGATGTGTCCAAACGCACACGAACATTAACAGAGAAGGGTTCTAATAATTATGAAACAAGAAAATCAGAATTTCAGACAAAAATTAAAAAAGCCTGGGAAAAAGTATCATCATATATGAGTGACAATGCAGATATTTCTGACTCTACAAATATTGAAAGGTTGCAAAATATAAAAGAAGAATCAAAAACTTTATTCTCTGGGTACAAAACTTTACTTCAAAAACACATAACCTATCTCATTAGAGTGGGAACTCTAGACAGTTTGAATGAGAGTCAAACTTTTATACTTCAACTTGAACAATCACAAAAGTTATATAATGATGTTTATAACAAACTGAAACCACTCACCAAGTCTGTCACACAAGAAACAACTTCAGTTGCCTCATCTAACTCTAATCTTAGTAGTATTTTGGCTGTAAAACAGGCTGCTTTGGAAGCAGCTAAAGTGCGTACTAAATATGCAGCCCAGGAAGCGGCCCTTAAAAAGGAGAAAGCACTAATTACAGAGCAACAAACGATTGCAGAAGCAGCTCGTGTTCGTAAAAAAGAAGAGCTAGACGCCGATATTAATTTATTAAATCAGCAAAAGGAGTTGGCAGCTTTTGCAGTGGAGACCCATACATTAGAGACTAAAAGTAACCAGTCAAAGAATCAAGATTTCAAAAGTTTACCTTTTGAAGACCCAATAGAAAGAGTGGAACAGTTTCTTAATTCTCAGAATCAGTATCAGGATACATTTTCACCAGATACATGTATTAAAGATAACCAGAATGAAGTGGGGAAGAGTGAAGAACCTTGTGTCACACCAAAAATTGTAAATGTCCAAGATATCTGTGAGAATCAAAAGGTCCCAAAAGAATCAAGTGTTGCAGATTTTACTAAGTTTCTATTAAGGAAAGATCTAACCTTGTCGAGGCTGTATTCTTATAATGATAAGCCGGAATCATTCAGAATATGGAAAAGCAGTTTTTGTGAAGCTGTATAAGAAATTGGTGTCACGCCTTCAGAAGAAATTGATTTGTTAATTAAGTGGTTAGGTAGTGAATCCAAAAAATATGCCTTAAGTATAAGAGCATGCAATTTACATGATTCAGACAAAGCCTTACAAAGAATTTGGGAAAGGCTTGAAGACAGATATGGTTCACCTGAAATGATTTACTCAGTGGTCTTGAAGAAGTTAAATGATTTTCCAAAAATAGGACCAAAGGATAATGAAAAATTGTTTCAGTTATCAGATATCTTAGGGGAAGTTGAAACCTTGAAAGAGCACCCCAAGTATGATGCGATGTTGTCATACTTTGATTCCTCTGTAGGAATTTCCCCTATTGTATGTAAATTGCCGTACAATATTCAAGAAAAGTGGACCACCAGAGCCAATTCTTTCAAAAATGCACATAAACTTGTTTATCCTAGATTTTGGGTTTTTACAGAATTCATTCATGAGCAAGCTAAAATTAAGAATGACCCAGGATTTATGTACAATCAGGGTGTTTCAGATAATAAACAACAGATGAACAAGAGACCACTGGTTGCTAGCAAGATGACAAATGTTAAAAAGGACGTAAAGCTAGACGGTGCACAAGACGTGCCTCGGTGCCCTATTCATAAGACAAAACATTCATTAAATGAATGTAGGGGTTTCAAGTCTAAATCATTTGATGAGAGACGAGCATTTCTTAAAAGTAATAAACTCTGTTTTAAGTGTTGTACATCCAATAATCATATAGCTCGCAATTGTGACAGAAAAGTCAAATGTATTTATTGTGGAAGTGAGCGGCACTGCACAGCAATGCATATCAATAAAGAAAACTCTGATCAGTCTGTGCACGGTGGGGAGGAAAATACCTCTACCAAAACCGTCACTTCTACCTGCACACAGATTTGTGGTGGTACCAAGCAATATTTAGGCAAATCTTGTGCAAAACTAGTCTTAGTAAAAATTCACGAAAGTTCAAGACCAGAACATGTGTTGACAACTTACGCCATTTTAGACGAGCAAAGTAATAGGTCACTTGCAAAGCCAGAATTTTTTACAAAACTTGGAATAAGTAGCGAAGACTTTGAGTACACTCTAAAAACCTGTTCTGACACTGTTGTTAAGAGTGGTCGTAGAGCGCAGAATTGTGTGATTGAGAGTTTGGATGGTAGTACGAGATATCGGCTTCCTACGTTGATAGAGTGTTCGCAGATCCCCAATATAAGGGACGAGATTCCAACTCCCCAAGTTGCTTTGCATCACCCTCATTTGCAAGATATTGCATCCCAAATACCAGATATTGACGAGGAAGCTGATATTCTCCTACTTATAGGCCGAGATTTAATTGATGCTCATCTTGTTCTTGAACAGAAAATAGGGTTACCTGGTTCCCCTTTTGCACAGCGTCTTGGGCTTGGTTGGGTAATAATAGGTGAGGTTTGCTTGGGTAAGGTGCATCAGCCAGAGTCAGTTATAGTTAACAAAACTTATCTCCTTGCTAAAGAGCGTGCATCAGTCTGCACCCTGCACCCTGTCCAAATAACATAATGGTGAAGGAACTACCTCTATCTTCTTTTGATAATGATTTATTCATTAGGACCACATCTGATGAAACTGTTGGTTTGTCTGCGGAGGACCGGGAATTCCTTAATACTATGGACACAGAGTTTCGTCGGCACTCAAGTGGGCATTGGATTGTTCCTCTTCCGTTTAAATCCTCAAGACAGAGATTGCCTAACAATAGACAACAAGCCCTCCATCGTGCACGAATCCTAGAAAATAGTTTGAAGAAAGATTCTGTCAAAAAGGAACATTTTGTTTGCTTTATGAAAGAGATTTTGGAAAGTGCTCATGCTGAAAGAGCTCCACCCCTAAATATAAATGAAGAGTGCTGGTATCTTCCCCTGTTTGGAGTTTATCATCCAAAAAAGCCGAATCAGATACGTGGAGTGTTTGATGCATCTGCAAAGTTTCAAGGTGTCTCCCTCAACGATGTGCTTTTAACTGGCCCAGATCTTACAAACAGTCTTCTCGGAGTGCTTCTACGTTTTAGAAGAGAGCCCATCGCTGTAACAGCTGATATACAGAAAATGTTCTATTGTTTTCTCGTAGATAAAAAGCACAGAAACTTTTTGAGATTTTTCTGGCACATGGATAATGATGTAGACAAAGAGCTTGTAGAATATCGTATGAGGGTTCACGTTTTTGGCAACCGCCCATCCCCTGCAGTGGCATCATATGGTTTGTTGAAAACAGCGTCTGTAAGCCGAGATGATTATGGGCAAGATGTTGAAGAATTTGTCTCCAGAGACTTCTACGTAGATGATGGGCTGACATTATTCCCTACAGTAGATAGTGCTGTTGATTTAATGTCAAGAGCTCAGGAAGCCCTTCAAGTAAATGGCAACCTTAGGTTACACAAAATAGCGTCTAACAGTAAGGAAGTGATGAGTTCTTTCCCGCCTGAAGACTTGGCCAAAGATCTTGCAGTCCTAGATTTGTCAAAAGATGACTTACCGGTGCAGCGTTCCTTGGGACTGAGTTGGAATTTAGAAGCTGATGCTTTCACGTTTTGTGTCTCAGATGAAATGAAACCTTACACTCGACGAGGCGTTTTATCAACGGTGAATAGTATATACGATCAACTGGGCTTAGTCGCTCCAGTGGTAGTGACTGGAAAGCTTTTTCTTCGTGAGCTTGTCTGTCAGACTCTAGATTGGGACAGCCCTTTGCCTGAAGACAGAAGGACAGATTGGGAGACATGGAAAGATTCACTTACCCATCTTGAAAAGCTTCAGATTCCTAGACCATATTTTGGTGTAGTTGTGAGTGAATTATCAGGTCGAGAATTATATATATATTCTGATGCCTCAGAAAGGGCAATAGCTGCTGTAGCTTACTGTGTTGGTTTTAGAAGTGATGGCTTACATAGTCAAAGTTTGATACTAGGTAAAGCCAAAGTAGCCCCAAAGAGTGGACATACCATTCCAAGGTTAGAACTATGTGCTGCTGTTCTAGCAGTGGAAGTATATGAAACCATTTGTAAACATTTAGGTCTCTTTTTTGAAGCAGTGTATTTTTATACAGACAGCAGAGTTGTTTTGGGTTACATTCAGAACAGGACTAGAAGATTTTATACATATGTAAGTAACAGAGTGGCCAAGGTCCATAGAAGTACAAATCCCAGTCAGTGGTTTTATGTTAGTACAGATGACAACCCAGCGGACTGTGCTACAAGACCAAGTAATGTGGTCAGTTATCTCGAAAGTACATGGATACGTGGCCCTGACAGTATTCAGTCAACGAAAAGTGTAAGTTCTGTGTCCACATTTCCTTTGGTTTTGCCTGATGATGACAAGGAAATACGCCCAGAAATCAGTACGCTCAGTACAAGTGTATATTCACAGGTTATTCTTGGTTCTCATCGTTTTGAGAGATTTTCCACATGGAACAGGCTTATCAGAACCATAGAGAATCTACTCCACATTTCTCAGACCTACAAGCAAGAAACTGAGTGCAAAGGTTGGCATGTGTGTAGTGATGCAAAGACTATTCCAAATAAACTTAAGGCTGAAAATCTAGTTATTCACACAGTTCAGGCTGAAGTATTTCAGGAGGAACTGCTTTCTCTTCAGCAGGCAAAGTGTTTATCGAAGAAAAGCTGTTTATTGAATCTCAGTCCTTGCTTGGATGAGAAAGGTATTTTAAGAGTGGGTGGTCGCTTGAAACATGCATATATTCCCTTTCAGGAAAAGCATCCTATCATTATCCCTAAGAACAGTCACATAGCCGTGCTAATCATTCGCCATTATCACGAACAAGTCCAGCATCAAGGACGTCACTTTACTGAGGGGGCAGTTAGGTCTGCTGGATTTTGGATTGTTGGATGTAAACGTACAATTTCTTCCATTCTCTATAAGTGCGTAAAGTGTCGGAAATTGCGAAGAGAAAGTGTTTTTCAGAAGATGTAGGATTTGCCAGATGATCGTGTTCAGCCTACTCCCCCATTTACCTATGTAGGAGTCGACACATTTGGTCCTTGGGAGATTGTAACCCGCCGTACGAGAGGAAGACAAGCCAACAGTAAGAGATGGGCTCTTCTTTTCACTTGTTTAACTACAAGAGCAGTCCACATAGAAGTGATAGAATCACTTAGCTCTTCGTCCTTTATAAATGCCTTTCGCAGATTTACTGCCATTCGCGGTGAGGTTAAAGAAATTCGCTCTAATCAGGGTACCAACTTTGTGGGTGCAACTGATGATTTAGGTACTGAGGCTGTGAAAGTACGAAATGAGCCTCTTCGTACTTACTTACACAATAAGAGGGTGGTATGGGTCTTCAATCCACCTCATTCTTCACAGATGGGTGGGGTGTGGGAACGAATGATCGGTATTACAAGAAGGATACTGGATTCAATGTTATTAGATATAACAAGTAAGCACCTTACACATGAAGTGTTAGCTACCTTGATGGCCGAAGTTACTGCAATCATAAATGCTCGCCCACTCGTACCTGTTTCGAATGATCAGGATTGTCCTGAAATTCTGAGTCCTGCTACGCTGTTAACTCAGAAGTTCAGCAACCCTGTTCATTATTCATACAATCCTGTTAATCCTAGGATACAATGGAAATATGTACAATCCCTTGCAGACACATTTTGGAAACGCTGGCGCACAGAATATCTGTACACCTTGCAAAAACGCTGTAAATGGCAATCTGATAAATTAAACTTGAAACAGGGCGATGTTGTTTTGGTTAGGGATAAGGAAGTTCATCGCAATGACTGGCCTTTAGCTGTGGTAGAAAGAGTGATAGGGAGT
Organism: Lucinisca nassula; assembly: GCA_963580285.1. NCBI lineage: Eukaryota > Metazoa > Mollusca > Bivalvia > Lucinida > Lucinidae > Lucinisca > Lucinisca nassula. The sequence continues at coordinate 126,915,190 of OY757019.1, read as the reverse complement.
GAAGATGGAAGAGTTAGAAAGGTAGAAATTAGGGTAGTTCGGGGCGATAAGCAGAGAAGTTTTGTTCGTCCAGTATCGGAGCTGATTTTGCTGTTATCAGAAGAGTAGTTATTGCATTAGAAATACTCATAAATGAGAATTTTATGTTAAGACAAGGTTTATGCATGTATTCATCAGATTGACGAACACATATACAATCTACATTAATGGGGAAGACTGCTGAAGGCAAGCTTTGTTTCCTTATTTATTTATTTTTTTTTTACAACATGGATTGTGGGTACTCATTAGGACCCTCTCATAGAGGCGGTTCTAAGGAGTACAAACAACCTGTGGTATGGAGAGTATTTACGAAAGATGGAGAACAAAGTTTTCATTAGTTTTAGAGACCTGAATATACTAGTCTAATGAGTGCATGCTAATAAGTGTCGCTAGAGCATTTGTTTTCAAAGGTCATACATGATTCCTTTGTAAGATAAAGTCATTAATATTTTTTCAAGTCATTCATTTTAGATGAAGTGATATTATTAATATCAGGTGGGGAGTGTGCTGTCGCTCTTGTGTGTGTAGTGTGTGTTAGCTGGTAGGGTGGTGACCCGCATATGAGGTTATACCTGTGCCGAAACACTTCTACGGTATATGGTTTTACCTGGTGTTTCCAGTATTTCGTTTCACTTACAACGTGTCATCTTTTCCTGTCAGCGGGACAACTTCAGTTCGACTTCAGAGTCAAAATTCAACTTTGTTAGCCTTAAACAGCCACCTGGGTGTAAGTTGTCATGCACAAAATATGTTAGTCTTTCACTGTATTCAATGTAGAATGCAATTTTAACATTGCAATCAATTTTCTGGACATTTATATTGCTTCGTACCACAACTAGTTGTGAAGTAAAGGTTTCGTACATTTTCATTGTAATCATAATTCACAATGTATATACATGTATTATGAGAAACCTCTATTTTAAGAGGTTAAGTTAGTTATCTGCCTCATAATTCTGCTATTGTTGGGGCTCTATTCAAAGTTTCTTCAGGCTTTTAGATGAATCTTTAATCCTAGCCCCTAATGACCTAAATTGTTGACAAGACATAAACTTCTTATACGCACACAAGCCATATATTGGTACAGTCGACCATCGCCGTCTTAGACATTGCTGTCTGCAGCTGCTTTGTCTGAGGAAGTGAGGGTCACCTGTAATGCTAAAACCATGTACAAATAAACAAGCACTTGTCTGTGAATGCTAAATATAGCTTTGTCAATACAGTCAATAATTTCAGTTTGGTCGTGCTGGCCTCAGTTACTCAGTTAGATGCGCGCCTGACTGGTGACTTGTAAGTTGCGGGTTCAGTACCTGCTTGGTCAGTGTTATTCTTTCAAAGAGAATTTTCATGAAATCTTTATATGACCAATCAGTCCTTTTCACTGATTCAAGAAGGGCAGTCGTCAGTTTCTGTTAGAGGAATGTTCGGCATACTGATGAAGGGCTCTAAAAATGGAAGATAGATAAACTGACCGGCTTGACACTGCCCAAATAGTGTTTACTGGGTCATTAAATTATCACCAAATAGATTCATCATGGGCATTTGTCTCAAAGAATGTATTTTTGTGTATTTTCAGTTTTTACCATCACATCACATCATATGATCATCGTCGTACTACTGAATAAACAGGATCCTCACGCTTGGTTTTGTTCAGTTACTTGGTAAACTAGCTGTAACAGCGGGGTCAGAAGTATTAGCCCGTCTAAGACAGCATAACAACATAAATAAATCGTCACAGAAGAGCCGCCTTGGAACGGTCAGTGGAAGATTTCCACTGGGGGGGGGGGGGGCTTAAATCGATTTTACGTGGCCACAATCCTCGCCCTTACTTCTGCCGCGATTTAGACAAATAATTTGTTCAGTCCGCATGAAGGCCTCCTCACTCATCAGTGCAACATCTCCGTGAACACAAAAATCAAAGAACCACAGAGGTGAGACAACGGTGAGGACTCGACAGCAAGAAACCACTGAAATGCTGGAGCAAAAGAAAACCAACAGTTAGACTCCGATGAGCCCGACCAGAGACAGAGCATCAGGCACCAACCGACATTATCTCTCTAATTTTCAATAAGCCTTTACGTTGGAGCCGTCATAGAATCTGAGGCCTGACCCACAGGCGTGCAATTAAAGAGGGAAGCAAAGTTGTCAACCGTGATTGGGTTAACTACCATGCATGCAGTCTGTCGTATAATATCCATGTTGTACGCAATCTTTTTATATCGAAGAATGATTTTACAAAATTGGATGCTGAAGTCATTGCGGTTATATATTTTTCTGAATTTATATACTAAGTCACCATAAAATTCGGGTTCCGATAGACCTTGTTGCAGAAGAGATTTAAGTCCAATATTGAATTTTGAAATTAAATCAGAATGGCGTCTATAAAATTTTGAAAAGGCTTTGCGTAGTTTATGGTACCGATAACCCTGATTAAGGAGTTTAGCCGTTAATAATTTATTACGAGTGTTGAAGTCAGTTACATGACCTCATTCGAACTTTTATAGACCAAAACAGATTTCTTCCTGATCTTTCAAAGACTTTATCACAATATTTAATCACATGCGTTTTAATAGCAGTAAGGCAGGAAGTTAATAATTTAGAAAGTTCAGTGGTAGTGCAAGAGCTAGAATTTGCAATAAACCGTGCTTTGTGAGGTCTTTTGTGAAGTTTTGGTAACCAGTATAGCGTAAGCTTAAAGTCTTTGAAAGATCAGGAAGAAATCTGTTTTGGTCTATAAAAATTCGAATGAGGTTTTAAATAAATTGAAATCCAGACATTTTCGTGCTTCAAATCTGTCTACTTACGATTTTTCCACTCTTTACACTACACTTCCTCATAATCTTATAAAAGAAAAGCTTAATGATTTAATTGAATGGGCTTTTCACAGAGAAGATTCTCTCTATCTTGCATGTAATGTCAGAAATGCATTTTTCACTTCTAAAGAGCATAAGAATTATACATTTTGGCCATGTCAGAAAGTGTGTGATGCCCTAACCTTTCTACTTGACTATTTTTATATTAGATTCGGTACTAAGTTATTTAGACAAATTGTGGGCATTCCGATGGGTACGAATTGCGCACCTCTTGTGGCAGATCTATTCTTGTATTGTTATAAAAGAGACTTCATGTTGTCGCTTTCCATTGATAACCAATCTGAAATTATTGAAGCTTTTAGCTCCACTTCTAGATATTTAGATGATTTATTAAATATTGATAATACCTATTTCGATGGTTTGATCAGTCAGATTTACCCCCCAGAACTTCAGTTAAATATAGCAAATTCTTCTGATACCGAGGCCCCGTTTTTGGATTTACATCTATCTATTGTAGATAGGTTTGTTTCATGCAAAATTTATGATATACGCGATGACTTTGATTTTGAGATTGTAAATTTTCCATTTTTGGATGGTGATGTTCCTCGTGCGCCATCCTATGGCGTTTATATTTCGCAATTAATTCGATTTGATAGAGTGTGTAGTCATGTGACTGACTTCAACACTCGTAATAAATTATTAACGGCTAAACTTCTTAATCAGGGTTATCGGTACCATAAACTACGCAAAGCCTTTTCAAAATTTCATAGACGCCATTCTGATTTAATTTCAAAATTCAATATTGGACTTAAATCTCTTCTGCAACAAGGTCTATCGGAACCCGAATTTTATGGTGACTTAGTTTAGTTTATACTAATTTATTTTAGTTCGATTGCGATGAAAGCTACAAGCTTATTGAATCGCTCTCGAACACTCATTCCGGATGTTTTCACGCGCGCGCGAGAGAGAGGCAGTGGCTTTTACACCACTGCTACCCATTTACACCTGGGTTGAGTGGGGCAGTGTCATTACGTGTCTTGCCCAAGAACACACCTCGATACCGGTGGCGGATTCGAACGCACAACCTCTCGATCGGTAGTCGAACGCGCTAACCACTGCGCTATCGAGGCTGATTATGGTGACTTAGTATATAAATTCAGAAAAATTTATAACCGCACCCAATTTCGTAAAATCATTCTTCGATATAAAAAGATTGGGTACAACATGGATGATATATGACAGCCTGCATGCATGGTAGTTAACCCAATCACGGTTGGTAACTTTGCTTCCCTCTTTAATTGCACGCCGGTGGGTCAGGCCTCAGATTCTATGACGGCTCCAACGTAAAGTCTTATTGAGAATTAGAGAGATCTAATTCAAGGTAATGTTGGTTGGTGCCTGATGCTCTGTCTCTGGTCGGGCCCATCGGAGTCTAACTGTTGGTTTTCTGTTGCTCAAGCATTTCAGTGGTTTCTTGCTGTCGAGTCATCACCGTTGTCTCACCTCTGTGGTTCTTTGATTTTTTGTGTTCGAACAAATTATTTGTCTAAATCGCGACGGAAGTAAGGACGAGGATTGTGGCCAAGTAAAATCGATTTAAGCCCCCCCCCTCCAGTGGATATCTTTCCACTGACCGTTCCAAGGCGGTTTTTCTGTGACGATTTATTTATGTTGTTGTTTGTTACTTATTGTGTGTATCACTTGTGTCCTTTTATTTTGGATGGCCATATGGCCATTTTGTGGGAAAGTAACTGTCCTTATGGCCTTCCTTTGTTTAAGTTTCCATTATGGTCTTGTCGCTTAATTTTTGTATTTCTTTCCCTTTGGTGTCTTTGATGGGTGGAGTAAGTTAATTGTATCGATTCCTGATCTTTGTTTTGCTTCTACTTTGAATGTACTTTTATACTTTATATTATTACATGCATATTTTTAAATAGATACTGTTTGAACCAAATGACCCTAACCAAAGAAAAGCAACGGAAACTCGGTATTTTCGCGTTACGACATCAGCTACCGAATGTGGCTTTCTTTTAAACAACATCTCAGTGGGCACTTGATAAAATATAAAACAAAATGGATCACCTAATTATGTAAGCAAACTGACTGTATTCTTCTTTTGTATATATAGATTTTATCTACGAATTACTTCCCCCGCCTATCTGTGCTTGTAGAAATAGATGGGCTGCACGATGCTTCCCCGCAGAGCTGAAACCGACCGCACACGAGTACTGGTAAACGGCTCAGAGGATCTAAATAAATAGAAGTGAAGGCAATGACCAGGAATCCATACAATCAACCATCAACTCCCATCAGAGACACCGAAGGGAAAGACACACAAACATGAAACAACAGACGCTAATGGAAACACCAACAGCGGAAAGCCAAAAGGACAGTTACTTTCCTACAAAATGGCCAATAGACTATCCAAAATAAAATAGCATAAGCGACACAAACACCCAAAGACAAACCATAACAGGAATAAACCATGACAGAAGAACCGCCTTGGAACGGTCAGCGGAAACGAATTCCACTGGGGGGCTTTAATCGATTTTACGTGACCACAATCCTCGCCCTTTCAAACGTCGCGATTTAGACAAATAATTTGTTCTGTCCGCACGAAGGCCTCCTAACTCGTCAGTGCAACATCTCCGTGAACACAAATAATCAAACAACCACAGAGATGAAACAACGGTGAGGACTCGACAGCAAGAAACCACTGAAATGCTGGAGCAAAAGAAAACAAACAGTTAAACTCCGATGGGCCCGACCAGGGACAGAGCATCAGGCACCAACCAACATTACCTTGAATTAGATCTCTCTTATTCTCAATAAGCCTTTACGTAGGAACCGTCATAGAATCTGAGGCCTGACCCACAGGCGTGAAATTAAAGAGGGAAGCAAAGTGGTCAACCTAAGCCTGCCCAGGCAAAGCGATGCGAGTCGGACCGTCCATGCTTGTAAACCCTGTTGGTTTAATTGGGCGACAGGGCTTGAGATGTCATTTCATCTCAATGTCGGGTTAAAGTCCCATAAAATTGGTAGCACGCTCCAAAATGACATATGCAGTGTTGACGGGGACGATAAACCTCAAATCAAACAAACAAAATCTACGAAGAAATATTACCTTTTCAAGCTGGATTTCGCACATAACAAGCGATTATCCATTTAATTCCAGAAAAAACTTTCGTTTAACGTGATCATTAGTCTACCCTCTTGATGGATTCTTGTTTTGCCTCTACCAGGTGAATGACCGCCCTATCAAGCCAAAGAACCTTTCATTTTTGGGTTTGAAATATTCAGTTAATTTCAAAATTAAATCTTCGGATAGGCTCGGATGGATCCTACCTCTGTTTCCAGTATAGCACGCCATGCCCGTGGAAGTTAGATTTGAATTAATGCAGAAAAAACCTTTGTCTTTGTTGAAAACAAACATCTCGGGTGTAATGACGTGGTATAAGCCAAGAAATTTTTCAACCTTGTTCAAAACTAATGCGGGGTCGTATCGGAGCTCACTGTTGTCAATAATGAGAAATTGGCTAAGATTGAAGTATTTTAGCCATCGTTCCATGCTCGTGTCATACTCAGACTGTTCTACTGGCAGTTTATATTTCTCATATTTCTCAAATGTGCTAACATTGAAGTTGGATAATCTGACGGACGGTCTAAACATATTGAATGATAGATGGGATATCATTCGAGAAATAGGCTCCCTCACCATCAAAATTAACTTAATACTTTTATTAAACTGCTGTATTCTTTCAGGAACCTTTTTTATATGGAAATACGCTTGATACTTCATAGCCGTGATTTGGTTCGAGTAACTGCAGGGCATTTCCATTTTCAAAAGGTTTAGATCCTTCTTTTTAGATTTAAAGTAAGGCATCTCATAAGACCGTGCTCCGGTGTAAATTTGAATATGAGGATGCAAGTGCATGAAATCAAGTAATTCGCGCGTGCCACATTTACCAACCCCTATTATTATACAAGATGGCAGTCTCTTAATACAACTTTCATTTGCCGGTTTGATAAAATGCTTGGAATGAATTATATGTATTGAATCACGGAGTATCTGGTCTACCCTTAACTGGTGAGGCTTATCTAACAGTTCTAAGTAAATTCTCGGAGAACTTCCAGTTTCGCTGCTCATTGACCCATCAGTTTTCAAATCGAAATCTTGCAACTTTTCAAATTTCACCATTGGAGTACCTGAAAAAAAAAATGCATTTGAATATAGCATCCATGCACAATAACGCATAGAAAGTCCTCGCGGGCGTATGGCCGTATATAGAGAAAGAAAGAGAGAAATTTAGTTGCTAGATTCATGTACGATGTTGCTTTCTTTCATGGCCCTAAATGTAATATTGTGCTGTAATTAAATCTGTCATTTTGTTTTAATTTGTTTGTTTCGATGATAAATCAGATTTTGGCAAAATGACATGGGGAAGTTCAAGGCTTTAGATGACAAGTGATTAGCAGACTCAGTCGTGATATTTTGGTTTTACGCATGTGATCAGCGTCTTATGTGCCAACTTTCAAGTTCATCAATTAAATGTTTCTGACAACAGCATATTATCGCAATACTTTCTAAATAGTTGGATATACAAATATCCTGTATATACGTTGGAAGGGGGAATTGTTTGTTAAAATATCTAGATCTGTTTTTATTCGGAATTAACCTATAAAACTATTTGAGCCATAATAAATTGGTAACCAAAAAACAGACCGTATTTGTTGACATTGTCAAATTTTCAGAAAAAGGGAATAAACGTTACATTGAGCGCACAAGTAAGTATGTACGGGGATGTACAGCCAGTGTAATGATTACCCTTACACAAAATATCATCTTCAAACATCAATATACTTATGAGGATATCACTCCCTGAAAATTGTGCTCACAATGTCCATACGATAACAAAGAATGAAAATGAAAACAAAACAAAATGGACATTTTTACATTTGTTCAGACATAGTATAAGGAACTCGGTTAGACGAAGAAGTAAAACAAAGAAAGCTCTTTAGAATAGAAGTGAAGGCAATGATCAGGAATCGATACAATTAACCTACGGCTCGCATCAGAGACACCAAAGAGAAAGAAGCGCAAACATGAAACAACTAGACCCTAATGAAAACACCAACAGGGGAAAGCCAAAAGGACAGTTACTTTCCCACAAAATGGCCAACTGGCTATCGAAAAACAAAATAATATAAACGACATTCACACTCAAAGACAAACCAAAACAAAAACAAACCGGGAGAGAAGAAACGCCTTGTAACGGTTAGTAAAACGAATTCCGACATGGGAATTAAATCGATTTCACGTGGCCACAATCCTCGCCCTTATTTCCGTCGCGATTTACACAAATAATTGTTTCAGTCCGCTTGAAGGCCTCCGAACACATCAATGCAACATCTCATCGAACACAAAAATCAAACAACCACAGAGATTAAACAACGGTGAGGACTCGACAGCAAGAAACCACTGAAATTCTGGAGCAAAAGAAGACCAAAAGTTAATATGTTCTATAAAAGGGTTATCCTTTGGAAGCAAGGAATACACCTCAGAACTGGAAAATATGAAGTGTGCATATTTTCGGATCAGACTAGCTAGTTTCGGCCAATAAGGCCTCATCAGTGACCCTCAAGTATTTTCAAAATTCCACAATGGAATCAATGATTCCAAAGGACAAGAAAATACAAACTACACTATGATGTAGGACAGGGAGACTTTTTACGGCCGCCACATATTCCCAGACGCCAGCTGTAGTGACGTTAAATATGTTCTATTAAAGGGTTATCCTTTGGAAGCAAGGAATACACCACAGAACTGGAAAATATGAAGTGTGCATGTTTTCTGGGCCAGACTAGCTAGTTTCGGCCAATTAGGCCTCATCAGTGACCCTCAAGTATTTTCAAACTCAACAATGGAAGACTCCGATGGGCCCGACCAGAGACAGAGAATGAGGCACCAACCAACATTACATAAAATAAGATACTCTTTAATTGTCAGTAAAACTTTACGCTGGAACCGTCATATAATCTGAGGCCTGACCAACCGGCGTGCAATTCAAGAGGGAAGCAAAGTTGTCAACCGTCTTTGGGTTAACTACTATACAAACAATCTGTCGAAAAACATTTATGTTGTACCCTATCTTTTTATGTCGAAGAATGATTTTGCGAAATGGGATGCCGAAGTCATTGCATTTATATATTTTTCTGAATTAATATACTTATTCACCATAAAATCCGAGTTCCGATAAACCTTGTTGCAGAAAAATATAAGTCCAACACTGAAGTTTGAAATTAAATCGAAATGACGTCTCTAAAATTTTGAAAAGGCTCTGCGTAGTTTATGATACCGATTACCTGATTAAGAAGTTTAGCAGTTAACAATTTATTACGAGTGTTGAAGTCAGTTACATGACTACACACTCTGGCAAATCGAATTAATTTCGAAATATAAACGCCATAGGATGCCGCACGAGGAACATAACCATCCAATAAAGGAAACTTTACAATATCACAATCAAAATCATCGCGTTTAACATACAGTTTGCAAGAAACAAACCCATTCACTATTGAAAGATGTAAATCCAAAAACGGTATCAGAAGAATATGCTTTTTATCCCCCGACCGAATAGGTTCGGGGATATAGCTATCAGCCTGGCGTCCGACCGTCTGTCCGTCCGTCCATAGACGCAACCTTGTGACGGCCATTACTCCTATACCCTTTGAGATTCATTGATGGTTCTTGGCACAATTGTTCAAAAGGCTGAGACGGCGTGTAATGCTTAAGAACCAGATCTCCCCTTTTAATAAAATAGAATTATTACTTTGTGATGGTCATAACTCCAATACCCTTTGAGATATATTGATGGTACCTGGCACAGTTGTTCACAAGGCTGAGACAGCGTGTCATGCACAAGAACCACAACACTGGTTGCCATGGTTTTTTAGTTATCTCCCCTTCCAATAAAATAGAGTGACTACCTTGTGATTGTCATAACTCCAATACCCTTCAAGATATATTGATGATACCTGGCACAGTTGTTCACAAGCCCGAGGTGGTGTGTCATGCACAAGAACCACAACTCTGGGTGCCATGGTTTTTGAGTATATCCCTTCAAATATTATGGAATCACTACCTTGTGATGGCCACATCTCCAGTACTCTGAGAAATATTGATTGTACTTGGTACAGTTGTACATGCGGTTAAGCACGTGTGTCACTTGCAAGAACTACAACTCTGGGTGCCCTGGTTTACTGAATTATCTCCCCTGACAATATAACCTTGTGATGGCCATAACTCCAATACCCTTTGAGATATATTGAAGGTACTTGGCATAATTGTATGCAAGGTTGAAACGGCGCTTCATGCCTAAGAACTACAACTCTGGGTGCTATGATATTTGAGTTATCTCCCCTCCCAAAATAACAGTATATCCAATATATATGACCACCTTGTGCTCACCGTACCTTCAATACCATTTAAGTCATATTGCTGGTACTTGATGCAGATGTACATGGGGTTAAGCAGGTGTGTCATGCTCAAGAATTACAACTTTGGGTGCTCTGGTTTTTTAGTTATCTCCCCTGGCAATATAACCTTGTGTTGGCCATAACTCCAACACTCTTTGAGCTATATTGAAGGAACTTGGCGCAATTGTATACAAGGTACAGAAGGGGTGTCATGTGCAAGAACCACAGCTTTTGGTGCTCTGATATTTGAGTTATCTACCCTTTCAATATAACAGTTTGACCAGCTTGTGATTACCATATCTCCAATACCCTTTGAGACATATTGATGGTACTTTGTGTAGAAATACACGAGTTCTGAGTCCGGGTTTTTTATTTATCTCCCCTGTCAGTATAATCTTGTGATGGCCATAACTGCAATACATTTTTGATATATTGCTGATTTAATTCTGGTGCACTTTCTATTAGTGCACAATCTTCTGAAGGACATATTGACTTTTGGTCGGGGGGTTTGCCATCTCTTCCGATGGCTATTTTTAACTGTAGTTTTGGGGTGGGGGTGGGGTAGGTATTGTCAATATTTAATAAATCATCCAAATTTCTGGAGGTCGAGCTAAAGTTTTTATTGATTTCAGACTGGTTTCAACGGAAAGGGACATCAAGAAGTCTCTTTCATAACACAAACACAACAAATCAGCTACAAGGGGTGCGCAATTTGTATCCATCGGAATATTCACAGCTTGTCTAAACAACTTAGAACCATATCTTATGTAAATATTGTCAAGTAAAAAGGCGAGAGCTTCACACACTTTCTGACACGACCATTAAGATGATGATGATTTCGTGTTTAACGACGCGTCAACCCTCTTGGTGGGTCATAAGCGTCAGTCGGTTAATGGTTAAACGGCATGAATAATTATGACGATATTAAAAGTAACAAGTCAGAATGATAATGTATAAAAATCTGAAACAGTTAAATCTTATGAAAAAGACCAATTTCTTTTAAGAATAAAATAATGTTATCAACAGGTACATCTCGAAACAGTTGTTGCAAAGTGTCAGCGTTGAAATATAAAATACGTGAGGGTGAAAAGTCAACACAGTCAATTAAGATATGTTTCACAGTGAATGGCTGATCACAACCTACACAAGAAGGCTGATCATCACCATTAAAAATATAAGAATGAGTAACTCTAGTATGGCCGATGCGCAGTCGTGTTAATACTACGTCCTCTTTTCTGGAAAACTGTGGAGGAGAGCATTTTGTACTAACGACAGGTTTAATGGCATGGAGTTTGTAATTTATTGCACGGTCCCATTCGCCTTGCCATTCCGACAAGATGTATCTGTTGATAAATGGTTTAAAATTATTAAAAGGAATTTTAAAAACAGATGGATCAAGATTGAGCGATTCCTTTGCTTTCTTGTCAGCATATTCATTGCCGACAATGCCAATATGACTCGGAAGCCAACAAAATAAGATTTGGTGTGTTTCAGAAATTTCATGATGTTTTTCGATCAATTTTTGAATTTGAGGATTTTTAGATGATGAATGGTCTAAAGCCTTAAGCACAGAAAGTGAATCAGAAAATATAATTGCTTTTTGAATTGTTGAAGAACTGATAAAATCTAAAGCTAGGTCTATTGCTTTGGCTTCAGCTGTAAAAATAGATGAACCATCTGGAAGGCGCATGGTTTTGTGCATATATTTAGAAACATACGCACAACCAACTTTATCTCCTTCTTTGGAACCATCAGTATAGACTTGATGGTAATCATTGTAACGTGACTGCAGTACCTGAAAGTTTTGTTTGAGAAGTATTGGATTTGATTCGGATTTTTTTGCCATCATGTAAGTCGAACAGAATAGAAGGTTTTTTGATACACCAAGATGGAACTTCGGCCGTTTCATGTTTTTGAATATTTTTAAGGTCGATACCTGAATTTTCTAGCAGTTGTAAAATACGTAATCCAAAAGGTTTGATTGCTGTGGGTTTTGTTTCATACTTATCTACAAATTGAGGTGGAAATGAAATTTTGGATGCCGGGTTAGATGGATTTGCAGCAAGTCTAATAGCATACTGAAGAGAAAGTTTCTCTCTACGCGAAGTTAAAGATGGTTCACCTGCTTCTACATAAAGGCTTAATACGGGAGAAGTACGGAAGGCTCCCATAGCCAGACGAAGGCCTTGGTGATGGATAGTATCCAAGGATTTTAAATAGGACTTTCTGGCAGAACCATAAACAACAGACCCATAATCTAATTTAGATCTTATTAAAGACCGGTAAAGATGTAATAAAGTATACCGATCTGCTCCCAAACTTGAATGAGCTAAAACTTTCAAAAGATTCAAAGCTTTTAAGCATTTCGCTTTAAGATATTTAATATGGGGTATAAAAGATAACTTTTGGTCAAATATGACCCCAAGAAATTTGGCTTCTTCAACAACAGGAATTTGTGATCCGTATAAGAACAGGGAAGGATGGTCGTGTTTCTTCCGTAGCTTACAAAAATGAACACACTGCGTTTTCGACTTGGAGAACTTGAAACCATTTTTATCAGTCCATTCTTCTGTTCGTTTTAAATTTTGTTGTAACTTTCGTTCAATTGTTTTCATGATTTTTGAACGGTAACATATACAAAAATCATCAACATACAATGAACATTCTGTTTTGTCGTCCAATCATTGTACAATATTATTTATTTTGATGTTAAATAGCGTAGTTGAGAGAATGCTACCCTGTGGGACACCCTGCCCGTGTGCATAGAGATCTGATAGGGTAGATCCCAGACACGACCATAAAGTAAAATTTTATGCCCTTCAGACGTGAAAAAAGCATGTCTTGCATTATACGCAAGAAAGAGGGAGTCTTCCCTATGAAATGTCCATTTCAGTTATATCATTAAGATTTTCTTTTATAAGATTGTGAGGAAGTGTAGTGTAGAATTTCGGAAATAAAAGAAAAATATTTGTTTACTTGCATCCGGCTGTGACAAACTACCACCATTGTCTAAGTTCCAGTTGTATTATTATAGCGGATGCATGCCACTTGTTTCACTTAACTACAACACACTGCGATTGGATTAAAATCCCCAACATCCCCTCAAATACATCACTAGTTAGAATATCTTACAATGTGTTTTACCATACAGATGTTTGAGTAGTGAGACAATAAAAACGTTTTGGCCGTTATTCAATAGTTGTTATCACCAAATACCCAGGTACATAACATTACACGTGTCAGAACTACGGAGTAATTCGTGATTACGAAACTGATAAGGTCTTAATTCAATCTACAATTTATCGGATTTGACAAAATGGATTTATCAGGGATATCGCAACCACGCATGGGCTGGAATTCCGGCAACCTTCCTGAGGCATGGAAAACATTTAAACAAGACTTTGACCTGGTGATTAATGGGTCCCTGAAAGCCAAACCAGAAGATATTAAGTTGACATATCTTCTGTCATGGACTGGACAAAAAGGACGAAAAGCGTATAACACATGGACTCTAAAGGCTGTTGAGATTAAAAAAGAAAACTGAAGAAAGTGACTCGTTGAAATGTAGGGAGATGCACTAGTGAAACAAGATTAAATCAAGATAAAATCAGTGCAGGAAGTTTTTGAAGGAATGATTGATTTACAAATACCGGATTCCGAAAGTGCATGTGACGATCTTTTATTTGTGGATAGTATTGAATGCAACGACAAAATATACCCGGTATTCGTAGGTATATAGGTAGGCCCAGATGCTTTTCCCATCAAATTTAATGTTGACATTAGATCACAAGTAAAATGTTTGCCGCTACAAACCTACGTGCAGTTGCATCGTAGCCACCCGCTCGAAAAACCGAAAAGGCTCAGAGCCTATGGTGTGGAAACGCTAAACACATTTGGTAGTATAAAACTCACATGTTGTTGCCCAGGAAAGCGACAGGCGTAACATCTTAGTAGCAAAAGTGCTTTCTACATAAACCATTAGTCTGAAGTCAAGTAAAGATATAGAACTCATCAAACTAGAGCTTTTATGTGACGCGAGCACAATGTAGATATCTTATTTTCAGTATCTGACGGAAGCATATATCCTAACACAGTACACAGAAAAGAAGTCAAGGCAATGATCGAGAATCGATACAGTTACCTCACACTTCCCATCCAAAGAGAAAGAAACATAACGTAAAACCATTTCAACCTAATTAAAACGTCACAAGTGGAAAGCCAAAACAACAGTTACTTTGCACACAAAATGGCCAAACGGCTATCCAATATAAAACATTGTATTAGCAATATATACACACACAAAGACGAACTATTACAATAATAAACCACAATAGAAAAACTGCCAGCAAAAAGTCTTTTTCTGGTGATGGTGACTTTTTGCGGGGGATTGGGGGGTGGGGTAGGTGGTAATGGTGAAGTGTGTGCGTGTGTCTGTGTGTGTGTGGGGGGGGCTTAAATCGATTTTACGTGGCCACAATCCTCGCCCTTGGTTTCCGAGAAGATAAAACTAAAACAAATACGGGGTTATAACAACGATGAAGACTTTACAGCATGAAATAACTAATGCTGGAGGAAACGAAAACCGACAGGTCCGACCACCAGAGACAGAGCATCAGGTACCAATCGACATTACAAAACAATGATTAGAAATGCTGGGCGAAAAAGAAAACTAACTGTCGTTAGTACAAGTAATGTTTATATTGCAAGATATCTCAACATTAAAGCTCAAGATCAAATAGAGCAACTTTTCCATTAAAACAGTTATGACAAATCTCAATCTGCTTTTCTAGTTACAACAACATCACAATCACCAACAACAAAAACATCGAAATGTCAACATCTACTTCGACTACAATGTGATAATGATGATAATTATAATAGTGAAAATAATAATGATAAAAATTCCAAGACTAAATAGAACAAGGCGTGTTTAGGAAACACTGATAACCCCGGACAGCGCATGTTAAATATGAAATCAGTATCACTAACCAATCAAAAGGTATGGCCAATATTCAAGTCTTAAAAAAGTAGGCCAAGACTACAAGGTCAAAAGTTATGGAATCGTTGGAAAGGTAATATGACATAGAATGCACATGTGAAATATGAAAGCCATATCACATACCAATCGAAAGTTACGTTTTTAAAAAGTAGGCCAAACATCAAGGTCAAGGTCAGGAGGTCAAAAATTGTGGTACCACTGGCTATGTCTTGTAAAAAGAATGCACATGTGAAATATGGAAGCCCTATCACTTACCAATCAAAAGTTATGGACTATATTAAAGATTTTATAAAGCATATCAAATGTCAAGGTCACGAGGTCATAAAAATTATGGTACCACCAAAAAGGTCTTGTGACAAGGAATGCACCTGTGAAATATGAAAGCCCTACCACTTACCAATCGAAGGTTATGGCCAATGTTATAGTTTTTAAAAAGTATGTCAAATGTCAAGGTCAAGGTCACGAGGTCAAAAATTATTGTACCTCTAGAAAGGGCTTGTGACAAGGAATGCACATGTGAAACATGAAAGCCCTACCACTTTCCAATCAAAAGTTATGTCCAATGTTAATGTTTTTAAAAGTAGGTCAAACGTCAAGGACAAGGCGACGAGGTAAAAAATTATGGTACCACTAATAAGGGCTTGTGACAAGGAATGCATATGTGAAATATGAAATCCCTACCGCTTACCAATCGAAAGTTATGGCCAATGTTAAAGTTTTTAAAAAGGAGGTCAAAAGTAGGTCAAATGTCAAGGTCTCGAGGTCAAAATTATGGTACCTCTTGAAAGGTCTTGTGATAAGGAATGCACATGTGTAATATGAAAGCCCTATCAGTTACCATTCAAAAGTTATGTCCAATATTAAGGTTTTTGCGGGCAGACAAACAGACAAATACAGAAACAGAAAGACAGGCAGACAGACCAAAAACTATATGCCTCCGAATCTTTGATTCCGGGGGCATAAAAAGAATATTTTATCGAACCAGTTATTCTGCTATTCTAGTAACAACAATAACACAAACAAAAAATCAACCACTACTTCGACATCAATTTGATAATACTAGTAATGCTAATGAAAATAATAAAGATAATTGATATACTTATTATTATTATTATTATTACTTTTGTCGGTATTTTTATCTTTATTATTATTATTAATATATTATTATTATTATTATCATTATTATTAAAATATAACATATATGTTTCGCTAGTGCATCTCCCACCACTTCAGCTGGTCTATAGAATATCTTCGAGTTGTGTTGAATGAGGGCCTCATGGAAGACTGGTTTAAACCAAATGAGTCACCCTCTTAAAATAAAGAATTTACTTACTTACTTAACAATTGTTCACTTAGTACTCAACTTTTAATCAACTCTTACGTCTAGCCAGTCTAAATGTAGTTCACACCTTGAGAACTAGGTGTATACTTTCGTCTTAGCAATACTTTAATTGTGAGTGATTGCAAAATGCAGGAGATAAAAACACATACTGAAATTGACCCACAAATGAAACAGATAACTGAAGTGATTTTAGAAGGCTGGCATGTAACCCGATCAAAATATCCAAGTCGAATAATCTATTTGTGGCAATTTCGCGACGAACATACCGTTTAAAATGATCTGATTCAGAAGGGCCATAGATTAATCATATCACTCGCACTTAGGCCGAAAATGCGAAAAAATTCTAAATGAATAAATAGAAGTAGAGGCAATGATCAGGAATCGATACAATTAACCTACAGCTCACATCAGAAACACCAAAGGGAACGAAACACAAACATGAAGCATCAGACCCCAACGGAGACACCAACAGCGGAAAGCCATACGGACAGTTACTTTCCCACAAAATGGTCAAAAGGCTATCCAAAATAAAATAATATATGCGACATAAACACCCAAAGACAAACCATAACAAAAATAAACCGCGAGAGAAGAATCATGATATGTGATGTTTTGGCCGAAGGTGCCACAGAAATTTCAAAGTTGGTCTTAAACTTCGCTGTATGCCTTGAGCGTAATATAAGAATCTTATATGGTTGTGAGGGGTGGATGGAAAAATCCGTCCCGAGGGACACTGTCCGGCATCACGAGGCTTGCCGAGTGATGCCGGACAGTGATCCCGAGGGACGGATTTTTCTTTCCACTCCTCACACCCATATTGGATTCTTTTTCTTGCATACCTTCCATTTCTTAAAGCGGATTTTTAATGCTGCAGTCACGTCGTTTACCAACGTCCGCCATATTGTGTTGACACTGCAGAAATGTTTAGTGACGTTGCTGTGACGTCAACCTTAACGACGCCGCATACGAGGTCGTAATCAACCAGTGCATTTATCAAACACGCGATTATATTCGATTTTGGGTCGGAACACCAGGGTCAGAACATAAATTTCTATCCCAGGGTACAATCACGGATTTCCTTGTCTGGTGTGCAAGAAAGAACTATCTAAACCATAATAAGATATCCCCGATTACCCTTGGCAGTTTGTCTTTTTTCATGGGACGGCCAATTGAAACATCAAAAGCGGCAAGCAAAAACTGAACTAGAAACCGCTATAGAAACTGCTCGAAAATATGTGAGCCCCGCCAAGCGAATTTGGGTCTTCGAGCATTCCGGCATGACAAATGTTAACTGCGCATGCCTAGCCGTTCAGAGGGGCCAGGGATATGGCTTTCTGTCTGAAGGTTCCTCTTGATTCACTGCTTGTATGAACGAGCAGCAAAGGTTCTGGCGAGACTGCGCGGATGCGCAGGCTCGCCTGAACCTTCGCTGCTCGCATAGGCGATAAGTACCAAAATCGCTTGACGGGGCCCATGTGTTAAAACAAGAATCCAGCAAAATGACGTTGGTTGGAAAGTAGAAGTAAAACAAAGATCAGGAATTGATACAATTAACTTACTCCATCCATAAAAGACACCAAAGGGAAAGAAATAAAAACATTAAGCGACCAGACCATAATGGAAACCTAAACAAAGGAAGGCCATATGGACAGTTACTTTCCCACAAAATGGCCATATGGCCATCCAAAATTAAAAGACACAAGTGATACACACAGTTAGTAACAAACAACAACATAAATAAATCGCCACAGAAGCCCGCTCTTGTAACTGACAAACAATATGAATGGTCTTCTCTGGATCAGACCCCTGATGGCGCGGTTTATCGCCGTAAAATGCCACAGCTTTTAAGGACAAACGAAAGCGCACAAATCAAAGATTATGTCCATTTTATTTGAGTCAGCCTACTGGAGAAACAGAAGCGAAGAAGAATCCGTCTGGGAATGGCGGTGCCCTGACGGCGGTGCAAGTGATAAAAAAAAAAAAAAGACTCAGATAGGCCACCAAGTAAGACAGACTCAGTGTCATCTGCTACATACGGGCACATGATCTGATAAAGGACCGTTAACTTAATGGGAAAGAATTAAACATACAAACAGCATAGAGAGATTGGAGATAAGAGACACTTATCTGTACTTCAAATTAAAACAAATGTATGTTCCTGGGGCAACGGATTTTCTCTGACATTGTGTCGAAAGTATATATTAAACGTCTGAACCATTAGCTTCAGAACATTTATTTAACTGGAGGAAATTTGATAGAATATTGGAAATGTCAGAATCTGAGGCCTGACCCATCGGCGTGCAATTCAAGAGGAAAGCAAAGTTGTCAACCATGATTGGGTAAAGTACCATGCATGCAGTCTGTCGCATGGAAGCCCCGTAATCCAAAGCCTTTTCATAGTGACTGAGAAAATAGAAATGGAGGCAATGATCAGGAATCGATACAATTAACCCACAACTCCTATCAGAGACATCAAATGGAAAGAAACACAAACATGAAACAACAGACCCTAATGGAAACATCAATAGCGGAAAGCCAAAAGGACAGTTTCCCACAAAATGGCCAATTGGCTATACAAAAAAAAATAATATAAGCGATACAAACACTCAAAGACAAACCATAACAAAGATAAATCGCGACAGAAGAACCGCCTTGCAACGGTCAGTGAAACGAATTCCACTGGCGTGGGGGGGGGGGGGGGGGGGGGTGCTTAAATCGGTTTTACTTGGCCACAATCCTCGCCCTTACTTCCGTCGGGATTTAGACAAATAATTTGTTCAGTTCGCATGAAGACATCCTCACTCATCAGTGCAACATCCCAGCGACAATAAAAAATCAAACAACCAAACAGATGAAACAACGGTGAGGACTCGACAGCAAAAAGCCACTGAAATGCTGGAGCAAAAAAAAAACAAAACAAAAAACAAAACACTGC
This sequence comes from Lucinisca nassula, assembly GCA_963580285.1. NCBI lineage: Eukaryota > Metazoa > Mollusca > Bivalvia > Lucinida > Lucinidae > Lucinisca > Lucinisca nassula. Next base: position 126,895,589 of record OY757019.1, on the reverse strand, counting down.
TGGACTCCGATGGGCCTGACCAGAGACAGAGCATCATGCAACAACCAACATTACATAAAATTAGATTCTCTCCAATTCATAGTAGCCTTTACGCTGGAACCGTCATAGAATCTGAGGCCTGACCCACCGGTGTGCAATTAAAGTGGGAAGCAAAGTTGTCAACCGTGATTGGGTTAACTACCATGCATACAGTCTGTCGTATAACATTTAATATGTTATACACCATCTTTTTATATCGAAGAATGATTTTACGAAATTGGGTGCTGAAGTCATTGCGGTTATATATTTTTCTGAATTTATATACTAAGTCTTCATAAAATTCGGGTTCCGATAGACCTTGTTGCAGAAGAGATTTAAGTCCAATACTGAATTTTGAAATTAAATCGAAACGACGTCTATAAAATTTTGAAAAGGCTTTGCGTAGTTTATGGTACTGATAACCCTGATTAAGAAGTTTAGCAGTTAATAATTTATTACGAGTGTTGAAGTCAGTTACATGAAGGCTGTATAATTGACAGACTAAAAATTGAACAGGGTCGTGCCAATGTCTTACCTTCATCATCGGCTGTGACATCGGTTTTGAGGTAAGCTTTCATAAAGCTGTTCGGCATTCCCAACATGTACCAGGTCGTAACGACGATACAAATAGGAACGAGGACCAAGTGCAGTTTTCTGAAACTCAGGAGCATCATTTCGTCGGCATGTGATTGGAAGTCTGGAATTCAAAAGCAATTTAGCTTAATAGATCAAGAAATATATATATATATATATATATATATATATATATATATATATATATATATATATATATATATATATATATATATATATATATATATATTAAATATAAATAAATTAAAGAAACACTGGAATAAAAGTTATTTTTCCTGTATTTTTAACAACCGGTTTCATCCATGATGGAATTTTCAAGTTAACAATGATGTTTATTATTGTACGTTAAAGTGACGTAAACGTCAATAGTTATTTATTTTTCCCGTAACGCTCAATAAAAGCTGACGCTTTTGTGTTTTTGAGACGTTACGTATTTACATATGAGCCGTCGTAAGATAACGGCGTAAAAAGCAAATGAAGTACAGGACACAGCGATCAGCGGAGACTCAGATCGGCCCGCGCAATCGCGCAATCCGATCAGAATCCTCACCGATCGCATATACATGCACACACCACAGGACACAGGATAAATATCATGCTCAGCCGAGCCGAGCACGAAAAAAAGGTTGCAGAACCTCGGGCCTGATTGAGCCAGCGCATGAAAAATCCCACAAGAAGGTTTGAGCGATCAGTGGATACTCAGATCAGCCTGCGCAATCGCGCAGTCCGATCAGAATCCTCACTGGTCGCATATTACATGCACACACCACAGGACACAGGATAAAATAATATGCGACCAGTGAGGATTCTGATCGGACTGCGCGATTGCGCAGGCTGATCTGAGTATCCACTGATCGCTCAAACCTTCTTGTGGGATTTTTCATGCGCTGGCTCAATCAGGCCCGAGGTTCTGCAACCTTTTTTTCGTGCTCGGCTCGGCTGAGCATGATATTTATCCTGTGTCCTGTGGTGTGTGCATGTATATGCGATCGGTGAGGATTCTGATCGGATTGCGCGATTGCGCGGGCCGATCTGAGTCTCCGCTGATCGCTGTGTCCTGTACTTCATTTGCTTTTTACGCCGTTATCTTACGACGGCTCATATGTAAATACGTAACGTCTCAAAAACACAAAAGCGTCAGCTTTTATTGAGCGTTACGGGAAAAATAAATAACTATTGACGTTTACGTCACTTTAACGTACAATAATAAACATCATTGTTAACTTGAAAATTCCATCATGGATGAAACCGGTTGTTAAAAATACAGGAAAAATAACTTTTATTCCAGTGTTTCTTTAATTTTTTCATAGTTATATATATATATATATATAGTTTATTTAGAAAGTCGCTAGAATTCTGCAATGGGAATTTATTTAGAAAGTCGCTAGAATTCTGCAATGGGAAATGGAAAACAAGCAATGCTACAACGCTTAGCGTTCACACGACGCTTAGTATCCATGTGGACACTAAGCGCTCAGTGATCACGTTGGACAATAAAAGTTGCGACTGCATAGCTTAGTGTTCAACGTGAAACTAAGCGTTGCTGTCGCACATGGACACTAAGCGTCGCGGATGTCCATAATATCTTCGATCCTAATGCTCATGGTCCACCATGTCATTTTAACTGAGAAATTATTCAACATTTTGGTGTTTTTTTTTTCTTCAAAATTTAATATGTCGACTGCCACTCATCAGAAAGCATTGATATTTGGACCATCTGTACCCTGGCTAGAGGGCTGGATTTCATTCCATGACACGTGACCCCAGGTTTGATGTCCCGGGAACGGACAACACATCATTCTTTTCATTTTTTGATATATGTACACGTGCCGTGCCGTGCCATAAGTCAGTATAATGAGTAAGTATGACCATAGTGACCTTCATTTTTGGGGTTCATAATCTTGAACTTTGATGTACATAAAGATATATGGCAAAATCACTAGATCGTGAAATAGGCTCAAATTTAACTATATCCAGATGGCAGCCCGAATCCAGCTCCGACAATGCGTTACTTATCACTTTTGTCCATAACATGTTAAATTCTGATCAAGACGTAACCATTGTAATACTTACAAGAACGGACATAAATGGTTTACGCTGTATTCCTGTTAACAAGATCGACGCGTATTGACAGTTTGGCAAAATGAACGCTAAGCGTTGCGACATGGACGCTAAGCGCCGTATGTACACTAAGCGGCTTTACAAAGCAAACATTTGAATTCCGAACTACAGAAGCAATTTTAATAACTATGACAACCTCTTACTCAAAATAAAAATAATCATCTGATGATGCTAATGAAAAGTAAACAAGATAGTATTAAAGCTTGAAGTCTAAAAACTCGAAGAGTACATTAACAGATCCGGCAAATATACGAGAAACTGCAGTGAGGTGACAGTGTTTGGACGACGCTAACCCGTGCTCGATGTATTTACTTTAAAGTATACAATAAATTAGTTCACAATCTTAATCAAATTTACAAGTTCGTATAATGAGCACAATCAACACAGCATAAAATTATAGACAGGAACATTGAGTTACAAGGCGTATACAGTGTATGTATCATCAATTTTCTGCTCATAATAGTGTATTAGTACTCGTTTGACAAGCGGTCACAACTACTGTGTTAACATGAATGCTGGATTCGCCTCAACCCACATGGATGTGTTTTCCTACCAAGTAAACTTGCTTCACTTCTATTTTTAAATCGTATTTAAAAAATAATCTGTTTGCACATACGAGAGAGAGAGACAGACAGACAGACATAGGGGCAGGCAGACAGACAGACAGACAGACAAAGAGATTAAATCAGAACGAGAAAAACTCACTGATACAAGATAGAAGTGACGCCAATGACCACATTACGATAACACACCCGGGTGACTTAGTAAATATTTTCACATCTCCAAAATGTCTACTTTTCTGTTGAAAATTCGTAATATTTTTTTTTTATTTACACTGCAAACATACGTGGGGTGATCAATAAATTCGAGAACTATTGCTATAACTTTTTTAATATACAACCAATTGCAATAAGATTTATATGGTCGATAGAATAGCACGTTACGGACAACGTCATCAAGGCATTACGTTCATGACGTCACTAGTTTTCAATGACGTCATATTTTCGACGTCATACTTCACGTTCACCGTTCAGAAATGACTGACGACGTTGTTGCAGAACAGAGGACTATCATTAAGTACTATGTAAAATTAAGGAAGACTACAAGCAAAATCAAAGAGGGTCTTCAAAAAGTATACGGAGAAGCAGCATTTTCGAAATATTGTATTCAGTGACGGAAGAACATCGACCAAAGATGACCCCCGACCTGGCCGCATTGTGAAGTATACTACAGAGGAAAACTATGCTGCCATTGAACAATACGTAATGGAAGACAGGCGAGTGACTGTTAGAAATGTAGCGGAGGACTTTAACTTAAGTTATGGTACAACCCAAGAGATTCTGACGGAAAAGCTTGAATTAAGCCGCGTCTGTGCAAGGTGGGTACCCTGTCTACTTCAGCCTGACCAGAAGAGGGTAAGAAAACAGATCTGTCGAGATATTCTCAGCCGATATGCAGAGGAAGGTGATGGGTTCCTGAATAAAATAATAACATATGCTAAAACATGGTTCCACTTTTTTGAGCCGGAAAACAAGCAACAGAGTTCCGTGTGGAAGCACGCATCGTCACCATCGCCTGTAAAAGCCCGACTTTTCAAGTCAATGGGCAAAGTTATGTCCATCATATTCTGTGACACAAAAGGAATTGTGTTGAATCACATGGTGCCAGCTAAAACTACAGTCAATAGTGAATACTACGCAAATCTAATTAAATTCAAGTTGCAGAGAGCTCTTTGAGATAAACGTCCTGAACTTGTAAGGTCGGGGTTCATTTTGCACCAAGACAACGCTCCAGTGCACGTGAGACAACTTGTTACGTCAACCCTCAAGGAACTGGGTATCGAAACTCTACCGCATCCACCGTATAGCCCAGATTTGGCTATCTGTGACTTTTTTCTGTTTCCAGATGTGAAGGATCAGCTGCGTGGAGTAAAATTTGAGAAGCGAGATTAACTAGGGGCTGCTATAACGGTGGCGCTTAGGGAGGTGTCACGTGACGGCTTACGTCACGCGTTCGGCACGTGGATGAACGAACAGATGTCAAAAATGTATCAAGGTTAAGGGATCCTATGTCGAGAAATAATAAACAGTATTCGTGAGCATCGTTTTCCATTATTAAGTTATAGCAAAAGTTTTCGAATTTATTGATCACCCCTCGTATGTTGTGGGTGATCGTTACAACCGCGGTTCTAACGAGTAGCCACAACCCATTACTTAGAGCAGAAAAAATAATTCATTTCCCTGTAAACCCAAGTTTTCTCTATATAAAGTGGGGTTTAGGGGGTGTTCATTTTCATGGACTTGTTCACGTGACCAGGAATCGATACAACTAATAAAAGTCAAAAATGAGTTCCTTTAAGAGCAATGAAAACATTCATAAGAAAGAAAATGGGTCATACTACGTAGTTTCGGCTAATAAAGCCTCATCAGTGACCCTGTAATTATCCGGCAAAGAAAGCCAGAGGAAACATACTGCAATTTTGCGAATTTCGAATAGGCAGTCGATCCAAAGACTGATATAAATCAAAATGGGGTCCAAATAATTAAAAGCCTGTCTAGAATATAAGTCTAAACCAAATATTTATTTCTGATTTCTCAGAATATTCACGCTGATCTCAAAGGACCAAAAGTAAAATATAAACTGCACTATGGTTGATGTACGGGGAGACGTTTTACGGCCGCCACACGGCACAACACCAGCTGCAGTGAAGGCAAATAAAAATAAAAAATGTGAAGGCAAATAAAAATCAAAAACCCACACCACCCACCAGAGACATCAAGGGAAAAGAAACAAAAACATTAAATAAAGACCGTAATGGAACCACTAATAGCGGAAAGCCAAAATGACATTTCTCTCCAACATAATGGCCAATTGGCTATCTAAAACCAAAAAAATATAAGCGATACCCACACTCAAAGACAGACCGTAACAAAAAATAAACCGCGACAGAAGAGCCGCCTTGGAACGGTCAGTAAAAAGAAGTTCACTGGGGGCCTTAAATCGTTTTTAAGCAGCCGAAATCCTCGCCCTTACATCCGTCGCGATTTAGACAAATGATGTGTTCAGTTCGCATTAAGCAGTGCAGCATCTCCGTGAACGCAAACATCAAACAACCACAGATATTAAACATTGGTGAGAACTGGACATCACCATGAAGTTCAAAATATTTCATTTATGTGTTAAATTATAAAATAATTATTTTTTTCACTATAAAAGTTTTGCTGGTTTGCTTTTGCATTCAAACACATTTTTTGTCAGTAATTTGTATCCTACAGAGATTGTTTTTCTGACTTGTTATTCCAACCGATGTATTCCTACGTTACATCCCGTGAACAGGCCCGTGAAATGAACACCCCTTAAACCCTACTTTATATAGCGAAAACTAGGGTTTGTTGTGGTATATATTATTTTTCTTATTTCTGCTCCAAGACAAGGGTTGTTGGTACTCGACAGAACTGCCTCAATGAGGCGGTTCTAACGAGCATCCACAACCTATGTTTGCAGTATAAATAAGACAAAATATCACGGATTTTGATCAGAAATCAGCCATTTTGGTGATGTGATAAAATGCTTTTTGTTATACTGCAAAGAAATTTCCTGGCGTTTCATTGGACAGCGCAAGGGTCATTAATTTCCATATACCCCGTGAGCAAAAATGTATACCCCTCTCGCACTTGCCTTCGCTAAACTGCGGTGTCCGCCATCTTGAATATACTGCAAAGTTGATAAGAAATAAAAGCAACACACATATTTCCAGCTAATAAATAAATAAATGAAAACTTTTGACTGTTTTTATTTCTTTCGGTGTCTTATTACATTGTTTTCTGTTTCAAAAACTCATTCGAACATGCCGTAAACGTTTTTTTTTTCCACTGAGCAAAGTTATCAACGAAATTGTGCATTATGGCGCAATTGGAGACGTCACACATGTAAATATGTATTCTCACGACGTCGCTATAAAGAAAATGTTTGGAAAGCCGTGAAAACATTTTGCAGTATAACATATTCTCCGCCTGAAAGCCATATATCGCTCTCAGGCTGGGAATATGACCCCATGTTCCCCGTCAAGAATAAAAAAAACTTTTAAAGTCGCCTTGGGGTGTGTTATCGTAATGACGAAATTGCAAGTGTCGACATCTAACGTCAATGCCATTTCCAAACTACTTGTTCTTTATTACACTTTACAAAGGTCATTTTCGAGGCGGACGAGATGTTCAGTAAATACGTGTATTTTAAGACATATTGAAATTTAATGAGAAAGGACCAAAAACATAGCCGTGTTTCCCCGACCAAAATAGAAATGGAGGCAATGATCAGGAATCGATACAGTAAAGCCTGAGCTCCAATCAGCGACACAAAAGGGAAAGAAACACAAATATGAAACAACAGACCCTAATGGAAACATCAATAGCGGAAAGCCAAACGGACCGTAACTTTCCCACAAAATGGCCAATAGGCTTTCCAAAATAAAATAATGTAAGCGACACAAACACAAAAGGCAAAACCATAACAAAAATAAACCGCGACAGGAGAACCGCCTTGGAACGGACAGCGGAAACATATTCCACTGAGGAGGGGGGGGGGCTTAAATCGGTTTTACGTGGCCACAATCCTCGTTCTTACTTCCGTCGCGATTAAGACAAATAATTTGTTAAGTCCGCATGAAGGCCTCCTAACTCATCAGTGCAACATCTCAGTGAACACAAAATTCAAACAACAACAGAGATGAAACAACGATGAGGACTTAACAGCAAGAACCATCTGAAATGCTGAAGCAAAGAAAAACCAACAGTTAGACAAATAGAAGTGGAGGCAATGATCAGGAATCGATACAATCAACCCATAGTTTCCATCAGAGAAACCAAAGGGAAAGAAACACAATCATGAAACTACAGACCCTAATAGAAACATCAATACCGGAAAGCCAAAAGGACAGTTACTTTCCCACAAAATGGTCAATAGGCTATCCAAAAAAAAAAAATCTATGCTACACAAACACCCAAAGACAAACCATAACAAAAATAAACCGCGACAGAAGAACCGCCTTGGAACGGTCAGCGGAAACGAATTCCACTGGGGGGGGTCTTAAATCGATTTTACGTGGCCACAATCCTCGCCCTTACTTCCGTCGCGATTTAGACGAGTATTTTGTTCAGTCCGCATGAAAGCCTCCTAACTCATCAGTGCAACATCTCCGTGAACACAAATAATCAAACAACCACCGAGATGAAACAACGGTGAGGACTCGACAGCAAGAAACCACTGAAATGCTGGAGCAAAAGCAAACCAACAGTTAGACTCCGATTGGCCTGCTTCAGATCCCCGACTCTACTATTTATATCAGTAAGAGAACAAAATAAAAATTAAAACACCGACCCTATTATTTTCAATTTCCGACCCTACCAAGTGTCGTCTTTCATTATCCCATAGCTATTTCGCGTGTTAAGTACATTTTTGTAGTTTTTGCGATTAAGGTCGTTATGGCGGCAATACACGGTGTTTACACTGCTCTAATATTTTACGGATTTTTACAGTTCTTTTATATGAAACATGTGTCTTTTAACATTTCCTATGATGGAGATTGGACTACTGATCATTTCAATGCATTCCTGACAAAGATCAGTACAGTGACAAGATCAGATTACTACATTCAATGCTTGTCAAATTTCACACAAAGAACTGTCATGGCGGCTAGGCGGACCTATGGATCTGCGAGACTTAACAAATATACCAGAAGTAATTATTACCTGGTAATCGCCTTGATACTGAGCGGAGATATTTCCTTAAATCCCGGACCTATCAGATATCCATGTGTGGATTGCTCGAAACCAGTAAAAAGCAACCAACTAGCTTTCTCATGTGATTTCTGTGAACAGTGGGTTCACAGAATATGTACGAATCCTCTCGTGTCCGAAACGGAATTCCGACGGCTAGAACAATCGACTGAAAATTTCATACTGCCACACCTGACTGATTCTTATTTCGATGTGTCGATACTTTCGGAAGAGACTTTTACATCAAACTCAACGACCAACGACATTTCTGCCAGTGAGAGTTATCTCTCTTGCACTGAATTATCAACAAACATGTCACATGATCTGGATCTCAACACCGGCGAGTCACATGATACGATGTCATGTGACACAAACAACGAAGATGGCCGATCGCATGGTGTTTTCAAAGAGCTAAGAGACCTTCGCAACAAACATCGAGGTAATGTGGTGATTACACACTTGAATGTAAACAGCCTACGTTACAAATTTATGGAGCTCAGTGAAATCTTACACAATAAGCTCTCTGACATTTGTTTCTTCACTGAGACTAAGCTCGATGGCACTTTTAATCAGTCAAGTTTCAATGCTACAGGATATAGAGCTTTCAGAAATGACAGAAACTGTTCTGGAGGGGGGCTGATTGCATATGTGCGATCAAAGTAGAAGTAAAACAAAGATCAGGAATTGATACAATTAACTTACTCCACCCATAAAAGACACCAAAGGGAAAGAAATACAAACATTAAGCGACCAGACCATAATGGAAACCTAAACAAAGGAAGGCCATAAGGACAGTTACTTTCCCACAAAATGGCCATATGGCCATCCAAAACCAAAAGACACAAGTGATACACACAGTAAGTAACAAACAACAACATAAATAAATCGCCACAGAAGAGCCGCCTTGGAACGGTCAGTGGAAGATTTCCACTGGGGGGGGGGGCTTAAATCGATTTTACGTGGCCATAATCCTCGCCCTTACTTCCGTCGCGATTTAGACAAATAATTTGTTCAGTCCGCATGAAGGCCTCCTAACTCATCAGTGCAACATCTCCGTGAACACAAAAATCAAAGAACCACAGAGGTGAGACAACGGTGAGGACTCGACAGCAAGAAACCACTGAAATGCTGGAGCAAAAGAAAACCAACAGTTAGACTCCGATGAGCCCGACCAGAGACAGAGCATCAGGCACCAACCGACATTATCTCTCTAATTTTCAATAAGCCTTTACGTTGGAGCCTGACGTAGACCTGAACTTGAACTTAACACGCCCATTGAGTCAAAAGTCCTGGATGTTGTGATAAATAATCGTAAATGGCCATAATAGACATTTATCGACCACCTTCTATGGACAGTAAACTTTTCACTGATTTGTTTACTAGGGGAATGGGCTTGTTAACAACAAAATTTGATAATATACTGGTCCTAGGAGACCTCAATTATGACTGTCTGGACCATACGAAAGGTGCTACACTGCTTGACATTTGTGATGTTTTTAATTTTAAAAATGTTATAAAGTCAGCAACATGTTTTATGAAAATTGCAACCCTTCATTAGTGGATGTCATACTAACTAATCAGTCTAGACTCTGTTTCGGTGCCTTAAACTTTGGTTGTGACATCAGTGACTGGCACAACATGATAGGGGTGGCAGTCAGGGGGGCAACAACCAGAGTGGACAAACAGAAAACAAAATATAGAAGTTACAAAAATTTCGATCAGAAATTGTTCAATGAGGATGTTGGTCGGATCCCTTTTCATGCGGCTTATGTCTTTGATGACCCTGATGATATCTACTGGGCCCATGAGATGCCTCTGTCCGATGTCATCAATGAGCATGCACCAATAAAGGAGAGAGTAGTAAAACCCAAGAAGACAGCCTTCATGAATGGTGACCTACGCCGTGCTGTCTATAAAAAGAAGATGCTTTATAATAAATATAGCAGGTGCAGAACTTCGGCTAACTGGGACAATTACAGGAAACAGCGCAATTTTGTCACCAAACTGAAAAAAACAATCCATGCGTGTTTATTTTTTCGAAAGATGTGCAGGAGGGACAAAATCCAAGGACTTCTGGCCCACCATCAAACCCTTCTTATCTAAGAAGGAGGGTGATGATGGGAATGAAGTCATTCTTTGTGAAGAGGAAAAAATTGTCTCAGATCAGTCGGAGGTCTGCCAAATCTTCAACAACTATTTTGTCAATGTTGCAAAGGGTATTGGCAAAGAGTCAAAGAAATTTAAGGAGGATTTCTGATCATCCCAGCATTATAAAGATAACTGAAAATGTCTCACAAAGGAGTGATGATCAAAAGTTCTTTTTCAAACCAGTGTCTGAGAATTATGTACACAAGATTGTATCAAATTTGAATGTAAAGAAGGCTACTGGAGCTGACAATATTTCATCTAAATGCATAAAGGCATGTGCCTCTTCTATTTGCAGCCCTACATCAGACCTAATAAATACCATCTTTACACTTTGCAAGTTCCCTGACGGAATCAAAGGGGCACAGGTTAAACCCTTACACAAGAAAAAAGACCCCATGAACAAAGAGAATTTTCGGCCTGTAAGTATCTTACCCATCACCTCCAAAATTTATGAACGCAGCATGCATGATCAACTGTCCTCTTTTATGGAAGAACTATTCAATCATTTCCTCGCTGCATTTAGAAAAGGTTTTGGGTGTCAGTCAACCCTGTTGAGACTGCTTGAGGACTGGCGTCAAGCTTTGGACAACCGGAATTGTGTTGCAGCCATATTAATGGATCTTTCCAAGGCCTTTGACTGTCTCCCCCGCAATCTATTGGTTGCCAAATTGAAAGCATAAGGATTGTCGGAGGAGGCAGTCAAACTCCTGGAAAGCTACCTCAGCAACAGATCTCAACAGGTTAGACTGGGCCCATGTACAAATCCTTGGGAAAAACTAATTAAAGGAGTCCCTCAAGGTTCCATTTTATGACCTTTAGTTTTTAATGTATTTTTAAATGACATATTCTATTTTATTATAAAATCTCTTTTATACAACTATGCTGTTGATAATACTTTAGCTTATATACATAAGGATTTTGATACTCTTAAGACAGTTTTAGAAACTGAAAGTCTCAATCTTATTTCATGGTTTGCTGAAAACTTTATGAAGGCCAATCCAGATAAGTTTCAGGCTATATGTCTTGGCCAGAGCACTCATGATCACATAAAGTCTTTCCAAATTGGCAGCACTTCAATAAAATGTGAGGATAATGTCACGCTGCTTGGTGTCAAAATAGATTACATGCTGAAATTTGACAACCATGTGACTGATAGCTGTTTTATTGCATCAAATTTTAGCTACTGTCCCCTAACTTGGCATTTTTGCAGTGCCTCAAGTACAAATAAACTTGAAAAAATTCAGGAGAGGGCCCTGAGATTTATATTTAATGATTATTCTTCCTCGGTGGGCGAGTTATTAAACCTGTCAAATACTCAGCCTTTGCGTGTGAGAAGAATTAAACTCATGGCTAGTGAGGTATACAAGATTGTTAATGGTCTTTCACCAAATTACATCCAATATCTTGTTAATATAAAGGATTTTTTTTTATAATTTCAGAAATGAGAAAACTGCTGATGTTCCACAGGTAAACATGACAAGGTATGGCTTGAGGTCATTAAGATCCGGGGCCCCCAGGATCTGGAATAGCCTGCCAAACAACGAGCGATTAGCAGAATCCTATCAACAGTTTCGTAGGCTCCTCCAGAACTGTAATAGCTTTGGATGTAAGTGTCCTGTATGTTCTGCCTAATCTCCTTTATGGATTTTATTCCTTTCAGTCTGCTAAAATCATTGTTTTGTTTTGCATGCTTAGTACCTTGTTTTTCTGTCGACCTTTTCGAGCAAGTCATTCCATTGGTATGCCTTGCAGCCTTTCGATTTTTCGACCAAATAAGGTATTGGCTGTGCCAGGCTGAGAGACAAGTTTGATCTTTTAGCACTCGAGTTTCGCCTTGAGCCTTTCTCAAGGGAATCTTACATTTAAATTTTCTTAGTGCCATATACCTCTTACAAATTTCTTAATATCTAAGCATCCAGTGCTATTTTACCATATTTATGCTATGACATATCAGTCAAATGCTAGTTTTAAAAGGATAGATGCGGGCATGATGACAATGTCTTTGTGTAGCAAAAGAGCTGAACTCAGATGTCATTGTGTCCGTAATCGTCATAGATATAGCTTTCTTTTGGATGCTTGTAGTAACCCGAGTTCCTTCGAGGGTGATGCTTTGGCGGCGACCTAGGTGGCGTACCCAGCAATCAGACAGCTTGTCAACGCACACCCTCGGATGATACTTTTGAGAGTGAATTTTAGGCAAGCTCTTTTTTTCTAAAATTTTCAATTTAAAGTGCCGGATATACTTTTTAGTGTGTATGACTATTTAACTGTTTTTATGTTCATTATTACCTTTGTCTCATACTTCTTACACCCTAAATATTTACAAATATTCTTATGCTAAATCTTTGTGATAAAATCTCTTAATGTGTAAGTAATTATATATATATATGTGCATGCTGTGATATATTCAACTTGCTGTTATTTTACATTTGTTTGTCGAAGTAAAAACCCTACAGGGCTTATGTTGTGCTGTTGATAGTATTCGACGTAAAATAAAATGTCTATGTCTATGTCTATGTCTTTTGGCATTTAGCATCTTCCAAATTAAAGATATGACTTTTTGAGTATCTAAAATGAATTTTTATATACAGTGCAAGTCTCTACATGAGAATTTTATTAACAAAAAACATAAAAAAAAATAAAAAAATAAAAAATAAAAAAAAAACATGTACAAAAACAAAGGACCCTGTTTTTTCCTAGAGAAAAAATAAAATAATAATAATAATAAAGTTTCCCCTACCTACCGACCATTTGTTTTTTCAGCATGTTTCATCACGTGAACAAGTCCTTCAAAATAAAGATCCCCTTAAACCCCACTTTATATAGAAAAACAGGGGTTTACGGGGGTAAACTCCAGTTTCCTTATTTCTGCTCCAAGAAATTGGTCTGGGTACTCGTTAGAACCGCCTCATCTAACGAGCACCAAATCCTATGTTTGGAGTATGAATAAGAAAAATATCACAAATTTTCATCACAAGATTACCTTTTTTTGAGGTATGAAAAAATGCACTATATCACACTGATATGTTATCGTAATGGTATGAAACACAGCTATTTTTCACGCCTTAAGAGAACGGATCGAAAAAGAACAAAATCCTATCACGAATATCAAAGGGAAAGACGGACAAACACATCTTTCCAAACAACAAAGACGCAGGCAGCTGATAATAACTCAGTTACTTTCACTGACCTAAATAGTTTAGACTATCCAGAATAATTTTCATAAGGCCTTCACAAAAAATCACCTCTCTCACTCAGCCAGCTCGCCAACCAGTCCATACAAAATGGGCTGGACGATGGGAATATAAACAAACAATATATCCCCTCTACATTTCACTGCAAATACCCACTTAAGCCCGAAATCTCCATTTCGGTGCCTGGCATACTAAAATTGCTATGCGATCTAAATCCAAGCAAAGCTTCAGGACTTGACTCCATTAAACACATTGTTCTGAAAAACCTAAACAATGAAATAACCCCTGTCCTTGTCATTTTATTAAAAAAGTCACTCAACACAGGGTAGGTCTCAAACGACTGGACCAAAGCATATGTTACCCCCATCTTCAAAAAGGGGGATAAGAGCGACCCCATTAATTATCGCCCCATATCACTAACATGCATTCTTTGCAAAGTGATGGAGCACATTGTAGCTTCTAGTCTGTCCAAGCATCTTAACTGTAACAACATATTGTATGACCTTTAGCATGGTTTCAGAGAGAGGAGGTCTTTTGAACCCAGCTCATCCAGTTAGTTGAGGAGCTTGCACGAAACACTTCACAAGGTCGACAAACTGACCATATCGTATTAGATTTTAGTAAGGCCTTCGGCAGAGTAAATCACTTAAAGCTGCTTCACAACATGGTGTGAGAGGCAATACTCTGTCCAAAATCAAAGCATTTCTGATTGGGCTTTTATCAAACAGTAGTACTGGAGGGCGAATACTCATCAGAAATCCCTGTAAATTCTGGAGTCCCACAAGGTTCTGTGCTTGGTCCCTTACTAGCCCTCCTTTACATAAACGACCTACCAAAGAATATACACTCACAGGTCCGCTTTTTTGCTGATGATACAGCTATTTACATCACAGTCAATAACCAGGACGACTCTGGCACACTCCAAAATGACCTTGACACCTTATAAACATGGGAAACCATGTGGGATATGGATTTTAATCCAAGTAAGTGTCAAGTCTTACACATAACAAAATTCAGGTATCCAGCTCAGCACATCTACATGCTACATGGACAGGGAATAGAAGCAGTGGCCACCACCAAATATCTAGGCGTAGACATCAGCAAAGACCTGAGCTGCAATACTCGCATTAATAGGATTACAACAACAGCAAACAGGACACTAGGTTTTCTGAAAAGAAACATCAAAACAAAATGCACAGGCATTCGTCAAGCAGCATATCAGACTTTAGTTCGTTCTCAAGTCGAATATGCATTCCCTGTGTGGAGCCCATACACACAGACCTATATAAATAAAATTGAAATGGACCAAAGACGGGCCATACGATGGGTTAACAGCAATTACTCCCCTTATGCTAGTGTTACAAGCATGCAAAACTCACAAGGGGGCGTTCACTTGAGGACAGGCGAGCCGACGCCCGCCTGATACTATTTTACAAAATAGTAAATAGTCTGGTTGCTGTTCCCCTCCCTACATATATTAGCCACACTATCAGATTGACCAGGCATATGCATCCCCTTCACTACGTCCAGATACAGCCAGCTACTATAAATACTTCTAGGAGACCTCAATTATGACTGTCTGGACCATACAAATAATTTTCATAAGGCCTTCACAAAAAATCACCTCTCTCACTCAGCCAGCTCGCCATCCAGTCCATACAAAATGGGCTGGACGATGGGAATATAAACAAACAATATATCCCCTCTACATTTCACTGCAAATACCCACTTAAGCCCGAAATCTCCATTTCGGTGCCTGGCATACTAAAATTGCTATGCGATCTAAATCCAAGCAAAGCTTCAGGACTTGACTCCATTAAACACATTGTTCTGAAAAATCTAAACAATGAAATAACCCCTGTCCTTGTCATTTTATTCAAAAAGTCACTCAACACAGGGCAGGTCCCAAACGACTGGACCAAAGCATGTGTTACCCCTATCTTCAAAAAGGGGGATAAGAGCGACCCCATTAATTATCGCCCCATATCACTAACATGCATTCTTTGCAAAGTGATGGAGCACATTGTAGCTTCTAGTCTGTCCAATCATCTTAACTGTAACAACATATTGTATGACCTTTAGCATGGTTTCAGAGAGAGGAAGTCTTTTGAACCCAGCTCATCCAGTTAGTTGAGGAGCTTGCACGAAACACTTCACAAGGTCGACAAACTGACCATATCGTATTTGATTTTAGTAAGGCCTTCGGCAGAGTAAATCACTTAAAGCTGCTTCACAAACATGGTGTGAGAGGCAATACTCTGTCCTAAATCAAAGCATTTCTGATTGGGCTTTTATCAAACAGTAGTACTGGAGGGCGAATACTCATCAGAAATCCCTGTAAATTCTGGAGTCCCACAAGGTTATGTGCTTGGTCCCTTACTAGCCCTCCTTTACATAAACGACCTACCAAAGAATATACACTCACAGGTCCGCTTTTTTGCTGATGATACAGCTATTTACATCACAGTCAATAACCAGGACGACTCTGGCACACTCCAAAATGACCTTGACACCTTATAAACATGGGAAACCATGTGGGATATGGATTTTAATCCAAGTAAGTGTCAAGTCTTACACATAACAAAATTCAGGTATCCAGCTCAGCACATCTACATGCTACATGGACAGGGAATAGAAGCAGTGGCCACCACCAAATATCTAGGCGTAGACATCAGCAAAGACCTGAGCTGCAATACTCGCATTAATAGGATTACAACAACAGCAAACAGGACACTAGGTTTTCTGAAAAGAAACATCAAAACAAAATGCACAGGCATTCGTCAAGCAGCATATCAGACTTTAGTTCGTTCTCAAGTCGAATATGCATTCCCTGTGTGGAGCCCATACACACAGACCTATATAAATAAAATTGAAATGGACCAAAGACGGGCCATACGATGGGTTAACAGCAAGTACTCCCCTTATGCTAGTGTTACAAGCATGCAAAACTCACAAGGGGACGTTCACTTGAGGACAGGCGAACCGACGCCCGCCTGATACTATTTTACAAAATAGTAAATAGTCTAGTTGCTGTTCCCCTCCCTACATATATTAGCCACACTATAAGATTGACCAGGCATATGCATCCCCTTCACTACGTCCAGATACAGCCAGCTACTATAAATACCCTTTTTTTCCCTTGTCCATTGCACAGTGGAATCAACTTCCTCATCAGCTTCCCGTCCTCTAAGACCTAGAGTCATTTAGGTCAGGGGTAAGGACAGTATCACATTATATGCCCTGATCCTCAACAGATAGATACACAGAAGTGTTAAATAGAAACATGAAAAAATGAACCGCACCGGACATAAAACAAATGAATCCGCAACTTAAGTGCAGCATTCGGACGGCCAGTATAAATTATTTTCAAAACATTTACGGGACCGCAACCTTCACCCCTGTCTTCCGCCGCGGTTTCCACATTTTGTTGGCAATTCGACTCGCATGGGCGATTGTCTCTTCAATGTCTCACCACGGGTAACAACTAAAATAAGCAAAAAGGCTGTGAATAAAGCTGTTGTTCGCTAGCAAAACTATATCTGTTCCGTGTTCAAAAACATTTATTATGTAATTTATCCTTCTTCTACTCCGAACATATATCATTAAATTCACTTCTTTTTTCGGCGATAAGCATGCATCCGTTTGATTTTTTCAATTAAAAAGAAAATGAATTGTCGACCACGATGAATATAATAATACAGTGTTTAATTTAGATTTTTCTCAGGTCCTATTCTAGTGCCAAATGCATAGATTATAAATTCACAGCAAAATTCGAATTGAGTTTGCACGTTTCTCTTGTATAGCCGAGATCGGATTAAGAAACCGTTTTTAAACAAGCATTGTCCACCCATATTTAACCCATCTACCAGAACAATGCATAAAGTTAAAAAATATATACGTGACCCGGCTTTATTGCTGGTTATGCAACAGAAATTGATGAAGTGATGTTGGAGGGTACTATTGCTTCTGGGACCTTCGTTCGTGCGTGCGTCCGTCTGTTACGTTTGTTGATGCATGACATAACTGCTAGGGATTTGAAATTTCATTTATGGATTCCTCATGTAAAATAGCTGACAAATATTCATTTTCCTGTCAGGATTATTCCCCGTTTCTACGTTATGGCTCTTTGAAAAAAATACGGATGGAAACTTGTCAGCAAATATCCCAAATACGTTTGAAAATAGGGCCATGGAATCTGATGAATAGACTAGCATTGGTGAGTAGATGTCCTGATTAACCTTTGAATGAATTCTTAAAAAATACTTTGTGAGTTATGGCTCTTTGTAACTTTGTAGATTGCATACTTTTTGATGCAGTTTTTAACTTTTGAACCATACGGCTAGGCTTTTGACATTTCATATATGGACTCCTCATGAAAAATAGCCGTCACGTATTTTTTCTTATCAAGAGTGTGCTCCTTTCCTTAATTATTGCCCTTTGAAAAAATGGATAAAATCATGTCAGCAATATACATGTATCTAAAAATAATGCTTGAGCCTTGTAAGTTATTAATTAGATTGGTAATGATGAGTAGATGGTCTGATAAAATCAATTCCAAAAACTACTTCATGAGTTGTGTCCCTTCATAAATTTGGGCAAATGCACTGTGCGTGTTTTGCGATACATAGCTTAACTTCTTAACTGGCATACTAGGGTTTCGCAATTTCATAAACGGATGCCTCATGAAAAAATAACTGGCCCTTATTTTGTTCCAGGCAGGATTAGGTCCCTTTCCTTAGATATGGCCATTTGAAAAAGTTTGGAAGAAATCTTTTCAACAAAATAACTCAACCGTTATAGAAGCTAGAGCCTTGGAAACTTGTAAATGGTGACCCGCCCATCGGCTATGGAAGAAAAAGATGGGCTGCATGGTGCTTCCACGCAGAACTGAAACTGGTCGCACACGGGTACTGGTAAACCGCTTATAGGATCTAAGCCTATAAGCGGTTTACCAGTACCCGTGTGCGACCGGGTATTGGTAAACCGCTTATAGGATCTAAGCCTGCCCAGGCAAAGTGGTGCGAGTCGGACCCTCCATGCTTATACAAAAGTGATGGCAATGATCAGGAATCGATAAATTAACACACAGCTCCCATCAGAGACTCCAAAGTGAAAGAAACACAAGCATGAAACAACAGACCCTAATGGAAACATCAATAACGGACTGCCAAAAGGACAGTTACTTTCCCACAAAATGGCCAATTGGCTAGCCAAAACAAAATAATATAAGCGGCACAGACACTCAAAGACAGACCGTAACAAAAAAAAAAAAAAAAAAAAAACGCGACGGAAGAACCACCTTGGAACGGTCAGTTAAACGAATTCCACTGTGGGCTTAAATGAATTTTACGTGGCCACAATCCCCGCCCTTACTTCCGACGCGATTAAGACAAATTATTTGTTCAGCCCGCATGCTGGCCTCCTAACTCGTCAGCGCAACATCTCCGTGAACGCAAAAAATCAAACAACCACAGAGATGATACAACGGTGAGGACTCCACAGCAAGAAAACACTGAAATGCTGGAGCATAAGAAAACCAACAATTAGACTCCGATGGGCCCGACCAGAGACAGAGCATCAGGCACCAACCAACATTACATTGAATTAGATCTCTCTAATTCTCAGTAAGCATTTACGCTGGAACCGTCATAGAATCTGAGGCCTGACCCACCGGCGTTCAATTAAAGAGGGAAATAAAGTTGTCAACCGTAATTTGGTTAACTACCATGCTTGCAGTCTGTCGTATAACATTTATGTTGTACCCAACCTTTTTATATCGAAGAATGATTTTACGACATTGGGTGCTGAAGTCATTGCTGTTATATATATATTTCTGAATTTATAGAATAAGTAATTATAAAATTCGGGTTCCAATAGACCTTGTTGCACAAGAGATTTAAGTCCAATATTGAATTGTGAAAGTAAATCTGAATGACGTCTATAAAAGTTTGAAAAGGCTTTACGTAGTTTATGGTACCGATTACCCCGATTAAGAAGTTTAGCAGTTAACAATAATATTACGAGTGTTGAAGACAGTTACATGACTACACACTCTGGAAAATCGAATTAATTGCGAAATATAAACGCCATAGGATGGCGCATGAGGAACATCCCCATCCAAAAAAGGAAAATTTATAATCTCAAAATCAAAATCTTCGCGTTTACCATACAGTTTGCAAGACAGAAACCCATCTACAACAGATACATGTAAATCCAACAACGGAGCCTCGGTATCAGAAGAATTTGCTTTATTAACTGAAGTTCTGGGGGGAGGGGGGGGGTAAATTTCACTGATCAAAACCATTGAAATAGGTATTGTGAATATTGTATAAATCGTTCAAATATCTAGAATTCGAGCTTAAAGCTTCAATGGTTTCAGATTGGGTTTCAGCAGAAAGGTACAGCATGAAGTCTCTTATAACAAAACAAGAACAGATCAGCCACAAGGGGTGCGCAATTAGTACCCATCGGAATACCCACAACTTGTCTAAATAACTTAGTACCAAATCTTATGTAAATATTGTCAAGTAGAAAAATGAGAGCTTCACACACTTTCTGACATGACCATAAAGCATTATTTTCATTCTCTTCAGAAGTGAAAGAAACATTTCTTACATTACATACAAGATAGAGGGAGTCTTCCCTATGAAATGTCTATTCAATTAAATCATTAAGATTGTCTTTAATAAGATTATGAGGAAGTGTAGTGTAAAGGGTGGGAAAATCCTAAGTAGACCGACTTGAAGCACGAAAACGTCTGGATTTCAATTTATTTAAAATTTCATTCGATTTTTTATAGACCAAAAGGGATTTCTACCTGATCTTTCGAAGACTTTGTCGCAATATTTTATTACATGTTTTTTGAAGGCAGTAAAACATGAAGTTAATAATTTAGAGAGTTCAGTGTTGGTACAAGAGCTAGAATTTGCAATAAAACGCGCCTTGTATGGTCTTTTATGAAGTTTAGGTAACCAATATAACGTAGGAAGCTTGTCTTGGACTTCTGTAACACAGACAGCAAACTTGGTGGCTGAATGACAAATGTGGTCAGCAACTAAAGCCCTCTCTATAGCTAAAGGCTGCAGTTCATAGGCCTTATACCACCAACTTCTTGCTGAAGAGTGTTATCATAGTGAATTAAAAATCAAAAATGAGTTCCTTTAAGAGCAATGAAAACATTCATAAGAAAGAAGATGGTTCATACTACGTAGTTTCGGCTAATAAAGCCTCATCAGTGACCCTGTAATGAACCGGCAAAGAAAGCCAGAGGAAACGTACTGCAATTTAGCAAATTTCGAATAGGCAGTCGATACAAATATGTTCTATAAAAGGGTTATCCTTTGGAAGCAAGAAATACACTACAGAAGTGAAAAATATGGAGTGTACATGTTTTCTGGGCCAGACTAGCTAGTTTCGGCCAATTAGGCCTCATCAGTGACCCTTGGATATTTTCAAAATTCCACAATGGAATCAATGATCCCAAAGGACAAGAAAATATAATCTACACTATGATGTAGGGCAGGGAGACGTTCTACCGCCGCAACACATTCCCACACACCAGCTGTAGTGAAGTTAAATATGTTCTATAAAAGGGTTATCCTTTGGAAGCAAGGAATACACTACAGAAGTGAAAAATATGGACTGATATAAATCAAATTGGGGTCCAAAAATTAAAAACCTGTCTAGAATACGAGTCTAAACCCAAAATTTATTTCTCATTTCTCAGAATATTCACGCTGATCTCAAAGGACCAAAAGTAAAATATAAACTACACTATGGTTGATGTACGGGGAGACGTTTTACGTCCGCCACACAGCACAACACCAGCTGCAGTGAAGGCAAATAAAAATAAAAATGAGTTCCTTTAAGAGCAATGAAAACATTCAAAAGAAAGAAGATTTTTCATACTACGTAGTTTCGGCTAATAAAAGTAGAAGTAAAACAAAGATCAGGAATTGATACAATTAACTTACTCCACCCATAAAAGACACCAAAGGGAAAGAAATACAAACATTAAGCGACCAGACCATAATGCAAACCTAAACAAAGGAAGGTCATAAGGACAGTTACTTTCCCACAAAATGGCCATATGGCCATCCAAAACCAAAAGACACAAGTGATACACACAGTAAGTAACAAACAACAACATAAATAAATCGCCACAGAAGAGCCGCCTTGAACAAATTATTTGTCTAAATCGCGACGGAAGTAAGGGCGAGGATTGTGGCCACGTAAAATCAATTTAAGTCCCCAAGTGGAAATCTTCCACTGACCGTTCCAAGGCGGCTCTTCCGTGGCGATTTATTTATGTTGTTGTTTGTTACTTACTGTGTGTATCACTTGTGTCTTTTAATTTTGGATGGCCATATGGCCATTTTGTGGGAAAGTAACTGTCCATATGGCCTTCCTTTGTTTAGGTTTTCATTATGGTCTGGTCGCTTAATGTTTGTATTTCTTTCCCTTTGGTGTCTTTTATGGATGGAGTAAGTTAATTGTATCAATTCCTGATCTTTGTTTTACTTCTACTTTGGAACTGTCAGTGGAAGATTTCCACTGGGGGGCTTAAATCGATTTTACGTGGCCACAATCCTCGCCCTTACTTCCGTCGCGATTTAGACAAATAATTTGTTCAGTCCGCATGAAGGCCTCCTAACTCACCAGTGAAAAAGCCTCATCAGTGAAGCCGTCAAACAACTACCACATTGTTAGCGGCCTTATCTGCTGGAGCCAAAACAATCTTCTTATGAAATTCTTTAATCTCTAGTTTAAGGTGACGTAAAGACGTCTTATAAGTTCGTATTTTGAAAATAAAACGAAATGCGTTTGAAGCCCTATTGGTTTTATTGGGCAACAGGACATCAGATGTCATTGCATCTCAATGTTGGGCAAAAGTCCCGCAAAATTGTGAAGAAAAGTCTCTAAAATGACCTATACAACGTTGACGGGGACGTTAAACCTCAAGCCAAACAAACAAAAACAAAACCTGCTGAATTGA
Organism: Lucinisca nassula; assembly: GCA_963580285.1. Lineage (NCBI taxonomy): Eukaryota > Metazoa > Mollusca > Bivalvia > Lucinida > Lucinidae > Lucinisca > Lucinisca nassula. Next base: position 126,872,745 of record OY757019.1, on the reverse strand, counting down.
TTGGCATTGATGAGTAGATGACCTGATTAGTTTTTGAATACATTCTGAAAAATGCTTTGTGAGTTATGGTGCTTTGTAATGTTTGGCATATGCACATTGCATGCTTTGTTAAGCATAGCATAATTTAAAAACCATATAATTTTGTATTTGGAAACAAGGGTTGTGCTCCTTGCATGAGTTATGGCCTTTTGAAAAAGGATGATATTTGGTCAGCAAAATACCTCAAAACTAATTAAAGCTAGAGCTTTGAAACCTCATGAATTAATTGGTATTGATGAGTAGATGATCTGATTAACTTTTGAATAATTTCTGAAAAAAATACTTTGTGAGTTTTGGCCCTTTGTAAATTTGGGCATTTGTATATTGTATGTGTTTTGAGGCATTGCATAACGTTTGGACAGTGCAGCATCATGATAACAAGTCCGTGTAATGATCACCCCTGTTAACCCAAGTTTATATAGAGAAAACTGGGGTTTACAGGGGTATATATTATTTTGCTTATTTCTGCTCCTAGACATAGGTTGTGGGTATTCGTTAGAAGCGCCTCAGTGAGGCGGTTCTAACCAGCACCCACAACCTATGTTTGGAGTATAGATAAGAAAAATATCCAACATTTTTATATAAAATAGCCATATTGAAGATATGCACTTTGTCACACGGGTCTGTTATCGTAATGCACTATGTCACACAGGTCTGTTATCGTAACGATCTAAGATTCTGAAATTTCATATACGGATTCCTCTTGAACACATAGTTTGCACTTTGTCACACGGGTCTGTTATCGTAATGCACTATGTCACACAGGTCTGTTATCGTAACGATCTAAGATTCTGAAATTTCGTATACGGATTCCTCTTGAACACATAGTTGACACGTATTGATTTCTCATCAGGATTAAGGCCCTTTCCTGTGTTATTGCACTTTGAAATGTTTGAATGGAATGTTGTCAGCAGAATATCTAAAAAAACGGTTGAAGCTAGAATCTTGAAACCTGAGGAATAGATTGGTAGTATTGACTAGGTGACCTGCTTAACTTTTAAATAAATACCGAAAACAATTTTAAACGCTATGGCTCTTTTTTAAATTTGGGCATTTGTACAATGAATGCTTTGTGATGTATAGCATAACTTTAGAACCATGTATTCTAGGGTTTTGAAATTTCATATACGGATTTCTTGTGAAGAAAAAAAAAAGCGGACGCGTATTTTTCCTCATCAGAATTATGCTCCATTTCTAAATTATGACCCTTTGAAAATAAAGTGGATTAAATCTTGTCAGCAAAATCTATTAGAGCCAGAGTCTTAAAAGTTAATGAATGCACATTTGACTTTTAACAGTTGATGAATGAACGTTTTGACTTCTGGGATTTCCGCTATTGATGTTTCCATTTATAATTAGGGTCTATTTATTTCATGCTTGTATTTCTTTCTCTTTGGTGTCTCTGTTGGGAGCTGTGGGTTAATTGCATCGAATCCTGATCATTGCCTTCACTTCTATTTTGTAGTGGTGAGCAGATGAACTGTTTAACTTTTGAATTAATTCAGAAATGGGCCCCGTCAAGCGATTTTGGTACTTATCGCCTATGCGAGCAGCGTAGGTTCAGGCGAGCCTGCGCATCCGCGCAGTCTCACCAGAACCTTCGCTGCTCGCTTATACAAGCAGTGAATCAAGAGGAACCTTCAGGCAGAAAGCCATGTCCCTGGCCCCTCTGAATGGCTGGGCATGCGCATTTAAAATTTGACATGACGGAATGGTCGAAGACACAAATTCGCTTGGCGGGGCTCAAATATACTTCATGAGTTATGGCCCTTTGTAAATTTGGGAATATGTACATTGCATGTTTTGTGAATCATAACTTAAAAAAACTTGTGTTTGGTACATGAGCCCCGCCAAGCGAATTTGTGTCTTCGAGCATTCCGTCATGACAAATTTTAACTGCGCATGCCCAGCCATTCAGCGGGGCCAGGGATATGGCTTTCTGTCTGAAGGTTCCTCTTGATTCACTGCTTGTATGAGCGAGCAGCGAAGGTTCTGGCGAGACTGCGCGGATGCGCAGGCTCGCCCGAACCTTCGCTGCTCGCATAGGCGATAAGTACCAAAATCGCTTGACCGGGCCCACATGTCTTTTGTTTTATAATTTCATATCCTGCCAGGTACATTTTACTGAGTTATTGCCCTTTGAAAACAAAAAAGATGAAATTTTGTTCAGAAATAACCTGATCAATTTTCGAATGAATTTTGAAAAAAAAAAAAAAATGTTATGGCCCTATCTCAACAACTGTGCTGGTCATTGCTTTGACACTTGATAGGCTGATAGGATATGATGAGTAGAATACCTGATTAACTTTTTAAAAGATTCTAATTTTTTTTATTGAATTATTGCCCGCTGAATTTTTTCTTGTAAAATCTTAGCATTTCAACAATGTTAAGTTAGCAGTGACAATCAGTGATGGGGGCATAGTATTACATAAACACTAACACTAGTTTACGAATCGTTTCTGTAATATGCTGCTGTGTACACACGTTTGCATATATTTTTAGTTTTGAGAGTTCCTTATATTTCACTAGTTTCATAACGAAATAAGTTACCTTCTAAAATAAATAAATAGCAGAAAATTGAAGTATTTCTTATCCACAGAGATGATTAAAAAACCCATAGAATGTTGCAAAATGTCAACAGGTTTAAGTCAAACAAAGCCGATTATTATTTTAGTAATGTAACAATCTTTGACAGTTTCTTTGTAAATCTTTTATTATGTAACGTTACATTGATTAACTGTTTTCATACCATCTGTGGCCGTGCTATCCTAAGTATCTATCTCTTTAGTTTTAATTGCTCTTGGTGAAGTATTCACGCTAGCCAGCAAGATAAAATTCAAGGTTAAATTAATGGCGCATATTCGTGTGAAGATAAATTAAGTCTAACACAGTCATGCTTTACAGAAATCAATCACATGTGCATTTTAAACGCCATCAATGATAGTGATACCTTCGTTTCATCGACCATCATTAACAGTAAATGAATTAACAAGAGCTCCGCAAGCGGGTCATTATACATCCTTGGCAAGTAATTGGCTATAACACATATGCTGACAAAAGCCCCAAAAGACATGTTCCTGGACAGATGGATGCACATAATTGTGCTTATAACTGGTGGACTGTAATTTCTAAACAAAATGCTTCATATCATGCTCCAACAATAGATCACCTTCAGCTTGATGGGATGAAATCTATAGGAGAATCCATTACGAAAGCACGCCTATACAAAATTTTTTGGCCGAAAAAATGAAGATTTTATGATGAAAAAATGTGATATTTTTCTCACTTCATCAAGGCGGTTCTAACGAGTACCCACAATCTATATTTTATTAGTATACGTTAAAACCGCCTCATCGAGGCGGTTCGGACGAGTACCCACACTATATTTTAGCACAGGAATAAGACAAATGACGTTCATCCATGTAAATCCCAGTTTTACTATATAAAAGTGGGGTTCAAGGGGGTCAAATTATATACGCGTGTTTTCGTGATGGAGACCAAGTCCGTGGCGCGAAATCGTATATCCCAACGCTGTGAAAATCGAGACACAATAAAAGCAAAAATACTTCTTATTATGGAAACACGCCTACATAATTTTGACCCCTTTGAACCCTCTTTTATATAGTAAAACTGGGGGTTTCAGGGGTAAACCTTATTATGTACTCACTTAAACTAGAGAATGATATAGTTAGATTAGGATGTTGGGCACGAAAACGGTGCATGAGATTTGTGCCCGTTAAATGCAATATTATGCAGATAACTAGGAAGAGAACAAATAAAATTGAGGCTTCTTACACCTTAGAGGGAACTGTCCTCGAGAACGTGGATTGCATTACATACCTTGGGGTGACACTCACACACGATTTGAGATTGAATACACATATAAGCAACATGTGTACAAAGGCGAATAGAACGCTTGGTTTTCTGTGGCAAAATATTCATCAGTGTCCTCAGGGTGTAAAAGAGGCAGAATATAAAGAACTTGTTCTCCGAAACTTGGAATATGGAACCCCAGCGGAGTGGTCCTTAATGACGAAATTGAAAAAGTTCCGAATAGAGCTGCTAGATTTGTAACAAGCAATTACTGCTTTGAAACTGGGAGTATGACTAAAATACTAGGAAAATTAAAATGGGAGTCTCTCAAGAAAAGGAGAAAAGACAGTAGACTCATACGTTTATACAAACGTCTAAAGGGTGCTCACAGCATCCCAACAGATGACCTTGTTTCCCCAGCTAGGCACTGTAGAAATGATCATTCAAGGGCGTTTCAGACCCTTGCTGCAAGAACTGATATGTATTCCCCCGAACCATTAGATATTGTAATGCCCTTTACGATTCGATTGTTTCAACGGCTGAAGGTGCTGAGGATTGTGTAGCTAAGTTGATGAGAGCTAGGGACTAACTTCCCATCACAGGTCCTGGTGTATGAATGTCATTCAACAATTCTGATCGTAATGACATGGCATATAGCATGTGACCCGAGCCAAGTTTGAATCACAGCAGAGAGAGACCTAATGATTAATCGTCAGCGCTATTATTCACTAGGCCACGGAGGCCATAACTAAACAATTATCAAACATGTTTATAAATAATATTGCTGATTGTTGGAATACGAATATGAATTATTAAGGTAAATATGTTGAATGGATACATTTTCATGGGAATCAACTTGTGCAGAACAGTCTAATCCTTAAGATGACCAAAATGCATCTGAAAATGATTGTCTGTTTATGTCGTCTGCTGCAACTTGCACATTTTTAAAAGATATTTTTGCATTTAGGCAAACAGGGTGGACCCTACATATATTAATATTAATGTCACAAAGAGCTATATTTAAACCTATCAAGCCCCCGCCCATTGGGGCTTGAAGAAATATATGGGCTGCATGATGCTTCCACGCAGAGCTGAATCTGGCCCGCACACTAGTACTGGTAAACCGCTTAGAGGATCTAAGCCTGTCCAGGAACCGCGGTGCGAGGCGGACCGTCCATGCTAATAAACCCTATTGGTTTTCATTGGGCGACAGGGCTTGAGATGTCATTTCATCTCAATGTCGGGTAAAAGTCCCACAAAATTGGAAGCAACGTCTCCAAAATGACCTTTACAGTGTTGACGGGGACGTTAAACCTCAAATCAAACAAACAAACAAAATGTTTAAACCTATAAATATTGCCTTTGGAAACATAGAATATCTTTTCTGGCCAAACTACGTCCGTACAATGAACACCATGGTAACTCCCACTTTATATGGAAAAAGGGCTATACAAAGGTGTCGGTTCTGGTTTTATTTCTGCTCCAAGACATGGAAGTTGTGCAGTCACACAAGCACCGGCAATTTTTGTTTGGCGTATAAGTTAGTGAAATATCATCCATTTTCTTACAAAAACATGTCATTCACACTGCCATGAAAAATGCTTTATCCAGCCCGAATTTCACTTGCGAAGGCAAACCCGATTTTAAAAACAGATCGGTTCCCTTTTAACCCTTATCTTGCTGTTCACGACAACCCCTATCTCTGCAAATAGTGTAGATCCAGATCAGATGGCTTCTGAAGAAGCCATCTGATCAGGATCTACACTGTTTGGCATTCAGTTTATGAATTTGTAGCAATAAATTACATCAAGTAATTTGATTGGTTGATAGACAGAAATGGGTGTGGCTTAAATGAATATTCAGCAAGATAAGGGTTAAAATTGTTCAAGAAGTTTCAGGTGAATTAATTCACATTATGACTTTCACACGCTGACTTAATAAATAGAGAAAACCAGGTTCGTGTCTTTTGATATCAAGTTTATCAGGCAAGGCTTCGAGAACGCTTGTAGAATCGCGAGGCTTGCCGAGCGATTCTACATGCGTTCTCGAAGCCGGGCCTGATAAACTTGATATCAAATGACACGAATCTGGTATTCTATTTATCAGTTTATCCCCTTGTACACTCTTAAATTAACAATTTACGATCAGTTGTTGATGGTCCTCAGTGCGTTCCCGCATTCTTGCGGGCGATATATTTAGTATCAGCTGATCATATTTTCCTATGAAATTTTTTCAAGTATTTTTTTTCTTTCCATTTTTTTCCAGTAGCAATGGCATTTTTGTAATTTTTCCAGTAGTCCGGTTCATTCATTAAAGTGCAGTGTCACGTTGACGTGATAAAGCTCACTTGTCCTGAGATAGCATATCTTTATCAGGTCAGTACGTGCTAATGCAATATATATAGGGGGTAACTGATAAACAAGTTGCCCAGCGGGCAACGATCGCTCACCTGAGAACTAGCACAATGCTTTCATCCTTATGTTGCTGCATTAATTAAGCCACGACCAATGCTGACTAGCAACCAATCAAATCACTTAATGTTTAATTCACAAACTGCATGAAAAACGGTGTAGCTCGTGATCAGATCTGGATCTACACTGTTTGCAAAGGTAGGCTGAAAAAGGGTTAAGGTTAAAGCTTGATAACAGTATGTGTCTAGGACAGATGAAATCAGCTGGATTTGTTGGGAATTGCTCATGTAAGAATTACACTTCGCCAAGGTAAGCAACACGTCCAATCTGGATTGAAATAAAACAGACCCACTATTCTGTGAATTTACCTATCTGGCCATGAATTGAATATTGGTCTCACTATCTGCAAGCTTGATAAGGTTCCAACCAAAAATAAAGTGGCTATGATCCAGACAATATTTTCCCCATTATACAGTGAAACTTTAGTAACTCGAATACGAATAATTCGTTTACCATGGCTAATTCGAACCCATTCTTGGTTCCCTTGAGAATTGTTCTTATAGCTCCAGAAACCCGTGTGTTTTGGTCAATTTATGGAGGTTTGTTTCATTTTCTCTTTAAAATGTTTGTTGTGTGCACTCATTAGAATCCCCTCATTGAGGCGATTCTAATGAGATCCCACAGCATACATTTATTTACAAAAAGACGAAAATATAATCTTAGGTCATCCCTATTAAGTCTCAGCTAGCAGTATCAGTAACCCTCATAACTCGAACTACCCCTATTACGAACACAATTACATGGACACGAAGGTGTTCGAGCTATCGAAGTTCGACTGTATAAGTTAATTATAGTCGGCTAAATAGCACGTACTCTCATGTGACGATGTAAGTTTGATGTAGATTGGACCATAAATAGTTAGTTGAGGCTCAAATTTGAACACGATGTAGACCCCATGTCTCCTCCGTTTGTGTGCAAGCTTGATGAAGATCCTCGCATAAATAGCTGGGAAAAGTTGGAGGCGTTATTTATCCAGTGTAAGTCCCTAAAAGAAAATATGACTCGAAAACCGGTTGTCAGATTTTAGCCAAACTTGAACTACCCCCAGATTTTATGCTTGTCCTTGTTTACTGATTAAAAAATACGAAAACGGCAGAAAATTATGGATACACCATTGTTTACTAGTATTTATGGTCACGTGCAGCAGATAACTCCAAAGCCGTTTGTCCCATGCTCAAACTTCGAACTCACCATAGACTGTATGCCTCCCGCTTAACATTATGCTCAAAGACCTGAAAGCATGATGAAGATTGGACCAGAAATGGCTTGGAAAAGTTCGAGACGCGTTTTTCCATTGTAAGCCTATGGTAAAATTTTTCCGGGCTCAAGGGAAGATAACTGCGGATCCGGTTGTCAGATTCAAGCCAAATTCGAACTCATCTGAGATACAATGCTTGTCCTTGTGTACTAAAAGTTTAAGAAATATCTGAGAAAAAGCGAAGACACAATTTTCACTTATATTTATGCTCAAGGGCAGATAGCTCCAAAGCCGCTAGTCCTGTCAGGACCAAATTCGAACTAAACCTAGACTGCATGCCTCTCCTGGTTACCTGTAAGCAAGATGGAGATTCGATCAGAAATGGCTGAGAAAAAAATGGAGACGTCGTTCTTCTATTGTTTGTTTGTTTGTATGTAGTGGAGTTTAACGGCTCAGTCGACACTATCTAGGTCATTTTTGAGCTTGTCAGTTACCTATCCACACTTTTCCTGGGCAGGCTTATACGTAAGCAGTTGACCAGTACAGTGCAAATTCTTTTGCAGGAAACGGACAACTGCCCTTCTTGATTCAGCGGAAGGGAGACAATGACCGTAGAAAAGATTTCATGATCAATTTCCACGAACGAATATCGCCGACCCCGGCAGGTATCAAACCCGCGTCCTCCAGATCACCAGTCAGACGCGCATCCGACTGAGCTACCGAGGCCGGCGTTTTTTCATTGTAAGCCTATGGTAAAATATTTCAGGCTGAAGGGAAGGTGCCTGCGAAACAGGTTGTTAGATTCAAGCCAAATTCATACTAATCTGAGATATTATGTTTGTCCTTGTTTATTAAGTTTCAAAACGATCAGATCGAAAACAGCTGAGAAAAGGTGGAGACACCATAATGAACTAGAAATGACTGAGAAAAGGTGGAGACTTAGTTTTTTCCAGTGTAAGTCTATGATAAAATTTTTGGGTTCAAGGGAAGGTAACTGCAAAACCGGTGTCAGATTCAAGCCAAATTCATACTCATCTGAGATGGTATGCTTGTCCTTGTTAATTAAGTTTCAAAACGATCAGATAGAAAACAGCTGAGAAAAAGTGTAGACACCATCTTTCGCTTATATTAATACTCAAGGGCTGGTAACACCAAAGCTGTTGCTCCTGTGAGCCCCAAATTCGAACTTAACATAGACTGTATGCCTCTCCTGGTTACCTGCAAGCATGATGGAGATTCGATCGAAAATGGCTGAGAAAAAAGAGGAGATGTTGTTTTTTCCATTGTAAGTCTATGGTAATTTTTTTCGGGGCTCAATGCAAGGTAACTGGGAAACCTGTTGTCCGATTTATTCCAAATTCGAACTCATCCGAATAGTAACGTGAGATTTACGCTATCAATAATGAAGCGTTTAATACAAACGGGAAAGGAGTAAGGTTATGAGGGGAAAGATTTGCAAGATTTTGGTAAACATCAGCAAGATACTGAGAGGGCAGAAAGGCAAGAACAAAGGGATTTAGAAAGATTAAGGTCAGAAGAAAGGGAAAAGGAAAGGGCACATGAACTAGCTATATAAAAGGTTGATAAGTAGCTTGAAATGGCACGCATGGAAAGCGAAAACGGGGCAATAGGGATAAGCGAAGCCCATTTAGAACAGACAAGGCATGGGTTTGAGATGCAGCATCAAGAATTAAGGAATCAGTTAGAAATGCAAATATCAAAGCTTGGGCTAGAATTTGAAAGACAAAAGGCTGAAAAGGTGGCGCATTCCCGGGATCCTGAATTACCTTTTTTTGAAGAGGGTAACGATAAGATGGGTAGTTACTTATCCAGGTTTGAGAAATATGCTACGGCTAACAAATGGGATAAGAGCGTTTGGGCCGCGTATTTAAGTGCATTACTTAAAGAGCGCGCCCTTGATGTATATGACAGGTTATCAAATGACGATGCGGCAGATTACTATATGTTAAAGGATGCCCTATTAAATAATTTTGATATGATAGAGCGCGGATTTAGGAAGGAGTTAAATTATAGTAGGCCTGAGAAATCAGAAACGATCATAAAGTTCAGTAGTAGATTGAGAAGTTATTTAGAGAAATGGCTTAATATGGCTAAGATAGAAAAATCTTTTCTGGCTATCATGGCAAGGGATCAGTTCCTGTATTCATGTAATAGAGAACTGTATGTACATCTGAAGCCAAAAAAGTTTGGTAATTTAGATGAAATGGCTAGAGGGGCAGATTTTTGTTTGCAGAAGCGCACGGAGGCGTATTTAGTTGCATTAATAACAGGGAACGCGATAAAAGAGGCGCAGGGCAGGGTAAGCAGGACAAAGTAGACTCAAACAAACCGAGTGGTAAACCGGATATTAGGTGTAGTATATGCAGTAAGGGGCATTTAACAATTAATTGTTTTAAGAACCCCGACAGAAAACAGTTATATAGTGCAGAGGTAGGAGGAACTGGAGGTAGAGGCAGCAGTGTTAAGGAAAGTTTTAACACGCGCGTAGAGGTCCAAGGTACATGTACTTAGATTAAGAATGAGAATACGCAGAGTGTAGGCCGTGGTTATGCACTTGGTCGTGGTAATTTTAGAGTGTTTTTGGCGGACGCGGTAAGAATAACCACACACAACGTGGCGCCGTGCATCAAGCTAGTTTTTGTCAAGCGGATTGGCATTGCTTGTCCTTTTTTCACTGGGAAACCTGAAGCTTTGTGTATGGATGATAGGTTGTACGATTTGGTCATAGATAACATTGATTGATCAAAACTTCCTGATATGTCTCATTTCTCTGCTACGGCTGTAACTAGGTCTCAGACTAGGCAGGATGAGAAGCCCTACAGAAAAAATAATGTTCCCGATCAGATCATTAACGATGACAAGGAGGCTTTTTAGCAAGCTCAGGTTGGTGATCCAACCTTGGAAAGCATCAGAAAAATGGTTGCATCTTGGGACAAGACTGTGAGTCGTGGTTTAAACCGAGGTGAAACTAGGTTTATTGACAAAGACAGTTTGATATATAGGGAGTTCTCTAAAGTCAATAAAGTCTCTTTTCAACTTGTGGTCCCTCAAAGTTTCCGAGGAAAGGTTTTGAAACTGGCTCAAGAAACGCTTATTTCTGGACATATGGGCATTAGAACGACATTAAATAGAGTTGTAACTGAGCTTTTCTGGCCCGGTATTCGAGGAGATGTCGCTAGATTTTGTAAATCTTGTAATATTTGTCAGAGAACCATTCAGAAAGTTCGGGTCACTAAAGTACCGCCGGGAAAAAAGCCATTGATTGACACGTCATTTAAAAGGGTGGCAGTGGATAAAGTTGGTGCAATTGAGCCTCGATCTGATAGGAAATCTCGGCATAATTTAACAATGATAGACTATGCGACGAGGTATCCAGAAGCAATAGCTTTACCGAGTATAGAAACGGAACGTGTCGCGGGAGCGCTTGCTAAAATGTTTAGCAGGGTTGGTATCCCTGACGAAATGTTGACTGGTTGTGAATCACAGTTCCCTGCTGAGGTAATAAAATAAGTCAGCAGACTGCTTTCTATTCAGCAGTTAACTACAAGTCCAAGTCATCCGATTTGCAACGGCTTGATTGAGCGGTTCCACGCTACGTTAACGCAGATGTTACGTCGCATGTGTGCTGAACGTCCAAAAGATTGGGATAAATATCTGCCAGCTTTGCTATTTGTGATTAGGGAGGTCCCTCAATGGTCATTGGGATTTTCCCCTTTTGAGTTGTAATGTGGACGTCACGTCAGAGGTCCAATGACATTATAAAGAGAATTATTGGCTATGAGGTACGCGATGAGAAAGTTTGTTCGACGTATCAGTACGTTATCGAGCTCAGGTAACGGTTAGAGAAGACATGCAAATTGGCTTGCGATAATTTAGAGAAGGTTCAGGATAAGCAGAAAGCGTATTACGACAAAGGCGCGAGGTCGCGTAAATTTGACGTCGGAGATAAAGTCTCTTGTTACTACCGACAGAGAGTAATACATTATTGCTTCAATGGAAAGGTCCCTATGATGTAGTTGAGGAAGTTAACAGAATGGATTATAAGACTGACGTCAATGGTAATGTTAACACGTATCACGCTAACATGCTGAAGCAATATGTTGAGCGTCGGACTATGACGTATCATTGTTTGATCTCTGAGTCGGTTCTGTCGACAGACAGTTATGACGTCGACGGGTCTTCATTTGAAGATAGCAGTTTTGAAACTGCTAAGCAACTGGAAAGTGATAGTGACGTTAGCGTCCAACATACGCTAACGTAAGAGTAGTGTGAAGAAATAGAAGGGCCGAGAGAATTGACGTGTCAGACAGACCATATATGTACGTCAGTTATTTCAGAACCTGTGAAACCAGTTAAACCAATAAGGCCACCGCCAGTAAGGTTAAAACATTATCTTTTTTTATACCAGCGTCAGAATGCCGGGGACCAAGAAAATTTGGGGGCAGATTACTTGAGTAGATAATTTTCGCACGATTGTTGTGTACATAGCTGTATTTATTCGGATAGACTTCATCTTATTCCATCTCTGTGCATTTAGACACACACTTCTGTCTTTCTTCAAAAAGGAGAAACCTTTGTTACGAGATGAAATAAAAGCCTATCTGGTGCTTTTGCATGTTTAAATTATTTTTAGTAGGTATATGACAAAGCAGTGCGACTAAAGTATTTCAGATGAAATATGGTAGGCAAAATATGAAGCGCCACGCACCGATAGTGCATATATCATATAGCGTTGTTTTCATGACCGGTTTGCGGGGAAATTATTCGCCATACAGTAGGCCGATATAAAAAGTAGAAGTAAAACAAAGATCAGGAATCGATACAATTAACTTACTCCACACATCAAAGACACCAAAGGGAAAGAAACACAAACATTAAGCGACCAGACCATAATGGAAACCTAAACAAAGGAAGGCCATAAGGACAGTTACTTCCCCACAAAATGGCCATATGGCCATCCAAAATAAAAAGACACAAGTGATACACACAGTAAGTAACAAACAACACCATAAATAAACCGCCACAGTAGAACCGCCTTGGAACGGTCAATGGAATGATTTCCACTGGGGGGCTTAAATCGATTTTACGTGGCCACAATCCTCGCCCTTACTTCCGTCGCGATTTAGACAAATACTTTGTTCAGTCCGCATAAGGACCTCCTAACTCATCAGTGCAACATCTCCGTGAACACAAAAATCAAAGAACCACAGAGGTGAGACAACGGTGAGGACTCGACAGCAAGAAACCACTGAAATGCTGTAGCAAAAGAAAACCAACAGTTAGGCTCCGATGGGCCCGACCAGAGACAGAGCATCAGGCACCAACCAACATTACCTTGAATTATATCTCTCTAATTCTCAATAAGCCTTTACGTTGGAGCCGTCATAGAATCTGAGGCCTGACCCACCGGCATGCAATTAAAGAGGGAAGCAAAGTTGCCAACCGTGATTGGGTTAACTACCATGCATGCAGTCTGTCGTATAACATCCATGTTGTACCCAATCTTTTTCTTTCGAAGAATGATTTTACGAAATTGGGTGTTGAAGTCATTACGGTTATATATTTTTCTGAATTTATATACTAAGTCACCATAAAATTCGGGTTCCGATAGACCTTGTTGCAGAAGAGATTTAAGTCCAATATTGAATTTTGAAATTAAATCAGAATGGCGTCTATAAAATGTTGAAAAGGCTTTGCGTAGTTTATGGTACCGATAACCCTGATTAAGGAGTTTAGCCGTTAATAATTTATTACGAGTGTTGAAGTCAGTTACATGACTACACACTCTAGCCAATTTGCCTAAAAAGTCGTCAAGCGCCAAATAGTGCCATATATATTTTTAATGCCAATCGCATTGTTGTGGTGATTTGTACTGACGGGAGTTATACCGTTGATCTGTATGGAGGTTTCATCATTTTTTCTCCAAAGGAAGTGCATTTGTAACGGAGATCCATTTTTCGCTGAAATCTGCTTCAAGTCTATAATTGTAGCCGGTTTCTATATTTCTCACAATTTTATCCAGCTGGCACGGGTATGCATGATTTTAATGTACAGCTGATAAATATAAATACCCTGTAGATTATCGCATGTCAGCAGCCGGTCAGAATAAGTACAACACTCCACAACTTTGTGCCGGGACAAACCCCGAGGCTTTGACGGTATGTTAAATCTATATTTAGTTTTATTTTTTTGTATGGATATGCTTGAATGTTTTGAACGGATTTTCTCATTAGAACTTTCTGAAGCCTATTCTGGGGTTCATTTTAGAAGCCTCTGTGGAGTAGTGGTAATGATACTCGCCTTGTAAACCAGGGATCGCAGGATTAGCGCAAAGGTGCAGTCTGTTCGATTGCCTCTTACCAATGCTGATGCAGTGAGGACGAATTTGATGAGTATTATGCTCAGTTATGGTGAGCTTTAAATTGATTTCTGTAGTGCTCAGTAAGGGAGCATAAATTTTGAGTATTCTTGTTTCAAGCACTTTGTGCTGATATTTTGTTGTACAATCAAGCTGGGTTCTGCTGTGCGGTTATTGTCGCATGCACTGATCAGCCTGCTTGTCTAGTCGGCGCATGCGCAATAACAGTATATGCATGAGCATATTAAGACTTCTCCGGGGCAGGGATTATAATGTAGTGTTTACGGTTCGTGAACCGTATTTTAGTTGCTTATAATTGTTTGTAGGCATTCTATGTTGGGTGGTGACGAGGTGGAGTGCCTGCTGTTCCTGATCTATATGAGCAGGCATAAGTCTGTCGACAGGCCATAGGTTGTAGTGCCCAGCAGGGGCGTGGCGGGCAAAACCCAGATCGCGTCCCGTCCAGACTAGTTACCTATGAGATCTCACATCTATTTGACTGAGTTGTGGTTGTGATCACCGGCTACTCAAGGCTTCTGAATTTTGGTTATAAAGATTACCAAAAATGTGGATGTCAACAAATAATAGATAAATAATTGGCATCGCATTGAAACGAATCTGTTTTTGTAAACCAGAACACTAGTGCACTTAGAAGATAATTTAAGTCCACCCAAAGTAGACTTATATTATTTTTTGTTTTTGCCGGCATATTTTGTTTCGTTGATTTTCTTCGTTTTTCCTTTATTCATGTACTTCGTATTATTTGTTTCTATATGTTTTTCACGTGACAGTCCCGAGCACAAAACGTAGTTTTGCCTTCGGGGCAAGCGCCATGAAATGTTACAGAAACAAATATAGTGTTAAGTGTTGGTATTGTTGTATATAGATATTTTTATTAATTTATAACCAACCCTTTCAAAGCACACAATTCAACTGATCTGTTGTATATCGGTACTGGCGAGAAAGCCTCATCACCTGGACTGAGCAAGTGCCAGAGAAAAGGGAATCAGCATACTGCAAGATGTGCAGGAGTCTAGAACAAAAAATATTATCTAATTTCACATCAAGACTTTTGGCGACGGAAGTAAGGGCGAGGATTGTGCCCACGTAAAATCGATTTAAACCCCCAGTGGAAATCTTTCAACTGACCGTTCCAAAGCGGTTCTTCTGTGGCGATTTATTTATGTTGTTGTTTGTTACTTACTGTGTGTTTCACTTGTGTCTTTTTATTTTGGATGGCCATATGGCCATTTTGTAGGAAAGTAACTGTCCTTATGGCCTTCCTTTGTTTACGTTTCCACTATGGTCTGGTCGCTTAATGTTTGTGTTTCTTTCCCTTTGGTGTCTTTGATGTGTGGAGTAAGTTAATTGTATCGATTCCTGATCTTTGTTTTACTTCTATTTTGAAGAAAAAGTCACAGGCTTCTGCAAAGAAAGTACAAAAAATTTTTGAGGATGAATCGTCAGTGGCCAGAAACTTATTCTTCCTTCAAGATCTAACAGAGGAAAAGAAAATTGAAGCACTTAGCTATGAGTGGACTAAGTACCAGTCATCCTTATTTGAACCTGGTGAAGAGCTTCAGCAAGGCAACAGGATGCACAAAGGATGCAAATCCTTTTTCTCTGTTGCAGTTTAAGATTATGTTGCAGATGCCTGGATAGAATCAATCGAGCAACAATCTGGGGAAGATGTTGCTTATGTCATTGTTGCAGTGGCATTTATTCAGAAGCACCAGCGCTTTGATTGCACCACTTTCAAAGAACTACAGACTGCATATCTGGATAAAATTAACCGCAGCATGCCAAGAGAACGTACAGTAGTTAACATTGTTGGTGATTGGTATGATGTTGTAAAGACAATGGCTTTGAAACAAGAAGAGCGTGAGAAACGTGAGTGTGTGTGTGTGAATTCGGGTTTAACGTCGCTTTCAACAATTTTTCAGTCATATCACGACGGTGTCTGGTTGCGACAGGGAGCTCAATGCTCACGTTTATAGTGCTGCCTCACTGAAGTATCATGTCCCAGACACATTACATGATACCACATCCAGTCACATTATCCTGACACTGGATCGACCAGTCCTAGCTCTACCCCGTAAATCTGAGTGCCAAGCGAGGAGCAGCTAGTACCATTTTTAACGACTTTGGTATGTCGCGGCCCGGGATCGAACCCGAGACCTTCCGTTCCCCGGAGCGGACACTCTACCAACTGAGCTATCGGGGCCGGTATGAGAAACGTGAATGTGTTAGTTCAAGATCAAGTGTCGGGAAAGAGTATGAACCACATGGCACTCTAGATGTACACAAATGGGATCGCATTGCACACAACATGAACAAGAGAGTGAATCTTCTGGAATACTTGGGAAATTCATAGTTACAAGAGAGAAACATAATCCCAGGAAATTTAAAGTTGTAATTGGTGGGCTATTGAAAGATTCTGGAAAGGCAATGGTGGTAACCAGTACGGACTGTACAGAGTTAGCGGATTTGAAATGCACAGAACCAGACGAAGCGGTAACAAGAATGTTTGCTCATGCTGCCTACTGTGTAAAAAAGTATGACTCAAAGGTTGTCATCATTCAGGCCACAGATACAAATGTGTTGCA